>QXTE01000115.1:2508572-2549584 GCA_003942145.1 Platysternon megacephalum | reverse complement strand
GTCCTACTACACCTTGTCCCAGGAAGCAGCAAGTGGGCAGGAACATATCAGTGAAGGTGGGTCCTCCAAGCTTGTTTAGAAAGGATTCTCTGAAGCAGACATTTGGGAAACCACAGAGACCTGGTCCTCCAAGGGCTAGAGGGGCCAGTCAGGGCTGTGCTGGTCCAGATAAAAGGAGCAGCCTGGTCTTAGCAAGTCCGTTCCTGGCTGGGCCCAGAGAAGTGAAGGAGTGCTGCTCTCCAGCCACAGAAGCCTGACAGGAGCATTTATAGCTGGTTGCATTTACACAGGGCCTGCAGAGAAAGAAGACCCTGGTGGCCCTGAGATGGGGCTGGAAATAAAACAGGCCCAGGGAAGTAGCAGCAATAAAGGATTGAGGTGAGCAGTATGTGACTGCTGTGTACAGGGTCCCTAGGTTGGACCCTGGAGTAGTGGGTGGGCCTGGGTTCCCCCACAAGTAAAGTGTCAATCTAGGGTTGCCAGGTGTCCGGTTTTCGACCGGAACGCCTGGTCAAAAAGGGACCCTGGTGGCTCCAGTCACCACCGCCGACCGGGCCATTAAAAGTCAGGTCAGCAGTGCTGCAGGGCTAAGGCATACTAGTCCCTACCTCTCCTGGCACCGCACTGTGCCCTGAAAGCAGCCAGCAGGTCCAGCTCCTAGGAGGGGGGGCCATGGGGCTCCGCGCACTGCCGCCGCCCCGAGCACTGGCTCCACACTCCTATTGGCTGGGAATCACAGCCAATGGGGGCTGGGGGGGGGCGGTGTCTGTGGGTGAGAGTAGCGCGCAGAGCCTCCTGGCCCCCCCTCCTAGGAGCCGGACCTGCAGTGCTGGCCACTTCCGGGGCACAGCACGGAGTCAGGGGAGGCAGGGAGCCTGCCTTAGCCCCGCTGCACCACTGACCGGGAGCCACCCGAGGTAAGCTCGCACCCCAACCCCGAGCCCCTGCCCCAGCCCTGAGCACCCCCTTAAACCCGGAGCCCCCTCCTACACCCCAAACCCCTCATCCCCAGCCCCACCCCAACCCGCTGCCCCAGCCCAGTGAAAGTGAGTGAGGGTGGGGGAGAGCAAGCCACCGAGGGAGGGGGAATGTAGTGAACGGGGAGGCGGGGCCTTGGGGAAGGGCTGGGGAAAGGGTGGGGCCTCAGGGAAGGGGCAGGGTTTTGTGCAATTAGGAAGTTGGCAACCCTATGTCAACTCCAAGAAGGGGATAGAGCTTATCTGGGAGCCCAAACAGAGGCCTGAATTTAAAGGACCTAGAGCTGGGGCTGAAGACCCTAGTGAGGGTGAATAGACTACTGGATTCTTTAATACCCCAGAAGGGCTTCATTTGTACTCTGTGACTTGGCTGGAGGGCCAAGCCACTGAAGACCTGCCAAGGATAGCTGGCAGCTTGCAGGGGGCACCAGGCTGAGAAAAGGACTGTGATATTTCTTCCCACTGCTTGGAGATGTTCAAGAGGCACGTGCCCCTTTACACACCCTTACTCTTTAAGTTTCTTGATAAGACTTGCAAATGCTTGTCAGCTAATGACATTCTGTGCCAGAACAAAGTTGATGCCACATGGGAATTCTACCTGGCTTTGGAGAGAGGGAACTGTTTTCTTATCCCAGCTAGAAATGGCTAATGACATCACTTTCGTGCATAAAGGTTCAACTCTGCATACTCCTCTCTACTGGCACAGAGGATCCCCTATGCACAGTGGAACCAGAGTAGGATCTGGGATTGTCCATAAACCTTGCATACCACAGAACCCAGCTCCATGGGGACTCAGTGTGGCAATGCAGGAGTTTAGGGGTGAGAGAGAAATCAGTGGACCAAAGCAATGTGAATCCTCTGCCCATTTTTCCCATCAGGGAATGTATGCTGACCATGGAGGGTCTTCTAGCCTTGAAATTGCAGCCTGCCAGGAAAGAATTCCTTCCACTCTCATCCCTACAGATTGTCTGGCACAGTGAAGATTACTGTGCAGTGAAGATAGGATTAGGGGCCTAGATGTAAAACAGTGAAAAGTCTATCAGCTGCCAATGCTAAAGGATTTATATTCCCAGATGGCAGAGTGATTAAATAACATGCTCCTCACCAGCTAAAGATGAAATCCATCTCTTTCCCCTCCCCCACAACAAAGTAAGAATCAACAGCTTTTGTGGGAGAGGCCAATATGGAAGAATTCTCTCTCCTTCCATCCTGAAAGCAAGCACCAGCGCATCTGTGCAGCTGAGCTCAGACCACTGCTACAGCATATGGGCTGCTCATTCCTATGGAGAATGCCATCATACTGCAGGGCTTTATGGTACTCAAGGAACTGTGGATTCCCTCTCTGCAACCTTACTGCTTCCTAGCCGCCTACTCAGTGAAATGGAGCAGTGGTATTTCTGCAGCTTTTTGACTGTCTCTGGGCATGGGATCAGGCTTTCTTCATTCTAAAAGAAGAATATACTGGTATGAGGCTGGGTTTAACAAAGGGATGAGAGAGAATGAGGCTGGTCACAGTGCTCATGATGGATCTTCTCAAATATCTGTTGCAACGTTGATTTGTTTCCTGTTTTCCATACACGATATGTATTTATTTATTCTGTACATAAGGCAGGTGGTTCTCTGACAGTTCCAGTTTTCCAGTTAACACTCAGTACATAAATTCTAAATTTAAAATCAACAGTTCTTCTTCGAGTGCTTGTTCATGTCCATTCCAATTAGGTGTGTGTGTGTGTGCGTGCACGGCGGATGGAAATTTTTCCCCATAGCAGCATCCATCGGGTCGACCCAGGCGCCCCCTGGAGTCACGCCTTCATGGCTCTCAATATAGAGCCCTGTCGACCTGCCACCCCCTCAGTTCTTTCTTACCACCAGTGATGGTTAGCTGGAACATCCCATAGCCCTTGCTTTAGCAAGCGCCTTTCTCTGTTATCTGTACTTAATAGTTGTTGTTATAGTTAGTAGTTGTTATAGATAGTTAAAGTTTGTTGGGGGTTCCCCCCCACCTTTCCAATCCACGGAACTGTGGTATGCCACGGTGTGAGGTCTGCGCTAAGCGCATGCCAAAAAGTGACCCATACACTGCATGTTTAGGGTGTCTAGGTGAGGGTCACCAAAAGGACTGTTGCAGAATTTGCTGCGAGTTCCGCACCAGAACTTTGAAAGAGAGGGAACAGCAGCTCAAAGTTCTGCTCATGGAGGCAGCTCTTTGCCCCATTCAGACCCAGGACCCCGTGCACAGCACCTCCTCCTCGGTGCGGAGCGCCCTGGTGCCATCATCCAAGGAACCGGTGCCGAGAAAGGACTTTTCCCGAGACTCTTGGCACCGTCATGGCTCCTCCCGCAGCCAATCGGCGGCTAGGCACTGCTCTCAATCGCTAGTGCCTCAAAAGAAAAAAGAAGCCAGAGAGGGATCATTCTCCCCTGGCTAAATCTAAGAAGCCGGCAACTGTGAGACCCCAGTTGGGCCACAGCGCCATGTCGCCTGTGAGGGCCGTGTCAACTCCTGCCCTGGAAGTGCAGTTGAGTCCGGCCCCACCCCACTCGCCAGCCCTCAGGAGTCAGCAGCTGCAGTTCCCTGCTCTATCTCTTGTACAAAGTGGCATTTCTGGTAGTGATAACCTGAGCCAGGAGGTGTCTGAGCTCAAGGCCCTAACATCAGAGCCTCCCTACACTGTGTTCTATGAGGACAAGGTTCAACTCAGACCACATCCAGCTTTCCTCCCGAAGGTGGTTTCCCAATTCCACATCAGCCAGGACACTTTCCTCCCAGTGTTCTATCCTAAACCACATTCAAGCGGCAGGGAGCGGATGTTCGCAGAGCACTAGCCTTCTATGTTGAGAGAACAAAGCCATTCCGGAATTCTATTCAACTCTTTGTAGCTATGGCAGACAGGATGAAAGGTCTCCCAGTCTCCTCCCAATGAATTTCATCATGGATCACGTCCTGCATCCGGGAATGCTACAACTTGGCAGGGGTGCCTGCTCCTCTGCTCACGGCGCACTTCACCAGAACGCAGGCTTCCTCGGCGGCATTCCTAACGCAGGTTCCCACCCAGGAAATATGCAGAGCAGCGACGTGGTCCTCNCTCCCACCCTAGCATGCAGCTCCCCACCTCCCATGTCAAGAGAGGGGCAGAAAGACATAGCAGTCTTTGTGCTATTGCTATCCAAGGATTCCCCTGTCCTGGGAGACTCCTCAGCTGCCTGCTTGAGGCAGTTTGAAGAGCACTTTGCACCACTGTCTCCATGCAACGGGCACTTAGTGAGGTCCACGGATCTGGTAATTCTTGTAATTTTAAATAATTTTGCATACATTCCTTAGACTCCATCAAAGCTTTTCAACAAAAGGCAGTTGCCCAATGACAAATTTTGAAGACGTAGGGTGAAATCCTGGGTCCACTGAAGTCTATGGGAGTTGTTTCGTTGATTTATGTGACCAGGATTTCACCAATGATCCAAAGTAGAGGGACTTAGGGCTAGATTTTTAAAGCTAGGTAGGCACCTAAAGATGCAGATAGGCATGTAGTGGAATTTTTGAAAGCACCGAAGCTCCTATCTGAGTTAGGCACCTAGGCTTTTTTGAAAAATCTTACCAGGCACCTACTTGAATGTTTACCTTTAAATATCTGGTCCTGTGAGGGAGTGTATTTGACCTTTGTGGCTCCCTGGAGTGGGGGACATGGTCCTACTACACCTTGTCCCAGGAAGCAGCAAGTGGGCAGGAACATATCAGTGAAGGTGACTTCAGAGACAGGCTAAATCACCTTCACTGAAGAAGAAAAAACGGTTACTCACCTTCTTGTAACTGTTGTTTTCGAGATGTGTTGTTCATGTCCATTCCAATACCCATCCACTTACCCCTCTGTTGGAGTAGCTGGCAAGAAGGAACTGAGGGGGTGGTGGGTCGATAGGGCTCTATATTGAGCGCCATGAAGGCGCCACTCCAAGGGGTGCCCGGGTCGACCCGACAGATGCTGCTATGGGAAAAAAATTCCGCACACACACCTGATGGACATGAACAACACATCTCNTGCACACTATGCCATCACCCAGCAGGCCAGAGACGATGCAGCCTTCGGTAGAGCAGTACTCCAATCAGTAGTCAACTCCGACCCTGCCTCCAGAACTTAGGCTTGGGAGTCACCTGAATTGACATGAATAGGCACTTGAAGAAGAAAAAACGGTTACTCACCTTCTTGTAACTGTTGTTTTTCGAGATGTGTTGTTCATGTCCATCAGGTGTGTGCGCGGAAAAACAACAGTTACGAGAAGGTGAGTAACCGTTTTTTCTTCTTCAAGTGCCTATTCATGTCAATTCAGGTGACTCCCAAGCCTAAGTTCTGGAGGCAGGGTCGGAGTTGACTACTGATTGGAGTACTGCTCTACCGAAGGCTGCATCGTCTCTGGCCTGCTGGGTGATGGCATAGTGTGCAGTGAATGTGTGTATGTTAACCCCACAAACAGAAAATAACAATAGCAGTATTTAAGGCAACATGGAAAGAATCATACACAGAAATAGAAAGTGGTAAGACGTGGAGGGCCTCTGATCACCAATAAGAGTAAGTTGGAATCTCCTGCACAGTGCCCAGTACTGAAAAGCTAAAACCTGCCAACGATTGTCTGATGCGTACCGGGGAAATTCCACCCCTGTGCAGAAGGTCAACACTAGACCTATGCACCACTTCAGCCTTAAGGTGCACGACCTTATGCCAGCTCTCTACAGAGGGGCAAACATCACGCAGAGAGAGTACATGCTGCCTTCTTTGTAGAGACCATTTCACTTCATTTAGTTAGTAAGTGTGGTGGGTGGTTGTGTGCAAGAGAGAGACAGCCCTGATCTTCATTCTCAGGAGTAGCGTTTCTTTTTTTATTAAGCAAAATAGGTAGGAATACTGATTGATAACTGAAGTGATACCTCTGTGTTAATACCCTGTTGTAATATATTGACTGATAAAATGAAAAAAGGGCATATATACCTCAAGTGTGTAGTACTTATCTGGAACTTATCTGGTATTGTGCTTCATGTTGCCTTTGTATTGCAATTGTGTTATTTTGTACAGTACTCTAGTGTTACAGAGAGACCATATCCCAAACCTGATAGATGGGAATGTATTGTAAGACACATTTCAAGTGGTACAAAGAGCCACAATTTGAATTAATAGTGCTCCTTGGTGTCATCACATACAGTGATGCCTTGATGAAGTGTTAGAGAACTCTAAACAAAATTATTGGGCCCTTAGAAGCTACTATATTATGTTGCATGTGGTAATTCGTTTTTGCAGTAATCTCAGAAATCCAGAAGAAAAGCATGGGTTTATGACTGGAGCTCAAGCTAAATACTCCTGTGAAAAAAATTATTTTCTTGAAGCAACTTTCTCATGCCTAGAATAGATCTATAAAGACATTTGACAGATTTACGACAGGATGACTGCAGAGGTAGATACTGAGGTACAAGAACTGGGGCTGACATCGCAGTGGAATGACTGCACAATTAGATTTGCACCAAAAATCCCTGGAAATTAAAAGTCAAGCATTTTTTTTGCTGGAACAAATTTACTGGCCTGCCCTAAAAGCAAGTAATTTAATCTCCTCATCAAATAACTCAGGTCATTTGAAGGAAAATTGTCAAGTTTGAGCCCAAATTTAGTCCTATTGCTTCAATGTGCATTAGACAGATGGTAGTCATTTATTAAAACAAAACAAAACAAACAAAAAAGTAAAAGCCCCCAGTACTGCAGACCCTAAAGACATTGCAATATTCATACTTCTTTAGAGGCTCTGTAGCAAAGGTTAACTAACAAACTCTATACACATCACAGAGAGTTTGAAAGAAAGCAATACCTCCGCATTTTGTGGATTTTACAAACTGCCATCTCATCCTGGTATAATTCCTGGAGGTTATCCCAGGAATTAAGTTGGCCCAGAGTTTTGTGATTCCTATGCTGATTGTGGAGCAGCAGGTAGCAGCCAGTTAACTAACAAACACCCAAAATCAGGATAAAATCCACTTTTTACAGCATGAGTAAGGGTTTCAATTCTGCAATCCTTCCACGGTTGCAGTAACTAGGAGGTTGGCCTGAATGAGTGCAGCATTGTGCATGTACAGAAATGATTCTGCTCCGAACTGCATTAAATTTTACCACTAAATCCCCTCCCTACAAAACCCTCCCCACCAAGAATATATAAAACCCAACAGCAAATAGATCACAGTAAGCCAAGTTTCCTATAAGGAGGAGCACTAGAGACTCCACAAGGTTCACTGCCAATCTAATCAACCTGGGACCTGCTCGAATGCTATGGTGTTGGACACCAGTAGAAAACTCTGGAAGATAGAAAGGTGTTCTCTGTCTCCCCAACAGGCCCCTGAATTCCCTCTCTTATCTCAGTTGTTTTCAGGAGGGTGCTTGAACTTGAAATAGGGCAGGAATGGCTGTTGGAGGAAAGGAAGAGGGGCCAGCATGGCAGAAGGGTCACCACTGGCCTCCCGGGTTGGGGGAACAACATCATTTGCCAGATTTTCATGACCAAGGGCTGAGGTGCACAAAAGCAACACACAACAAACCCCAGACTCTGTTCAAGTGGGTTTTGAGGTTTGATGCAAATATTTTGCCTTGCTTCAATAGGCACCAGGGCCTCAGGCACAAGGCTGTATTGTGCAACTTTTGCCTCTCCATGTGAATAATTAAGAGTGATGAAGTGTATCTATGTAGGGTATTGGTTTAAAATAACCAACTTGCAGCATCAGACATTCATTTTACTTAGTGTTTCAGATTGTATTATTTTGTTTGGCTTTATAAGGTAGTTAGAGGAGTAGGATGTTCTTATTGGAATACAACAAATGTGCTGCTTTACAGCTCTGTAAAAGCTCCATGGATGTTTGCCATGCTCACAATGTAAAATTATGGTGTCACGGATGGATTTAGTAACAGTGACTATTAATCAAGAGGCATGGTCCTCTGGGTACTGGAGGATTAACTAACCCCATGGCTGAGGATAGAGATCTTGCTGCCCTAGGCATCACCACCACCTGCTTTCATTGGGGAGGAGGGTGTTGGCCAGGCCAAAGCCACCTTGCTGCAGTGGCTCCTTGCCTTGTCTGCTGCTGGGGATGGGGAAGCAGTGCCAGTAAAGAGTCTGACCCCCACATCCCCATTAAAGCTGTGCTGGGGCTGAGCATCCACGCCACACCTAATCTGCGGTGGCAGCTCCTGGCCACAGTTGATCATGTGATATGGAGGCAGGAAGAGGGTAGAAGTGGGAGGAAACCCTTAAAGGGGCTGGTGCAGCTCCCTGCTGGTTGTCAGAATCCCAACAAGAGCAGTCAGGGCCAAGGTCAGAGCAGGGGCAAACCTGAGGCTGGGAGTAGTGGAGGAGTTCATAGATTCCAGGCCAGGGTTGACACCAAGGGTCCAAGTCAGGAGGCAAAGTCCAGACCAAGCCAAGGTCAAAGCCAGGAACTCAGGGGCAAGAACAGTCATGGCAACTAGAGAAGATCCACACTGTTGTCTAGACGGTTCCTGGAATGCCCGTTGGGTTTAGGTAGGGCAGGTAGTCAATCAGGAACCATGAAGCTGCTATCTGTCAAGCCCCTGAGGCAGAGCCTCCCATGGCCTGTGTCCACAGTGGGTCATGGGAAGTGGAGCACAAGCTTATTACAGCTGCTGCTGGGTGGCAGCCTGGAGATGCCAGCTGCCTGATAGCTCTACAGGCCTCGGTTATAGATGTGTGGGGGCCTTATGGTGGTATGGGGACAGTTAACTGGACCCTTTAAAATCACTAGCACTGTAGGTGCTTATTGCTGTCATATTTCGCTTACCCAATACATCTCCTCCTCACCACCGCCATGCCCTTCTATCCCCCAGCAGCCCATGAGCAGTTTGAATAGCCTGCAACTTTTCATTTGATCTAAGAGTCTGAACTTGAAAATCAGTGAATGCACTCAACTCCCCTTGACTGCAACGGTAGTTGCGTCCTCAGCATCTTGCAGGACTGAGTCTTGGGACAATGTCTACCAATATGCAACTATATCTCCAACAACATGATCTGCAACAGTTAAAATAATAATGTGAAGAAAAGCAGAGGTGTAGAAGAAAAGCAGCGGTCTCCCCCTGGCCTCTACCTTGTTCCCTGCAGTTCATTGCAGGCACAAAACGAGGGGCTGTTTTACAAATGTTTGCCCCAAAAGTAAGTAATTTTTTTTTTATAAATTCAATTCATATTTCGATTACCCACCTCTATCAGCCATGTCTTCTCCTCAAAAAGGTGCATTTTAATTTTTCATCTTCATTGAGTTTCACCTGAGCTAACTTACCACATGTAGAGAAACTTCATAGTGTGGCAGCCACTGGAAACAGAACTAACCACCACATTTATTTTCTTTAGACCCAGCCTCTGCAGCAACCTTAAACAAAATAGTGTGCAGAACAGGCTCTGAAGTTGCAGAAGTGGAAGGTCAACATCTGATTTCCAGAAGCTTGTGATCTCTACAAAAACCTGCCTGTGTTTCCAGATCTTTTATATTCTGCCAAGTTGAATGTAGTTACACGGGCTTTATGGAAATAATCTTGTGAGTTCTTCTTGTTGAGATACTGTATGAAGAATGCTTAATTGCAAGATGGATGTTTAACGAGTGAAAATTTCAGCTAGTACAGAAAACCCTCTGTGTAAGGCTGAGCTGAGCTGTGTTGTACTGTTTCATGTTATGGAGTATGATTATTGTAAACTGCAGAACCACCAGAGACAAAGCACAATAATCCGCAATAAACAGAAACAGTCTTAGAGTTTTTATAGCAAGGGTACACTGTATCCTTAGCCTTAAGGGTTTGGGGAATAGGTTCCATCCATCACAACAAATGTTGACTGCTTAAAATAGAATGCAGCCTTCATTCAGTCTCTCAAATCTCCCTCAGATTATCCCTTTTCTTTCAGGTTAGGATTTCCCTGCTCTGCACCAATGGGAAATATGACTCTTCTCACCTTAGAAGTGCTATAAGTGGCTCCCCTATTTTAGCTCACATTAAAATTCATATTAACACCACCTCAGGGTAATACACACACTCTTCTTTATCTCTAGAACAGTGGTTCTCAACCAAGGGTATGTGTATCCCCAGCGGTATGCAAAGGTCTCTCAGGGGGTACATCAACTCATCTAGATATTTGCCTAGTTTTACAACAGGCTACATAAAAAGCACTAGCAAAATCAGTACAAACTAAAATTTCATACAATTACTTGTTTATACTTCTCTATATACTTTACACTGAAATGTAAGTACAATATTTATATTCCAATTGATTTATTTATTAATTACATGGTAAAAATGAGAAAGCAAGCAATTTTTCAGTAATAGTGTGCTGTGAGACTGTTTTGTATTTTTATGTCTGTTTTTGTAAGCAAGTAGTTTTTAAGTGAGGTGAAACTTGGGGTATGTAGGAGAAATCAGACTCCTGAAAGGGGTACAGTAGTCTGGAAAGGTTGAGAGCCACTTTTCTAGAAGAGTAAAATAGTACAGTGCTCAGAGCTGAGTACCTGCAGCTCTCATTAGCTCCAGGAGGATTGGGGGGTGCTCAGCACCTCTTGAAAATCAGGTCATGGGTGTGTTTGAACAGATAATGATGCATGCATCCACATGAGAGATGGGGTCTGATGTTCTCCTCACAGCTGTGAGGCAAACCCACAACCAGACCAGGGCTGCTCACTTAGCTACATGACTCACCCCTCCCCAAAAAGCATATCACCTGCCTTCTGGTGGAGAACAGCATCCCTCTCAGAGATGCATGGAAGAGCCAGGGCCTTCTACGCCAGCCTCTTCTCCCCGGATACGACTGATGCAGACACTTGAGGGGTCCTCTGGGATGGGCTCCCTACGATCAGCATGGGTGACCGGGACTGCCTGGAGCTGCCTCTCACTATGGCTGAGGAGTAAGGGGGGGCACGAGATAAAAAGTTTGTGGACCACTTCCTTAGGCTGTGGGTAGGGGGACGGCTTTAAATGTGGGAGGACTTTCACCCGCCCATCCCCAGTGCTTCAATCTGTGTTCCAACTCATTCCTCTAGCTGTGGCAACCCATCTCTGGGCAGGGCCTGGGTCAGCTGATGATGTACAAGTATTTCACTCTCACTGCCAGAGCCACAAGGTAGCCTGTGCAACAGCACCACTTGGCTAGGGTCCCTCCTGCTGCCTCAGGGTGTTACAGACTCCCTAGGCCAGCGGTAGTTTTAATTTAATTTATAGGAGATATACCAATCTCCTAGAACTGGAAGGGACCTTGAAAGGTCATCGAGTCCAGCCCCCTGCCTTCACTAGCAGGACCAATTTTTACCCCAGATCCCTAAGTGACCCCCTCAAGGATTGAACTCACAACCCTGGGTTTAGCAGGCCAATGCTCAAACCACTGAGCTATCCCCCCCCCCAGTCAATAGGCAATAGTCAATAGGCAGACTGCAGGCCAACTCTGGACTGCCAGACGATTTTGAACGGACCGTGAAATCCTTTTATTTACTTATTATCATTATTGTTATTATTTTTGTATTATTTTCTCTGGCATCTGGATCTCGACTATACTTTGACCAATAAATTTGGACCTTGACAAAAAATAATTGATTACCCCGCCCTAGACTTCCAGCATGCCCTCAATCCTGTCCTTGTTCCAACCTGCTTCAGGTTCGTCCGTGCCCTATTCTGACCTTGCTCCAGCCCTGCTCCTGTCCTGCTTGAGCCCTGCACCAGCCTCTTGATCTGCAGACACTTGGACTGACCAGGGTTGCTAGCTGTCCAGTTTTCGACCAGAATGCCCGGTCGAAAAGGAACCCTGGCAGCTCTGATCAGCACCGCTGACTGGGCCGTTAAAAGTCCAGTTGGCAACACAACGAGGCTAAGGCAGGCTCCCTCCCTGAAGTGGCTCCGTGCGGCTCCCGGAAGCAGCGGCATGTCCCTCCTCCAGCTCCTATGCGTAGGAGCAGCCAGGGGGCTCCGCATGCTGCCCCTGCCCCAAGTGCTGGCTCTGCAGCTCCCATTAGCCGGGAACCGTGGCCAATGGGAGTGATGTCTGTGGACGAGCTAGCGCGCAAAGCTGCCTGGCCGTGCCTCTGCGTAGGAGCCAGAGGGGGGACATGCCATTGCTTTTGAGAGCTGCTTGAGGAGCTGCACCACTGAGCCCCTCCCGCGCCCCAACCCCCTGCTCCAGCCCTGAACCCCCTTCCGCCCTCCAAATCCCTCGGTCCCTGCCTGGAGCACCCTCCTGCACCCCAAATTCCTCATCCCTGGCCACACACCAGAGCCCACACCCCCAGCTGGAGCCCTCATCCCTTGCATGCTAACCCCCTGGCCCAGTCTGGAGCCCCCTCCTGTACCCTGAACTCATTTCTGGCCCCACCCCAGAGCCTGCACCCCCAGAACCCTCACCCCCTTCTGCACCCCAACCCCCTGAGCCAGCCTGGTGAAAATGAGTGAGTGAGTGAGGGTGGGGAGAGTAAATGACAGAGGGAAGGGGGATGGAGTGAGTGGGGGTGGGGCAAGGGTGTTCGTTTTTGTGTAAGTAGAAAGTTGGCAACTCTAGGACTGACTTCAACCCAGCTTCCACTTTCAGCCTGCATCCAGACTACGATCCTGATTTGGCTTATCCACAGAGTTTGACCCTGGTTCTGTCCTACAGCCTGTCCTCAGACCCTGGTTTCAGCACTGCCCTTGGCCTGGTCCTGACTCTATGTGTAGCTTAAACTCTTGGTATCTGTTCTCAACCACCAATCCAACCACCAGACCTGGTTGCCTAAAACTTCCCTGGGTCAGCCTGACTGCAGTCCAGGGAGACTTATCCCAAGGGAGAGCAAGTGGCCAGGGAATTTCAATTGACATCTCCTGATACCATCTTAAGTTGCTTCCCTAACTTGGGTTTTCCAAAGGCTAGAGGGAGGCATTTTATGCTTAGAAACCTTTTGCCTGAGGTTGCAGAGGGATGCACTGGCTCAGCATTCCCCCAGCTTCCCTGATAGCACCGCCCACTTCTTGGCCTATGTGGATGTTCTGTGGCCATAGCTAGTTGTAATTGCTTTCCATTGCCATAACATCTGTTCCTAGCAAGACTTTGTGCTGCAGAAGCTTTGAATTAACCTTGGAAGAAGCTGGCATAAATCTGGGCTGAATGTAGGCTGGAATTCCTTAAAAAAGCAAAAGTTACAATAAATTAAAATGCCTTAAAATATGCTATTAAATGTCACATACTATAAAAAGCAGATGATATACTGCACTTCATTTCTGGACTCACAGAAGTGTCCCAAAATCACAATATAGTTTGTTTGAACTACTGAATAAGTTCTTATTGTTAATGTAATCCTTCTGCCAGGTGGAGCCAGCAGCAACCAGGGCTGGGTTCAGTATCAACAATACAACAGAAAACTGGCTCGAGCCCCCAGCCAGTGACCTGGGACAATTACACACCACCCCCTGGGCGCCTCTAAGAGGCAATGCTTCTCCTCTTGCAAGCACAGAGTCTGAGTGTAGCAAAAACTTTTAATAAAAGGAGGGAAGTAACTCAGCATTAATTTGGGAAAACACCACAACTAGGGTTCATAAACAAACCATGAGCAAAACACCCACCCCCAAGTAAGTTGGGCAGTGTCCTTTTCCCCTCAGGTGCTTAAGTCCAGCAACCCAAAAGTCCCTTTAACGTGCCGTCCTTTTCTGTACCCTACTCATAGTTGCTGTCCTTGGCCAGTGCAGCCCCAGAGTTCAGAGGTTCAGCCACAGAGTTCATCTCCCACCCTGTGTAGAGGGTAAGGAGGCACCTTACATGCTCCACTGCTTGGGCACTCGCTCGTCACCCCAATGGCCAATTGCTGCACCTCTCTGCAGGGCTCTGCTCTGGCTCTCTCCACCAGCCTCCCTGCTGGCCGCTTGCCACACCTCTCCACCAGCCACCTGGCTGGCCACTCGCCGAGATATCTTCAGGGCCCCCCACTTAACACAGCTCTCAGCGATTTCAGCTCTCAGTGGGGGAGCCTCACTGCTGGTGCACACTGGGCAGTCTCTTGTAATAGAGACTGTCCCAATGTAGGTCTAATACTTAGACCTAGGTATCAGTGATTTCAGCTCTGCAGCATGTAACAAGACTCTCAATTGAATCTAAATTAGCTCTTTTATTATACTGTGGAGAGGATGGGTCAAATGGTATCTATAACCCTTTAACAGAGCCCAAACCACCAGGTACCATCACCCCCACTCATTGGGCTTTGGAACCCATGTCCCCTGCCGAGCGAGTGCCATTCCATTGAGGGTGAGTCCCTCCATCGGGGTATGCCAGATACATTTCTGCTGCCCTCGGTTCACACAACAAGGATAACAACCCTTTATTACTCCTGCCCCAATAACAAGGAGACTGGGGATCCAACACCAGCCACAAGTGATCATTGGGCAAGCAATCCCATCATGCTGAGCACCTAGGCAGGGGGAGTGTGTCCATGCAAACGAGATCAGCTCCTGAAGTCTTTTTCCACACCTTACCACTAGATGTCAGGGGAGAGCTCATTCAGACTCTGCTTACATTAACATCTTTCCAACTTAAATACGATGTATGCAAACATTTTATAGGCCTTCTCTAGTTGCTGTAGCTTCTACTAACTCTCTGTTTTGCCATCCTCCTGCCATTCTGCCACCATTCCATTAGTAATCTACATAGGGTTTTCTAGCACAGTTTTGTATCAGTTGAAATCTAGAGAACTGGATAATTTAAGAAGGACTTAAATAAATTCCTTATCTGGCAATGTACTGAAAATATCTTGATTCCTAGCACAGCAAATATGCTGTGGATTCACTCTTCATTTAAAAAAGCAGGCGACCACAGTACCAGGATGTGGGAAGTCTTAAAGACTAATGTGTATATTTATGCAGATACAGTCTTCTGGGAGCCAGCATGTTTTTATCATAAAAGAATCCTTCAAGTAATTTTAACGAGGAGTTAGTTGAGGAATTTATTCTGAAACTTTAAACTATGTGTAAATTCCTGAGGGTCAAATTAAGTCGAAGGTAAATAATGTTCAGAATGATGTTTAGTCAAGGCAACCTAACAGCTAGAGACATTGAAATCCAGCTTAGAGAACATTTCTGATCCAACTAGAGACTTCCTTAAGAAGACCAGACAGATGCCATATGCTGACGATAAAACATCTTTCACAGCTTGACATTTGGAGCCTGTGCAAAAGATCAGTCATTTTATCTATTCTAAGGTTGCCACCTTTAAAATAAATGGCCAGCAATTATGAGGTGGAAAAAGAGGAATAAGCAGTAGTTATGTGTTGTCATCAATGATGAAAGACCCATAACCAGATGTTTTGCTTTACATGCAGGGATGTTCTGGATAAAAGAAACTGTGAGGCTAGGCACTGCTGTTTGGAGGATACTTTAAAGCACATTTTCTTATACACTGGTAGAATATTCCTCCCCTTAGATATGGGACCATATTCAGGGTTCTCCTACTCTAAATAGGGGCATTGTGTAGCTTTGTCTAAATTGTTCTTTGTGTTTTCCAAAAAATGATGCATTTTAGGGAATTTTCTTAAGTATCTTTCCTGCTGGGTCATATTTTACTTAAGACTTAGAATCATCCTTTACATATTCTGTCAGAAATACCAATAATGGCGGTGGGGGTGGGTGGGAGAGCGGGAGAAACAGCATTCCTCTTTTCCCCTCATTTGCCTGCATTTCTTTGTCATCTCTTGGAAGATGTTGGTAGTATACATTGCCTCAGGCCCGACAGCTGAGCATTGTGTTAAAACATTTAAAGAGAATTACTATCATTTAAACTTATATGCAAATTATATCTTTACTAACCAGGCAAAACATTTTCTAACACTATCGGATTCACAGAAGCTCACTGAGCAAGCCAAAAGCTAAGGAAGATTGTTTAGTGCTGATGATCAAATTACACATTGAGTTGGAAGAAAGCATTCAGCAGAGTACCTCATAGATCAGTGTTAGGTCTGAATTTATTTATATCCCCATTAATAATTTGGAAGAGAGATTAAATATAGCATAATATTTGAAAAGAGTACATTATTATGCAGTCTGTAGAGAAGAAAAACACAGAGACCTAGAAAGGTTAGAAATGTATTGCTTATATGTATTTTTTTTTAAATCCACAATAGAATATTTTGTTCCTCTTTTTATACTGCTAAGGTTCTATATATGTTTATTTGACTTATACATATGTAGAACATTATGCTCCGACTGCACTGCTAGAGACTCATTATTTTATTAATCTTTTTACAATACCTAGAAATGTGTTATTCACATCAGAGGAACATATAAGATTCCTGCTGTTGTCAGATGCTACCGGTGTGGTGCTCTGCTTTCTCCTCTGTTGATATCACTTGGCTGCGTGCGTGTGTTCCCTCTGTGTGCTGCCCCAGCTCTGCGCAGATAGCTGACCCAGCAGACCCGAAGAGAACCCCCAATAACCACAGAGTCCAGTAAGATGCAAAGTCACGTCGACTAGGTTTATTGCGATCTTGGACACAATTGCAGTTCCCTGTAGGTTTCTTAGCCTAACTCAGGGCATACTACGAGAAAGTGCCTCTTGGCAAGGACCCGGCTTAGTGGCGGGACTTTCCACTCCCCTACGGCCGGACAAAGGCACCGCCCCAGGGATGCCTTCTTATACACAGGTACAAACAAGTTACACATCACTCCTGACGTATTGAGGTGCAACCCTTCTACGTAGCAAGGTACAACCCCTCTACGTAGTAAGGTGCCGCCTCTCACCTTGTACAGATTGGTTTGATCAAAACAACTCTATCCATCATTTTACCCTTTTGCCCCTGTCATTGGGATGGGTCGGCCTGTTCCATGTTATCTGTGTGGAATGTCTACATTCTGATATCTAGTGTTCTGTACCTTTTAGGTATGTATCTTCTTGCAGCATTAGCCCTTTCCTTGCCAGCTTCTGTGAGCAGGGCCTGCCTCTGGCTCACAGCTTAACTTTGCTTTATGCTAGCAAAGTCTTGACCATTACTTCAGTTCAGGCCTCAGGCCTCATACTGGGCCTTTATCAGGGCCTTCACTTACTACACCTGCCCAGAAGAGTTTAGACAATTTAAGATCCAGTCCTGCGAACACACATGAATAACCTAACTTGTGAGCAGTTCCATAGAACTCAGAGTACATGTTTGCAGGGATGGGCCCTAATTTTAGACACAACACAATGAGATGGTGACTGTAGCGAGGAGACATGGCCTCCCTCAGAGGCAGATGTGGAGGGAATGCTGCAAGCCACCTGGTGGGTGGAACCAGGAGGGCCACACAGAGGAAGCAGAGGAGCGGGACAGGAAAAGGAAGTATAAAAGGCTGGCCCAGCAACTCAGTTGAGAGGGAGCTGATGCAGGAGACAAATGCTTCTTCCCCACTGATGGAGTGGTAAGCCAAGGAGAACCAGTGCTGCCCCAAGGACCTGCACAAGCTTCCAGAGAACCCTGCCACTCCCGACGCTGAGAAGCTGCTACCGCTGCCTTTGGCAGTGTATCCCGGGGAGACTGAGGACAATCCCTGGACGCAGGTACACCTGAGGGGGAGAGTAGGAAGCAGCCCAGGGGAACCAGACTACCGTCTGGCTGTGGTGCTGCTGGAAACATGGTTAGCGTGTTGCAGGGGGATTCCCTGCTGACTCAGTGGCAGACTACTCTGCCACTGTTAGGTCCTGGGCTAGGATGTGGTGGAGCTGGGTGGGTCTGTGTCCCCCTACACCCTGCCACCCCACCATCAGGGGTGGCAGTACTCCTCTTCCTTAGGCCAGGAGGACTGTGTTCCTCAGTCACCCCTGCTGGAGCCCCATACATGGTGCTTGGTATTCACCCCTGCCAGAGCCCCATAGACAGTGCTTGGTGCTACAGCTCTGTGTGACTACAAGTCAGAGCCCTGACTGTTTGCAGCCCTGCCCTGCTTGAAGGTTGGGACCCGCTGAGTATGGCGAATTCCCCTTCCTTTGTTTTTGAGAAGTACTCTAGCAGCCCAGACTGTGAGGAGGTGTGGCCTCCTCAGAGGCAGAGACGGGACAGCCATGCCTGCCTACAGTGACAAACAGTAGAAGAAGCAGCATGGAAGGACAGTGGTATGCAGGCAGTCAGATTAGACAGGTACTTGCCTTGAGGTTCTGCTACAAGTAATATGAATAATAATTTCTTTTTTTAGGCCCCAATCCTGCACACACTTTTGCATGTGAGTAACTTGATACATGTGGGAAGTCCCATTATAATTCAATATGTAAACTCATTGCAAAAAATTACATGTGTAAGTCTTGCCGTCTCTTGTGAGCTCATTAGTCTTCATCTGTTTTTACAGCACTGAACACAGTACTGAAAACTGTTGATGCTCAGTAAATATTAATATCAGAAATATATGCAGGAAATAAGAGTGATTTGAACTGAAGTACAAACTAATACGTGGAAGGGGAATTAATCCAGAATATGGGAAGGGGCAACTTGGACGAGAGTAATGCTGGAAGAGACCACAGGGTAACAGTGGACAGCAAATTACACACTGGCAAGCAATACAAAATGATCGAGAAAAAGGAAGTGCATCCTAGAGCTGCATAGAATAGAGGCTCCTTTTGCAGTTGTTCCTCAATACAGCATTCAGCACTGGTCAGACCACACCTAGAATACTGTCTTCAGTTCTGGGAGCTTCTATATAAAAAGACAAACAGAAGAGAATACAACGAGCAACAAAAATGATCAAGGGATAGCAGGATTAAAGGAAACTTGGGTCTGATTTTCAGAAATCCTGAGCACTTGACATTTACAACTGGTGATAAAATGGGAATCTTTTACCCCACAGAAATATTAGATTTTGAGAAACCAAATACCCCAGATTTGAAAGTTTTTGGCAGAAAGTGTTTGGTTTTCTGCTTTTATTGTGGTCATATTTTTTTAGAAGAAAGGCAGACACTTTCTGCAAATATTTTTATTTAGCTGAAAACCCATTTTTCTATTGGAAGAAAGTTTCAACTGAAAATGTTTCAGTAGCCCTACTAACAACTTCAGCTGAAGCCAATGGGGAGCTGCAGATGCTCAGGGTCTCTGAAACTCGGGTCCTACACAGCTGCAGCTTGCCATATGAGAACTAAGAGGACAGGAAATAATATTCTACAAGGACCTGATAAGTGATAATATCAAGTGGGGAGAGGAACTGTTTAAGGCAGTTCAAGAGGGAATTTATTGTTACTAGGAGTAATGGGATGAAATTAAGCAATGTCTCTTACCTTTTTTGGTAAGATAAACAGGAGTTTTGACTGCTGGACCGAGCATGAGCCTGGGGACAGAAAAACCTGACTTACAGACTTGATTCTGCTGGTGACTGCCTATGTGGCTGTAGTGGGGCTGCTCCCCCACTCCAGCGGAAAAGGGGTTAAAGTCAGCCCTGGGAGAAGGTTGTGGCTGAGAGCTGCTAAGCTAGGCTGATCTGGGGAAGCGGCCGCAGCTGGGCCACGCCCCAATCAGGCCACAGCTGACCTGTATAAAAGGCTGTGAGCCAGAGGCCCAGGCTGGGAGAGAGCAGGGCCTGGCTGCCTGCAGAAAGGGTACTGGGAGTGAAGCAGGGCTGGGGAAAGGCCAGAGGAGCAGGAGAGCTCCAGGCTGGCAACTCCCCAGGCTGCAGGGCCTGGTCCAAGGCCTATAGAGGTACTGGGAGGCAGAGGAAGGCAGCAGGTCTGAACCCCCTTGCCTATGATGAGTGGCTTTTACACTGCAGTCTGCCCCAGGGAGCGGGGCGTAGTGATGACTGGCAGTAGCCCAGACTGAGGCAAGATGGGGATTAGAGGGTTGGGGTTTCCCCAGAGAGGGGAGACCCAGAGGCAGAGTGTGAGGGTATTGCCAGGGGGCAGCACCTCCAGATAAAAGGGCACCGGGGTCCAGGAGGGACACCGGGCCGGAAGCAAGCGGGACACGGCCTGCAGAGGGTGCCCAGGCTGGAAAAGAGCTAATTCCCTGAGATGACCAGCAGGAGGCGCCGCAGGGGTGAGTCCCGCACATTTACACGTGGTGGAGAATGCGGGCATAGCGGTCCGCCCCGATACAAGGGGCAGGGCATGGACTGTGGGACTGTTGCCCGAACCCGAGCATTGAGGAACGGAAAGTGAAGAAACTGACAGTGGAAAACATGGACTATTATTGGAGAGCCTGTGTGGCAGCAGGGCTGCTTCAGCTGCTGTGGGGGAGGGCACATGGACCTCAATGGGGGCCAGGCACCTGGGGCAGGAGGCCGATGCCAAGGCAGAGGAACTGTTGGGCCTGTGGGGAACCAGGGCAGATGAAGAGGCAGTGCCCCTACGGCACTCGGAGGGCCCAGGCGAGCCCTGAAGGAAGGGCTACGCCAGGGACAAACTGTGGAGAGACTAGAGTGCCCCCTGTGAAGCCAACAGTGGGGCTCCAAACTTGTTGGGCCTGTGGGGAGCATGGGCACAGGAAGAGGGAGTACCCCTATAGGACTCGCAGGGCCCAGGCTAGCCCTGAGGTGGTCAGGGGTGGGCACTGGCTGTGCCTCCTCTGCCACAAGGGGAGCCGGGGAAAGCGGCCTGGCCCCCAGAGAAGGAGGGGGAGGCCGGAGGACCAGGCCAGGTCCAAGACTGCCCCAAAGGAGGGGGTGGTGATGACCAGGGCCCAAAAAGGATAACAACCCTTTAGGCCGGCTCCAGGCACCAGCTGAACAAGCAGGTGCTTGGGGCGGCCACTCGGGAGAGGGGCGGCACATCCAGCTATTCGGCGGCAATTCGGCGGAGGGTCCCTCACTCCCGCTCGGAGCGAAGGACCTCCCACCGAATTGCCGCCGCAGACCGCAATCGCGGCTTTTTTTTTTTTTTTTTTTTTTTGCTGCCTGGGGCAGCAAAAACCCTGGAGCCGGCGCTGCTTGTCAGGGGCAGGGAGGCCCCAGACAAACCTGGGATCTCATGGGGGAGCTGGAAGGGCTACCGTGGGAACCCAAACTATGGAGGAAGGGAGCCGGCTGTGCCTTGCACTGGAGAGCGTGCGCAAGGAGAGGGATTCCCTGCGGGGCCAGCTGAGAGGAATGCTGGGGAGATAGACCCCCCCCCCCGTGGAATCTTAAGGGGGAGGATGGGGCGGGTCCCCCACTCCAGCAGAAAAGGGGTTAAAGTCAGTCCTGGGAGAAGGTTGGGGCTGAGAGCTGCTAAGCTAGGCTGATCTGGGGAAGCGGCCGCAGCTGGGCCACGCCCCAATCAGGCCACAGCTGGCCTGTATAAAAGGCTGTGAGCCAGAGGCCCAGGCTGGGAGAGAGCAGGGCCTGGCTGCCTGCAGAAAGGGTACTGGGAGTGAAGCAGGGCTGGGGAAAGGCCAGAGGAGCAGGGGAGCTCCAGGCTGGCAACTCCCCAGGCTGCAGGGCCTGGTCCAAGGCCCATAGTGGTACTGGGAGGCAGAGGAAGGCAGCAGGTCTGAACCCCCTTGCCTATGATGAGTGTCTTTTACACTGCAGTCTGCCCCAGGGAGCGGGGGCTTAGTGTTGACTGGCAGTAGCCCAGACTGAGGCAAGATGGGGATTAGAGGGTTGGGGTTTCCCCAGAGAGGGGAGACCCAGAGGCAGAGTGTGGGGGTATTGCCAGGGGGCAGCACCCCAGATAAAAAGGCACCGGGGTCCGGGAGGGACACGGGGCCGGAAACAAGCGGGACACGGCCTGCAGAGGGTGCCCAGGCTGGAAAAGAGCTAATTCCCTGAGATGACCAGCAGGAGGCGCCGCAGGGGTGAGTCCCGCACGTTTACAGTGGCCTTGACCAAATCACTTAACCTCTCCTGTATAATCGGTTTCTCTGTCTATAACTTGTTTCCTCATCTATAATACTTGCCTGCCTACCTCAAAAGGGTGTGGGGACAATTAGCTATTTAATGGGTGTACAGTGTTTTGAATGTGTTAAGCACTGTGTAAATACTAAATATTATTATTTCAGTCTCCACGGCTAGTCAGTCCTCGGCCTCAGTTAGGGTGACCAGATGTCCCGATTTTATAGGGACAGTCCCGATTTTTGGGTCTTTTTCTTATATAGGCTCCTATCACCCTCCTCCCTCCCCCCCGGCCCAAATTTTCACATTTGCTGTCTGGTCACCCTAGCCTCAGTGAGACTTTTCAGAAGGGTAGTATTTGTTACAGTGGTTCGTGGTGTGATTGCCTGCTTACAATAATCTGGATAGGAAGCAGTACAGACACGGAATACTTGGGGAAGGGGGAATCTCTACCCTGAAACTTGGTATTAACATACTGATCCTTTTTGGTCATAGGTTTACATTTGTCTCAAGCTCAAGTTTTTTGGCCCGATTAAAGTTATTTAATGGTCTTCGTCCAGTTCCAAGTAGACTAAAGTCCAAATCCCCAAAACATCAGCATGTTTTGAACGGGAGGAAGCTGCTGCAGCCCTTCTCTGCCACTTAAACAAATCTTTCTGTTCTATTTCTTGTGTAATTGGAGATCTTGTTCAGGGGTAGTCAATAGGCAGACCGTGGGCCAAATATGGACTGCTAGATGCTTTTGAATGGACCCCAAAATCTTTTTATTTACTTATCATTATTGTTATTATTTTGTATTATTTTCTCTGGAGTCTGGACCTTGACTATCCCTTGACCAATAAATTTGGACCTTGACAAAAAATAATTGACTACCCTTGTTATAGGCCCTTCCTCTGACTCTCCCCACATTGCAGAGCTCTGCATGGGCCAGTATGAAGCATCCCTCTAAAGTGTGCGGGTGTCATGACTGAGATGTGAGCAGTCTGACCTAGTGGTCAGAGCAGGAGTCAGCTGCCAGGAGATCAGAGTCTGAGACAGGCCGGAGGGCAAACCAGGAATCAGGTAGGGTCAGGTTACCCATAGATCAGCAGCAGGCAGTAGGAGCAGGGAGAACCCAGTTGCATGGACAACTTCCTGTTCCTGTGCTTGGTCCCCAGCTTCTATTTAACCCAGTCAGGACCCTCTGTGTTTCACCAATCAGATCCCAGGACTGGAGTCCTTAGGCAGCTGTTAGCAGGTCACTGGGTGGCAGGTTGGGACTGCTTAGCTCCTAAGAAACCTGTAGATGTGGGTTCAAGACCCAAAGTTCCTGACATCACCCCTTTCTCTAAGGGGTGCCCTTAGGGCGATGTGGGACTAAGCTTCATAGGGTGATTCCAATGGAATGCTTGCACAAGTGTGGGGGCATGTACAGGTTCCCAGGTACACTCCTCAGGACATTACCCCTCCCTCTCAGTAATATAATATTTACGGTATGTTTAGGGTCCAGAATCTTGTGAGCCATGTATTCCTTATGGCCCTGTCCCTGTACTGGTGGTGGAGGTGGCTGGGCTCTGTGAGAGAAGGGGTTTTCTGTGTAAGGTTTCAAAAGTGATACGTAAAATACCAGGTGACTCTTCAGAGAGCTGGGTAGTGGAAGTTCCCATCCTGTTACAGGATCTCAAAACGGCCAAAGAACCATTAAGTCCAGCTTGTGAGTAGGTATGTCGGTGTGGAGAGCCATACCGTATGTCCCACTGAGTAGGTGGGGCCTTGCTGTTGATTCTGGTCTGCATATCTTATATAGTCTGCTCTTTCCCGCCCCTTCCCCCAGGTAGGGTTCCCAATTTTGGTTGGATATATTCCTGGACATTTCATATGACGACAGTCTTTAATTAAAGATTAATCTTTACTTCCTGGACACTGCAGGACAATCCTGGATGGTTGGCAACCTTGCCCCCAGGTGCTTCTTCAGGGCCTGACAAATCTGCTGCACGAGGTCTGAGGCAGACAAGTAGGGAGAATACATGGGTAATTGTGGGTGGAATCGGTGGTGGTACCCATAGTTAATAAAATAGGGGCTTTGACCTGTAGATGCATGGCCTGTGTTGTTGTAGGCAAACTCCACATAAGGGAGAAGTGAAGACCAATCATCCTTAAGAATTTGGTTGGCCCTTACTGTCTGGCCAT
The DNA here is from genome assembly GCA_003942145.1 of Platysternon megacephalum. Lineage (NCBI taxonomy): Eukaryota > Metazoa > Chordata > Testudines > Platysternidae > Platysternon > Platysternon megacephalum. The sequence continues at coordinate 2,525,667 of QXTE01000115.1, read as the reverse complement.
TGGACTGGGGATGATAAGCAGAGGAAAGACTTGTGTTGACTCCCAGCAGGTGCAAGGTTTTGTGCCAGAACCAAGCTGTGAAATGAAACCCTCATTGCAGCACTAGCAGCAAAGAACTAGTAAATGATTGACTTGTAGGACGTTTTTAAAGTTGTGATTTGTTTTTGATGTTTTCTGATTGTTCCTCATAAATGAACTCCATTAACAGTAAGACACTGAGATGAGTTAATTGCTGTAGTTGGAAAGATGTTGTGAATGATCCTTCCTGGATTGGTTTAATTAAAACACCTGTTTTCTACTTTGACTTTTTCATGTTAATATTGTTCATGTTTATTTTGTGTGACTACAAGGAAAATGCTTATAAAGGAAGAGGTTCCTTTATTTGGACCAGTTCCAACGCAGTGGAGTAAAACTGCAAAGCCATGTCTGGAAGTTCTGGGTACCAGTCCCACTGTTCATTAGTGAGTTTAGAGTTCCTGGGTTCTGCTTGTAAAATTATCTCATCAAAAATGTGCTTGCTATGTTACTAGAAACAGCAGTTTTTGTACTGCTAGAAAATGCTTTGAACAACCCAGTTTCCACCAAAACAAGGGGAAACAAGGATCTTATTTGTAGGGGGTCCTACACACAGAGTTCAGATAGAGCTGAAACTCAATAGTGTCTGTATCAGCACTTCTTTGGTGACCCTCTGAGTCTACAAAAGGTAACTCTTTGTTTTAAAAACAAACAACCCAGTTTCTGTCCTTTAAGGTTGCAAGAATAAATTTCCAAACACTAGATTTATTGCCATGTTTGGAAATAGTGCAGCGTTAGCAGAAAGGTTGATAGTTGACTTCTGGAGGTTGAGTCTCTTTAAGCATATTTTGGATTCCGATTTTTTTTAATGTGAAATGTCTCTTTAAAAAAAAAAAAAATGGCCTGGAGTCAGTTTCTTTCAGCTTGGCTCCATCTTTCCTTCCCAGAAGCAGTACTAATAAGCTGCTTATGACTGCGTTACAGGCTTTCTAATCAATGTTACTGGATATTTCACCAGTTCTGGTGATTTCAAAATATCTTTGTTTCCTTTAAGCTAAGGCTAGTTGGTCTTTAAGCAATAAGCTATTCACCCTCCGGGGCCTCTGCCCTACCTTCACACTGTTCACATAGGATAACTGAGGTTGAGAAATGATCACTCCAAAATCAGTTGGCAAATATCAGTTTCTAAAGGAGCTAATTTAAAGGCAGATTAGATAACTTAATCAGTCATTGTGTACACATGGTTTGGATGAGAGAAATAGATTTATTTTTCTGCAGGTTGCTTAGCTCTTGCATCCTTACACTCTGACTTCCAATATGAACCAAGTATCTCAATACCAGAGGCTCAAACTCTCAATCAGCATGGATTGGTGAACAACTGGTCCATGTTCCAACTGACCAGGACTGCAATAATCATATTAAACCACTGGACTCTTCCAGGCAGGGAGACAAAGACCCCAACCAAAAGCATCCATTGCATCTCCTCAACTAGAGACAGGAAGAATGCTAAAAGCATTCTCTTTTACACAAACATGTTTGAATATTGTCACATGCATTCATATAGCCATGGAGTTATGACCTCCCACCTATGCCTTGATATGTAGATGTAACACACTATTAGAATATAGATATGCAGGCCTGCCTGTAAAGGCCTATACTTTAAGAACTTAGGCATATTTTTATCACTTCGCTAGTTATAGAGTTATAAAAGAGAGAATCAAAATCACAGTCCGCCTGTGTATGGACCTTCTCTCACCGAAGCCTGGTTCTTAGGCTAAGGCCTTTAGTTAAGCAGCGGAGGCAGCCATAAGCTGGGAAGCATATGGTCACATCCTCACATTGCAAACTAGTCACATTGAAATAAGGTGGTATTGGGCTGTTAGGAATACAATCCTGTCCTGATAATGCCCGTCACCACTAGATAAAGATGGTTAAAGAAAACTTAGTTTGATAGCATCCTGTCTGGCAAGAAATCACTTCTCAATAGTTGTGGTTGTGAAACCCTCATTTCTGTATGTTTTATCTTTATGGCCCCCACTTTTCTATTGTTAATCCATCTGGTTCTCTAATTGTTTCTGTCTGCTGTATAATTAATTTTGCTAGGTGTAAATTGATTAGGGTAGTGGGATATAATTGGTTAGCTAATCATGTTACAATATGCTAGGATTGGTTAGGTAAATTTCAGTAAAATGATTGGTTAAGGTATAGCTGAGAATATTACTATGTAAATTAGGGGCAAACAGGAAGTAAGTTGGAATTCGAAAATAAGGAAAAAGGAACTTGGATTTAAACTTGCTGGAAGTTCACCCCAATAAACATCGAATTGTTTGCACCTTCGGACTTCGGGTATTGTTGCTCTCTGTTCATGTGAGAAGGACCAGGGAAGTTGGAGGGTGAAGGAATAAGCCCTCTAACACACACCATCCTGCAAAGTTTCCTAAATATCAGTACAGAACCCTATCCATAACTGCCACACAGATATGGTTACACAAATAGCATCCTTAGATATTAAGCTTGTCAACAGAAAATGTCACTAGGTCGCTGGATCTCAACCCATGTTGTAGGAAAGCTTATGCAATTCAGCCAGCCCCTCAAGTAATAAAGAAGAGGGGAGAATGATTCACCTTTCAAAAGAGGGTAGCTATTTCTTCTTTTAATACTGCCCAGTTGACAGTTGGGGTTAAATTAGTAGAATTGATGTGGACACAGCTGTGAAATGAGGACAGATACATGCATGGAATTAAGCGTCAGGCTGCAACTTCTATTAAACTTTAGCACAGGGGAGGTGCACTACCCACCCATCACCCAGACTCTCCTATACCAGGCATTTAATTGGTTCCAGTGTGATGGTTACAAGGCTTCTTACCATAGAACCCATAACTAGTACAAGGGTTACAGGTCTTCTTACCATATAACCTGTAACTCAGGTTAGGCTCTCCTCAGTCTACATCTCAGGATTCAGCTCTCTCTGAGTCCTAGCACACGCCTCACTGTGAGGGGGACAGAGGATGAAGATCTCAGCCCATGAAGGTCGCAAGGTCTCACTCTATCCCATGAGCCCCTGGCCCATCACTAAATCCCAGCTCTTTTACCTCTGGGAACCGATCATTTTATCCTTTTAACCACACTGGAAACCAGCCACAAGTTGTGATGAATTAACTCATTTAGGGACTAAACGCATTCCTACTTAACCCACCATGACTTGAAGGTGCTGCAAGAAAGGCCAAAAAAACCACCCATTCCTGGTCCACTGCCAATTGGCCTATGGGAATAAAAATTCCTTCTTACCCCCCAAATAGGCTATTGACTAGACCCTCCTGTCAGGCTGGGTTCCCATTCCTAGTTTGGAGTGGGTAGGGTGGGGCTGCTGGAATGGTACCACAAGAGGCGCCACATGGTCCCCACTCCCTGTTAAATCCTGGGAGCTCAGGAATGCTAACCAATGAGCAGCCCTCCCCCACAGCTAGCCAATGGGGGCCAGAGACTCGGGGTTGGGGGCGGGAGGAGCTACCTGTTGTCCCTCAGCAAGTGTCCCCTCCGTTGCTGCTGGGACTATGCCCCCTTACCACTGCCCCCATCAAATTCCCCCACCCTGTTGAGGCATCTGGGTGGCATTTCTATTCATAACAATACAACCATCAGTGCTTTGAAATAGTAATGAGAAATTGTTGGTTGGTCCAGCTTAATCATAAAGGTGGAGGCAAAGGCAATACTTAGTTCAGTTATCCTCCTCCTCTTCCTCTTTTTCACCACCATCTTTATTTTGATCCTGCTGAGGTCTTTTTTGGCCAGAGATTTCTTGCTAAGTTACCTCCATGTGGTTTCACTGGCTGCCAGACTGCTTTTATTTTCATATTTCCCATCTCATCACTGCCACCCTTATTGTTCTTTGAATCAAATTCAGTGTTCAGATGTTTGAGAATCTTTTCACCTTTTTTTCCAGTAAAATGGTAAGATTTCAGTTTTATGGGAGCAGCAGAGTTTAAGAGGAATTCCACACCAACATTGGATGTTGGCTTTGGAGGTAGATCATTGGTACCATTTTAGATCTCTCCCATTTTTCAGCCTTAGGGTTGACAGATCCTGGTAAATTTCTATACTCTAACCTTTGATCATGAGAGGACCTCTGGATTTTCATGTTTGTTCTAATAATTTGGTCCTTGTGAGCAGAGTAACGAAGAGGAAGGCCTACGTCTCTAGGGTGTGAAGGAAAATAGAGCATAATCAGCTGTGTCAATTAGCGCTGGCTAAGAATTTTTTGACAAAATGTTTTTGTAGGAAAATGCCAATTCATTGAAACCAAAATTTTGAAAGAAAGGGACAGTTTTAATTAATTTTCCAGTTTGAAAAGTTTTTGGAAAAAAGCTTCAAAACATTCAAGATCTTGTTCTGAACTTTTTCATCTAAAAAATGTCAATTTTGTGGGGTCAAAACAGCATATTGTTTTGAAGTGAGTTTGTTTACAGTAACACAAAGTTGAAATCAAAACAAAATGTTTCAACTGACCCAGTCAACATTTGGAGGGGTGGGGAGGTGAAGGACTTTTGGTTCATTAAAGTTTGAGATTGACTTTTTGTTCCTATTCAAGATGGCGGGGGAGGAAATTTCATGGAGGACAGGAAAAGAATTTCCCACCCAATTTTAATATTAATCTTTACCAAACTTTTTTTTTAACTAGAGCTCCCACAGAAGTCACAGGGTTCCCTTTTTCTGCCCTCTTCTCCTGGGGCACATTTTATTCTTAAATTGTTTTATTAGTCATCTACTTTGAGCTCCAGCTCATTCTTTTTTCTGTCTGTGGCCATATCTGCATGTTCATTCAAGTCTGCTTTCATTTTAGTGACTAGAGGTCTGATCCCGCTCCCCTATGGTTCAATGACAAAATTCCCATTAACTTCAATGGTATAAGAGGGAGCCTTTGGTCTTCTGCTATTTCTATGTTTTTAAGCTCTTTAATTGCTGCCTGAATGTCAGACTTCATGGATTTTTAACTCAAACAACTTCCTTGATGTCAGCTTTTGTGGAAGGGATACACTTGTCTTTTTCCCTTTTATTTTGCCTACTGGCTACTTACTCTGAATCAATAATGAGCAACTCCTCCAGCCTGAGGTTTAAGTAGTGGAAGATCTTGTGCAGCACTTGTTTAATATGTTGTTGTTTCTGGCTTTTATTTATGTTTATGGGTTTCCCCCTCTTTTAAAAATAAGGGAAGAATGTGTCCATTGTTCGTAACTTCTCTTCAGATGCTGAAACAAGTTATGCTTTTTTCTAGATTGAATTCAGTTTGTGGAAGGTAAGGTAAACAAAGGAAGATATTTGTCCCTTTTCCCCTTTTAAGACCAGTGAGCCTCCACAAGGATGAGAGAGAGCAGCCTTCGCAGACCTTTAAAATCACTTCCTTGTTTTTTAACACTTTTTTTGTCCCTTTTCCTTCATCTTCTTTCCCATCCTTTGCTGGAGATGCATTTTTCCTGCTCCCCCCATCATATGACTCTTGTACTCAATCCCTCCACTTGGGGTGGTGGGGTAAACCAGGCACACGTGAGGCTGGGCCAGAGGCAGCTAACCCTGTGAGGAAAAGGTACAGAATTTTTGTAAAGAAAGTGTAAGATTGTTTTGGACTAGACTAGCTACATTTCCAACCTTAATTCCTTTTTAACTAAGTTTTTGTGTGTGGGAGTTGTGCAATCCCCTCCAGGACATGTTGTTTTGAAGCATAGAAACAACAGATACAGCATTTACAGCTCATTTGCTCTTTTTCTAAGAGGTTTACAGGAATTGATCCAACAAAAGCCACTGCACTTGTAACAAAAAGTAATTGCCATTCCATATGTGAGCTATTCTCATGCCTTATTCTACCTTCCAACACTGAGGTCTCTCTTGCTAATATGCTCTTCAGCTAGTACATCTGACTGCATCAGCCACTGAGTCAGTTCCTGTTGATTTATAGTACTAGCTTTAGGCCATGTCAACACCGGCAGAGGTTTTTCCCTAAAAGTTTGGTCAACAATCAAAGCGCTGAAAGAAAATAGTTATTGCATGTTCACACTGTCCTCCTCTGTCGGCAGAGCGTGTCCACACTTGGGGTAGTGGCATCGACTGTGAGAGCAATGCACTGTGGGTAGCTATCCACAGTTCAGCTCTCCACCTTCTACTGCTAGGTCTTGTGGGAAGGCAGGGTGGATCGCAGCACATCATGGGTGCGGGCTCAATGTCCCATGATGCATTGCTTTCTGTCCCAGCATTCCATGTGCTTCTGTCTTCAGTTCATGGCATTTTTCAACGTCCCTTGTTTTATGCCTGCCCTACCATCTCTGTCTGAAAGAATGAATCCCACAATACTTTCCAATGCTCTGCTAGCTGTCAGTAGCACATTGCGAATTGCAGTGCAGTTAATCATGAAGTTCCTAACTCAACTGGATTTACAGTTGCTTGACGTGCTGTCTGCCATGGATAGGAGCAACATTAGATTATTTTTGGCATTCATAGAACAGCTGCACATGGTGGACTGTCGCTTTCGGGCTCAGGAAACTAGCACTGATTGGTGGGATTGCATCGGTAGGCAGGTTTGGGATGATGAGCAGTGGGTGCAGAACTTTCAGATGAGGAAAGCCACCTTCCCAGAACTGTGTGCAGAGCTTGCCCCATCCTTGTGGTGCAAGGACACCCAAATGAGAGCTAGCTGCCCTCTCAAAGGAGAAGCACGTGGCGATCGCAGTGTGGAAGCTGGCAATTCCAGACTCCTACCAGTCAGTTGCAAATCAGTTTGGAGTCAGGAAGTCAACCGTTAGGGCTGCATTAATGCAAGTGTGCAGGGCCATTAATCGCATCTTGCTATGAAGGACCATGACTCTTGGCAATGTATGTGAAATAGTGGATGGCTTTGCAGAAATGGGTTCCCTAACTGCAGAGGGGCGATAGATGGCACTTGTATTCCAATTTTGGCACCAGACCATCTTGCGATGGAGTACATCAATAGGAAGGGGTATTTCTCCATGGTGTTGCAGGTGCTTGTGGATCACCATAGGCGTTTCACTGACATCAATGCGGGGTGGTCTGGAAAGGTGCATGATACACGTACCTTTGGGAACATCAGCCTGTACAGAAAGCGGCAAGTGGTGTCTTTCTTTCCAGACCAGAAGATTACAATAGGGGATGTTGAAATGCCCATAGTGATCCTGGGAGACCTGGTGTACTCCTTAATGCCATGGCTCATGAAGCCTTACACAGGAAACCTGGATAGCAGTAAGGAGCGGTTCACTAATAGGCTGAGCACGTGCAGGATGACCATGAAATGTGTGTTTGGCAGATTAGAGGTGTGCTGGCGATACCTTTATGGCAGGTTAGACTTCAATGAGGATAATATTCCCATGGTCATAGCCACGCGTTGTATGTTGCACAATATTTGTGAAGGTCAGGGTGAAAAGTTTGTTCAGGGGTGGATTGCTGAGGCAGAACACCTGGCTGCTGCTTTTGAGCAGCCAGTTACCAGGATTATTAGAGGGGCACAATGGGGGGCAACTTGAATCAGGGAGGCTTTGAGGCAACACTTTGAAGATGAGAACCAGTAATGTATGTTGCTATGATTGAGACTGCAATGCTTAATGAAATCAAGTTTTGCAAGGAAGCACTTGTGATTTGTGTGGCCAAGGATTCAATGTAAGCAAATGATTAAACTGCTTGTTTATATGTTGCTGCCATCTATCACAATTTGCAGGAGACAAAGAATGCTTATCATTCAAAAAACTTTCCTTTTATTGCACACAAAAAACCCCCACCACCACATGCAAAATGCTTGTGGGGAGAGGAGGTACAAGGGGAGGGCTGACTTTCAGAGCTATGCATAAGTCCAGCTATCATTTGAAAAGGTGTCCATGGGTGTGGAGTGAACGGGAAAGTTAGAAGTCCCAGAAAGCGGAAAGGAATGCACGGGTGGAGTTTGGGGAGGACATAGGAAAGAGTTCTGAATGTGCTGAAGGGGAGGGCAGGCCCATAACTGATCAGTCTGGAATGTTATGAGGGACTTCAGCATCTCGGTTTGCTGCTCCACAGCTTTAATCATCTTCTCAGTTGCGTCCCTAACAAAGGCCTTTTTTTTTTTTTTTTTTAATGTCCTGCCTTTCCATTTCCCTCCACTGCCCGTGTTCTCTCTTTTCTGCATCTGAGTATTGCAGCACCTCCCGGAACATGTCTTATTTGTGCCATCGCGTGTGCTTTCTTATCTGGCGGAGGTGCTGTGCGGTGTGTAGTGGGTGCCTTTGAAGGCCACATCTGCAGGAACACAAGAATCATGCTTCTGTGTATTGTTTCTTAAGTACATGTACAACACTGAAACATTACAGTAAAATACACCTTTGGTAACATACCAATCTCTTTCACACTGATCCTTGATAAGCACACATGCCAGCAAGCACCTCAAGCACAGTGAGTTTACCCCGGAGCGAGGGGCATTGTACATGGGGCGAAAAGCAATATGAAAGGGTCATGGTGCAGTCAACTAGGGATAATATTCTAAAGTTTCCCACCCTTTTCCACACATGGGTGTCATTGTAGCAGATCTCTCACTCCTGAAGGTAAGCGGGGAAGCAAGGGTGAATCTAATACATGCTTGCAGCTTCTGCCCCAGTCCCTATGCTGCTCACCTGTGTGCTGCTCTGGTCTCTGCACAAGTGATTGCAGAATGGCGTGGGAAAGTTTCCTTCTATGAGGGAAGGAACACAGCAGCTCTGCCAAGGAACCTTCGGCAGATGACTGCCAAGTACCTCCAGGAAAGTTTCCTAGAGACCTCTCTGGAGGATTCCTGTGAAATCTCGGTGTGCACCAACATCCTGTTCCACTGTACTGCTTAGCTGCACAGGGAAATGTCCAGGTCACAGAAACACAGCGAGCCTTGTACATTTCTATGCCCTCAACCCACCTCCACACTTCACAAAGCAAAACCACTTACCAAGGGTCTCCTCTCCTGCTTCTTGCTTGTCGGAGTACGACTGGCTAGACACCTCCAGAGTGGAGAACAGCTCCTGACTAGACGCACCACTGGGCGACCCCACTGTGGGCTCCACATCGTTGTCTAACTCCACCTCTTCATCAATGACTTCGTCCTCTGAGTTAGGTCCACTTTCCGCCTGCTCCAGCTCTGCTGAAGTATCCCTGGGGCTCTTGGTGGTGGAGGTGGGGTCGCTGCCCAGGATAGTGTCCAACTCCTTATAAAAATGGCCGATCTGTGTTGCAGCACTGGAGTGATGGTTTGCCTGCCTTGTCTTCTGGTATGCGTGCCTCAGCTCCTTCATCTTTGCTCTGCACTGCAGTGTGTCCTGATCATAGTCCTTTTAGCACTGCTTTGAGAAATCTGCCCATTGGTATGGAAATTCCTACGACTGGAGTGCAGCTGGGACTCCACAGCCTCCTCTCCCCAAATACTGAGCAGATCCAGAAGCTCCACATTGGTCCAAGGGGGAGAGCTGGGAAGATGCGATGTGAGCTCTCCACACTGGGGCTTTAAAGGGGAGGGGTGCAAGGTCGCTTACCCGGCTGAAGCGCAGTGGAGTTGGAACTGCTGATCACAGTGGTCAGGATGGGCATTGTGGGACACCTTCTGGAGGCCAATTATAGCGATTAAATCAAGTGTGGTGTCTACACTGGCACTTTGGCGACAAAACTTTTGTGTAAAAAGCCCTATGACTCTCGTCAAGGTGGTTTTATTTTGTCACCGAAACTGAGCAGTTTTGTTACCAAGAGTGGCATTGCCCTGTGTATAACTCCACTGTTTCATCACCAAAAGCTGCCTTTGGACAAATTTTGCAGTGTAGACAAGGCCTTAGTTTTTGGGATTTCTACGGTGCTAGGGTGCAAAGGTTGCAAACTGGACATTAACTTGCTCATTATTGCCCTTTCTGAATCCAAACACTCAGGGCCGGCGCTTCCATTAGGCGACCTAGGCGGTCGCCTAGGGCACTGCTACTTTGGGGGCGCCTGCGCCCCCGCCGCCCGTAAAAATTTGGGGGCGGGACCTTCCGCTGCCTAGGGCGCCAGCAAAGCTGGCGCCGCTACTGCAAACACTTACCTAATATGGAATACATTTTAGCTTAGGTTTCCTTGGGATTCATGATATGATTCAACTCAATGTTTCAACTCCACAACTTTGCTTCACACTTCAGCAAAGAATAGATAGTCCAGTATTAAGGGTGGTATTATCTATAGTTGTGCAGTAAGTATGCATAGCCAGGTACTAAGGGTTAAAGTGCCAGACAATCAATAACCATTCCCACTGTCCAATTTCAATCCATGCAGATTGGTCCCATAGTTACACACCTCATTCATGGTTGCTCACATGGATTTTTCTTTTACATCAACTATATGCAAAATATTTGTAACCAATTGTGTCATCTTGTATCAAATATCCTACACTGAGAATATTGTGTTAATGGGATTACTTTATTGGCCTTTAGATAGTCCATTATACTCCTGGGGTCAGTGTTATCACACAGTTGTAGCAACATTACTATTTATCTTTGGTTTTATTCATATTCAGTATGAAACACGATCCCCAAAGATGTTGTTAGGGTTTTCTGTAAGAAGATCAGGATTCAAATATATGAGTTTTACAGAGGAAAAATAAAACAGGTACTTAGAATTTTTACACATGCACACAGGGGAAGGTTTTATAAATAACACCATCTCAACCATAAAAGAAATCCTGGTATACATAATTAATGCATATATTACTATAGTTCAATAATTTAATTTCTACAGCTTTTAACCTGATGAATCAGCACAGTATGGAAAAGCTGGGTACATACTGTGCGTTTTCTGTTTACAGGCTGCAAGTTCTCTCTGAACTGGAATTTACAGCAATAGCTGTGGCCCGGGGGATCTGAGACATGTCTTAAGAGTACAGACATTCACTTGTATTGTGGATTTCTGGTTATTAATTAATGTTATTTATACTCTGCCTTTAATACATATTAAAATGAAAGAGGAAATAATAAGCAAGCTGCTTAAGGACTCAATCATCTGTATGAATGGCCAGGGTTCAGACCATATTACATGTTAATCAATTTCACCCAGGCCCGCGGACAGCAATTCCGGGCCCCAGGGCAGAACAGTCAATGGGCCCCCAAGTACGCACACGCGGACACGGTCCACCTGACATTTGGGCGGTGCTGTGCTAGCGCTGGCTGGTGCCCAGCAAGCTGCCGGCTGCGCTACTGGGCACGCTCTTCCAGCACAGCCAGGGCTTTCACATGCCCATCCGGTAGGGTTGCCAACTGTCTAATCGTGAAGACCCTTGCCCTGCCCTTTTCATGAGGCCTGCCCTGTCCCACCCCTTCTCTGAGGCCCCACCCCTGCTCACTCCATCCCCCCTCCCTCTGTCGCTTGCTCTCCCCCCACCCTCACTCACTTTCACCAGGCTGGGGCAGGGGGTTGGGTGCGGGAGGGGGTGTGGGCTCTGGGAGGGAGTTTGGGTGCGGGAGGGGGTGCGGGGTGAAGGCTCTGAGAGGGAGTTTGGGTGCAGGGTGCGGGCTCTAGGCTGGGGCAGGTGGGTTGGGGTGAAGGAGGGGATCAGGGGGTCAGCACTTACTTTGGGCGGCTCCTGAAAGCAACTGGCACATCCCCTTTGGCAGCAGCTCCTAGGCAGGGGACCCAGGATGTCTCCGTGCGCCACTGCCCTCAGGCACCACTCCCGTAGCTCCCATTGGCCGCAGTTCCTGGCCAATGGGAGTTGTGGAATCAGTGCTCGGGGCAGGGGCAGCATGTGGAGACCCCCCACCCCCTCAGGGGCCACAGGGATGGTGCCAGCCGCTTCCGGGAGCGGCATGGAGCACGAGCGAGGGCGTGCAAGAAGCCTGCTTTAGCCCTGCTGCGCTGCTACCGGTAATGGTGGCAGCTGGGGACCCCCAGGCCCTTTTAAATTGCCCGGGCCCTGGGCAATTGCCATCTTTGCCCCCCCACCTCTCNCACTTCCAGCAGCTCCCATTGGCCTGGAGCAGCAAACCGCGGCCACTGGGAGCCGCGATCGGCCGAACCTGTGGACGCGGCAGGGGCTTTCCCTGCACAAGCAGCGGAACAAGCTTGGGAACCACTGGTCCACGGGATTGCCATAATGAAATACCTGCTGCAAGATCTTATACTGCTGATCTGCATTGAGACTGCTAGAAACGTTTGGTGGGAGATCCCATACCCTTCGACAGCAAGGACATAACAGGAAATACCTTTTATGAGACCTCTGTAATTGCTTCTTGGATATTTTCCTGGTACCATCAGTCTGTAGGGTTTCTTCTCAGATATGCATAAATACAGGTGAAATCGGATACTTGGAACAAGCAAGTGACACTGGCCTAATGGAATTGGGATCTGTGAATAAAATAATTATAATACTTTGCACATATTCCAAAGCACCATATCATTAATGAACCCTAGCTTCACAACGCACCTCTGAGGTAAACACATTTTCTAGTGGCTTGTCTACATGGCAAGTTATGCACAACAAGCTGGTGCACTTACTGATTACATTTTGGCTTACTGCATGGTATCTTGCCATATAGACGAGCCCTAACAAATCCATAACTACCTAGTACTTCAGGGTTGTTGCTATGCTGTGCACCCTGGCCACTCACAACTGCACTGAAGCAAAGGGGATAAATAGAACTGATCCTCCCACCCCAAAAACAGAGTGGAGCTCTAAAGAAATTCCTCCAGCTGTTAACAGTGTAATATCTCTGATACACTGTTGAATCTGATTCTATACATGAGAAGTCAGTGGTCTCTTGTATGCTCAGTTCATTATATTATTTTTCTCATTTTGCAGTTAAGAACTCCCATTTATTTCAATGGGAGTTAGGTGCCTAGGCACCTATCTTTAAGCACCTATATAACTTTAGAAGTCTGGTTTTAAGTGACTTGCCCAAGATCACACAGGAAGTCTGTGGAAGAGCAAGGATTAGAACTCAAGAGTGTTGACTTTATCACAAGGCTACGTTTCTTCCTATGGGGCACACCTACACTAGAAAAATTACTACCTATATTACAGCAGTATCCAAGAACAGTGCAGCTGTCAGTGCAGGTTTTCGTGACACAGTGGTTAAAACACTTGAGCCTGGAATACACTAGTACTTACTCCATTGCTAACACCACTGCAGAAGCACTATGGGTAGCAGTTGCTGTAGCTGTTACTAGTTTTTCTAGTGTAGACCAGGCCATAGAGTATGGCAAAGTCTGTCAAAAGCACTTTAGGTATACTACCTGAAGTGCGACAATTGCAGCAGAAAGATGGAGACAGAAGGAAGAAAAGCTATCAAAGATTTTGACCAGAAAGTCTTTCCCAACAATCTTTGTAAATAAATGCACACAACATGTTTCCGCTGGAATGTTTTTTCATTGTATAGACAATTATTTTTCTATTGTTCTTTCTCCTTCATCCCTCACCTCTTTCTTTCTTTCTTTCTTTCTTTCTTTCTTTCTTTCTTTCTTTCTTTCTTTCTGTGAGCCCTTTCCTTGTTTCCCGTGCAGTAGTTCACTACTTCACTGCACTCCTTATCCATGTGCTTTCACTGAACACATTAGGAGGGAGCATAGGCTTCGGGAAAGCCACTTACGCTGTGACTCCCTGTGCAGTCTTGTTGTGCTGCTGGTACATCAGAAAAGCTGCTTATGCTCCCAGTAGAGCAAAGCCACATTGCAAAAGGACATAGGCTGTGTTGGGTTAGCTGTGCTGAGAATCATGTGCGAGAACTCTATCAGGACTTTTGTTTTCCCCTACAAGTCAATTATTTCCTTCACATAATTTTGGAGTAGAACTCAGAATGCTGGCAGGTGAAGAAGTTACGGGAAGAATGTTCACGGTCCCTGAGGTCTCAGTACCATAGCAATAAACCACCACATGGCCAGAGTTGATCCAACATCAAACGTGGTTCCCTTTGGGCTTTTCAGTGAGGTAATGTGAGTTTAGTGTTTGCTTTGTGTTAAAATGAAAAACAGAAGCGAGGCTCAAATGGTCATGCAAGGTCATTGTGGGGAGGTGTTATTTTAACATCTGTATTGCTGTCATACTTGAACTTACTTAAAAGTGGTTATGTTGGTCTCCTTTCAATTTCATTCAGATAACTTTACAGCAGAAGTTTTGTTTGCTGTTTAAAGCAGGGGACTAGGAGCTGAGGCTTGTGGGTTCTACTCCTAGCTTTGCCCCCAGTGGGTTTTTGAGAGTATTAGAATTGGCATGTGTAAAGGGCTTTGAGATCAGTGGATGAAAAGTACTCAGCATGCCTATTCGAGTGTAGATAGAAGAAAAAGTTAATAAAGAAAAGGTGGAAGCCCTGTGTAACAGAACAGAAAATTAATATGTTTGAGGAAGCTCATTGTTATGTGCCAGCAAACTCAGAGGAAGCCAAGAGTTGCTTAGAAGGCCATGTAAGGAGCCAGAATGCACATAATGATCCAGTCACAGTTTATTTGAACAAGAAAAGGAACATAGATAGCCAGATTTCAGTTTAGGTACCAGGTTGGTGATATTTTTATTCCCTAATCAGTCACTTGTTGAAATGGCTTCCTTTGAAGTGACAAACTGAAGAAGAAATATTCCCAGGTGGAGACTTTGTAATGTACATTTTCATCTGGGGCAAAGTTTTGAAGGTGACTGATACCTCCATGAAAACAGCGGTTTGTACCTGAAATGCTCAGAAACCCTAACAGCTGTATAGTTGGGGGTGGTGACACTCGCTAGCATGAAAGAGTCATGTTCCAGGCATTTGTTCAGCTGTCATGTGCATTTACAGTTCTCCAGTGTTCCTGCTTATCACTCCATTTCACTGACATGCAAAGTACACCTCTTGATTAGTTTGTTTTAGGTGACCAAAGAGGGAAATTTACCCTTTAAGACACGTTTCTTTCTTCCTGGGGCTAAGTACATCTCATGATAGTGTCTGGAAAGTGAGACCTGCTGACCTCAGCTACTAGGTGAACTAAGCCCAGCTTTGGAATGGTATGAATTTTATCTCTGCCTTTCCTGTCAATCCTTCTTCAGCATAACATCAGTCAGATAGCTCACTCTCATAGTTCATTATGTTACCATGGTGATTTTTCCTGCAAAGTTAAAAATAAAATCCTGCTCTGCTGCTAACATTTGGAGAGAACAGAACCTGTATAATTGCCTACTAGCTCTCTCTGTATGAAAGCAGATACCAAAAATAGGTATCCTTTTACATTGTTCTGGTTATTGAAGCTGAAAAAGGAGTGTTGTAGCCACAGCGCTCAACCTCTGTGTCCCCGCATACTACCAATGAATCAGTCCATGCTGTTTCATTCATCTTTCTAATTGTATTGTATGCTTTGCTATGCAAAATTTTACTGATTTTTTCCAAAACCCTATTTTAATGTTTATGTATATGCATAACTGATAGTTGGTAATTCTTAGGCTGAGTATACTTGACAGGCAACGTGTCTTCATTTTCATGGCTATTTTTGAGCTGGAGAGAGAAGTGAAAAATATTAATCTAGTTGATTTGACTGTGACCTGGAATTGTTCTCATGGCAAGTAGAGATTTATGCAGGCAAAAATAGAGAGGAAATTTAGGTATTTACAGGGGAGACCAGTCAGAAGTAAAATTTTCTGTAGGGAGGAGACTGGTAAATTCTGTGTGTTCCTTTAGGGAAATGAAGGAAACAGGATAATACTGTGGAGGGGAGGGGGGAAATTAAAAATAAGACACCTATAGGTGAATAGCATGAATCATACTAATTTCTTAATTGATAGTGTTACCTACAGGTTCAAAAGTGGAACAGAGCATGATTCTTTTTAAATTGCACATCTGCCATGTATTTTGATAAAGTTAAGTGTTTTAAATACATGATAACTTATTGGCAGTGGTTACTTTTGCAGTAAGTACCTTCACTTTAAAATTAGTAACCATCCCATGCAAAGCAATAGAATCATGCAGTTTGGAATCTAGCAAGATATAAAGTAATTTGCAGTATAGGGTAGAGTGTCATGATGGCCTTACACCTCATAATACTGGGGGTTTCAAGAGTTTCATCATCAAGTGGATCCCTGTTGGTAATAGTTCTAATATTCTTGAATGATAAGGAGAAATTTGCAGCTCAGGACCTCGTTTTTGTGTGTGTGTTTTTTAACTGTTTGTGAATGTGGGAATGTTTTCGGTGTTCACAATCTTTTTATTGAATGTGTCAATGTATATACAAAAAAGGCCAAAATAAAGATAGACAGTAACACTACCAAGTAGATATATAGGATATTCAATATACAGAAAAGTCTAACGAATCCCTGAGGTTAACATTTTAAGTGACAGGAACAACAAGCTGCATCCTTAGCTGATGCAAATTGTCATAACTGCAGGGAGTGCAATGGAGCTACACTGATTTACTAGCTGAGGAACTGGTCCACCATATATTTAATATTACATCCAAAAATAAAGTGTTTAAGGAACATTAAGGTTGCAAAGTCAAGCACTCAAAAGTTAGGAAATGTCAGAACTAAAGTTGACTGTACAATGTTAATTTGGCCCTCTTGTATTATGCATTAAGATATAACCCATTACTACATGATCACAGGAGTCCTGTCTTATTCAGTGAATGGGTAGTTATTCAATATTTCTTATTCTCCTTATTCAGGGTGTGGCCCTAGGCTTATTTAATGCACACTACCCCTGCACTGAATACAAAATTATTAATTTCCTCATGGGCATTTCTGTGGTGCTGTCACCATAGTATCACAAAAAGGAACAGGAGTACTTGTGGCACCTTAGAGACTAACACATTTATTGTAGCATAAGCTTTCGTGGGCTACAGCTCACTTCATCGGATGCATGCAGTGGAAAATACAGAAGGAAGATATATATATACACACATGAAACAATGGATCTTACCATACACATTATAAGGAGAGTGATCAATTGTCAGCAGGAGAGAAAAAAAAAAGAAGGTCTTTGTGGTGGTAATGAAAATGGCCCATTTCCAGCACTTGACAAGGAGATATAAGGAACTGTAGGGGGCGGGGGGGAAGATAAGCATGGAGAAATAGTTTTACCTTGTGTAATGGCCCATCCACTCCCAGTCTTTATTCAAACCT
>QXTE01000115.1:2463784-2501404 GCA_003942145.1 Platysternon megacephalum | reverse complement strand
TGGTGGAATCTCTCAGGAAGCAGGTGGGAGAGCTACAGGAGGAGGTGGCTAGGCTGAGGCGCCCATGAGGAATTCCTGAAGAGTATTCATATGGAGACATCCAAGGCTGAGGAAGCTATCCAGCTACAGAGGGCTGCTGTCATACCACCGGGGGAGGAGGATATGGCTCTGTCACAGGGAGGACATTGGCTGCTGATTACTTCTGGCAGTAGGCAGTGCTACACCCCTACTCCCAACACACCCACCATGGTGATGGAGAACCATTATGCTGCCCTGGCAACAAGCAATGAGGAATCACCTGCACAGGTGGAGGAGGAGAAGCAATGTACCCCAAAGGCTGGGAGGGTCACAGCCACCACTCCCAGAAGGAAATGTAGAGTAGTGGTGGTTGGTGACTCTCTTCTGAGGGGGATGGAGGCACCCATCTGTTGCCCTGAAATGGCATCCCAGGAGGTATGCTGCCTGCCAGGGGCTTGTATCCGAGATGTTACAGAAGGATTGTCGAGGATCATCTGGCCCTCTGACTACTACCCCATGCTACTTATCCATATGGGCACTAATGATACTGCAAGGTATGACCTCAGCAGATCAGAAGTGACTATAGGGCTCTGGGAGCAAGGATGAGGGAGTTGGGAGTGCAGGTGGTGTTCTCTTTGATCCTTCACCAGTTCCCATCCCCGGAACCGTCTCTGTCTACGTAGGACCTCCACTTACGGACCGACGGAGGATGGTGTCGTCAAGAGTGCTTCGGTTTCCTTGACCATGGGATGCTGTTCCAGGAAGAAGGACTGCTAAGCAGAGATGGGGTCCACCTATTGAGGAAGGGGAAGAGCATATTTGGATACAGACTGGCTAACCTAGTGAGGAGGGCTTTAAACTAGGTTTGAAGGGGGCAGGTGACCAAAGCCCACAGGTAAGTCAAGGGACATGGAGACCTGAGAGAAGGGTTGTAATCTGGGGGGGAGCATGGGCTGTTATAGCAGGGATACAGGGGAGACAAGACAGAACTGGCGGGGAGGGCGGAATCAAATCAGTATCTTAGATGTCTATATACTAATGTGAGAAGTATGGGGAATAAACAGGAAGAACTCAAAATGCTAGTAAATAAACAACTATGACATAGTTGGCATCACAGAGACTTGGTGGGCTAATACGCATGACTAGAATATTGGTATAGAAGGGTAAGCTTGCTCAGGAAGGACAGACAGGGAAAAAAGGGAGGAGGTGTTGCCTTGTATATTAAAAATGTGTACACTTGGACTGAGGTTGATATGGAAATAGGACACACTTGTTGAAAGTCTCTGTGTAAGGATAAAAGGGGTAAAAAACAAGGGTGATGTCATAGTAGGGGGTCTACTACAGACCACCTAACCAGGAAGAAGAGGTGGATGAGGCTTTTTTTTAAACAACTAACAAAATCATTCAAAGCACAGGACTTAGTGGTGATGGGGGACTTCAACTACCCAGACATCTGTTGGCAAAAAACCACAGCAAGGCACAGATTTATCCAACAAGTTCTTGGAATGTATTGGAGACAATTTTTTATTTCAGAAAGTGGAGAAAGCTACTGAGAAGAGGCTGTTCTAGATTTGATTTTGACAAACAGGGAGGAACTGGCTGAGAATTTGAAAGTGGAAGGCAGCTTGGGTGAAAGTGATCATGAAATGGTAGAGTTCACGAGTCTAAGGAATGGTAGGAGTGAACAGCAAAATAAAGACAATGGATTTCAAGAAGGCAGACTTCAGCAAATTCAGGGAGTTGGTAGCTAAGATCCCATGGGAAGTAAGTCTAAGGGTAGGCCTGTTACTCAATGGGGTGGAAAGGGGGGAACAATAACAGAAAATGTGGAAATGGCAGAGGTGCTTAATGACTTTGTTTCAGTTTTCACCAAGAAGGTTGGTGGTGACGGAACATCCAACATAGTGAATGCCAGTGAAAATGATGTAGGATCAGAAGCTAAAACAGGGAAAGAACAAGTTAAAAATTACTTAGACGTCTTCAAGTCACCAGGGCCTGATGAAATGCATCCTGTAATACTCCAGGAGCTGACTGAGGAGATATCTGAGCCATTAGCGATTATCTTTGAAAAGTCATAGAAAACGGGAGAGGTTCCAGAAGACTGGAAAAGGGCAAATACAGTGCCAATCTATAAAAAGGAAAATAAGGACAACCTGGGGATTTACAGACCAGTCAGCTTAACTTCTGTCCCTAGAAAGATAATGGAGCAAATAATTAAGCAATCAATTTGCAAACATCTAGAAGATAATAAGGTGATAAGTAACAGTCAGCATGGATTTGTCAAGAACAAATGGTGTCAAACCAGCCTGATAGCTTTCTTTGACAGGGTAACAAGCCTTGTGGATAGGGGGAAAGCGATAGACATGGTATATCTTGACTTTAGTAAAGCTTTTGATTAGGGTTGTCAACTAATCGTAGTTAACTCACGTGATTAACTCAAAAAATTAATCACGATTAATTGCACTGTTAAACAATAGAATACCAATTGAAATTTATTAAATATTTTCGGATTCTTTTCTACATTTTCAAATATATTGATTTCTATTATAACACAGAATACAAAGTGTACAGTGCTCACTTTATATTATTGTTTTTATTACAAATAATTGCCCTGTAAAAATGAAAAACAAAAGAAATAGTATTTTTCAATTCACCTCATACAAGTACTGTAGTGCAATCTCTTATCATGAAAGTTGAACGTAGAAATGTAGAATTATGTACAAAAAATAACTGCATTGTTTTATTTTTCAATGTAAAACTTTAGAGCCTAAAAGTCCACTCAGTCCTACTTCTTGGTCAGTGTAGAGGAGCGGACTCACCCCTGCAGCGCCTCCTCCTGGTGACTTCCGGGAATTAGCTCATTGCAGCTCCAGAGCGCCCTCTGCAGGCTGGTGATCCACCTGTCCTCTGGCCCCCATGTCCCTCCCTGGACCCCGGTGCCCTTATACCTGGGGTGCTGCCCCCTAGCAGTAACCCTTCAGTCTTAGGGTCTCCCCTCCCCGGCGAACCCCCACCCACTATTCCCACCTCGCCTCAGTATAAGGCTACTGCCAGTCCTCGTCTAGCCCCATGCTCTGGGGCAGACTGCAGTATCAGCCTACTCATCACTGGCAAGGTTGGGTTTGGACCTGCTGCCTTGGCCTACCCCTGGGCTGCCCTCTGCAACCCCCAGTACCTTTTAGCCCAATGCTAGGCTGCAGCCTGGGGCTTTCCAGGCTGGAGCTCCCCAGCTCCTCTGCCTTTCCCCAGCCCTGCTCCACTCAGGTACCCTGTCCNAGGCTGGTGATCCACCTGTCCTCTGGCCCCCATGTCCCTCCCTGGACCCCGGTGCCCTTATACCTGGGGTGCTGCCCCCTAGCAGTAACCCTTCAGTCTTAGGGTCTCCCCTCCCCGGGGAACCCCCACCCACTATTCCCACCTCGCCTCAGTATAAGGCTACTGCCAGTCCTCGTCTAGCCCCATGCTCTGGGGCAGACTGCAGTATCAACCTACTCATCACTGGCAAGGTTGGGTTTGGACCTGCTGCCTTGGCCTACCCCTGGGCTGCCCTCTGCAACCCCCAGTACCTTTTAGCCCAATGCTAGGCCGCAGCCTGGGGCTTTCCAGGCTGGAGCTCCCCAGCTCCTCTGCCTTTCCCCAACCCTGCTCCACTCAGGTACCCTGTCTTTAGCTCCCTGCAGCCAGGCCCATCTCCCTCTGCAGACAGAGAGAGAGACTTCTGACCTCCTGGCTCCCAGCCTTTTTATACAGGCCAGCTGGGGTGTGGCCGAGCTGCAGCCACTTCCCCAATCAGCCAAGGCTTGCTGCTTTTCCTTTGCCAGGGCTGCTTTTACCCCTGCAGCCCTCTTTAAGGGCTGATTTCAAGCCCTTCAGGGCAGGAGCGGGTGATCACCCCACTACATACCCCCCCACCTCAAGATCTCACGGGGGGGGGGGGGGTCTATCCCCTAACGCTCCAGCATTCCTCTTAGCTGGGCCCACAAGGAGTCCCTCTCCTTACGCACGCTCTCCAGTGCGAGAAGCAGCTGGCTCCCTTCCTCCATGGCTTGGGTTCCCATGGTAGCCCTTCCAGCTCCCCCATGGGATCCCACGTTTGTCTGGGGCCTCCCTACCCCTGACAATCTCCTCTTTTGGGCCCTGGTCGTCACCACCCCCTCTTTTGGGGCAGTCTCGGACCCGGCCTGGTCCTCCAGTCTCCCCCTCGTTCTCTGGGGGCTAGGCCGCTTTCCTTGGTGCTCCTTGTGGCAGAGGAGGCAGGGCCAGTGCCCACCCCTGACCACCTCAGGGCTAGCCTGGGCCCTGCAAGTTCCGTGAGGGCATTCCCTCTTCCGGTGCCCCAGTTCCCCACAGGCCCAACAAGTTTGGAGCCCCCTGTTAACTTCACAGGGGGCACTCGAGTCTCTCCACCATGTCCCGGGCGGAGCCTCTTTGCTCCATCCCGATAGGGGCACTCCCTTCTCAAGTGTCCCCGCCGCCCGCAGGCGAAACAGTCTTTAGGCCTCGGCACTGGCCTCCAGCCCAAGGTGCCTGGCCCCCGTTGAGGTCCATGTGCCCTCCCCCGCAGCAGCTGAAGCAGCCCCGCTTGCTGCTCGGCAAGCTGGGCCACACAGGCTCTCCAATAATAGTCCCGCATATCTCCACCGTCTATTCCTCCACTTGGGTTCGGGCAATTGTCCAACAGTCCTTGCCCTGGCCCCTTGTGTCAGGGGCGGACCGCTTCTGCCCACATTCTCCACCACGTGTAGAGGAGCGGACTCACCCCTGCGGCGCCTCCTGCTGGTGACTTCCGGGAATTAGCTCGTTCCAGCTCCAGAGTGCCCTCTGCAGGCCGGTGATCTGCCTGTCCTCTGGCCCCCGTGTCCCACCCTGGACCCCGGTGCCCTTATACCTGAGGTGCTGCCCCCTAGCAGTAACCCTTCAGTCTTAGGGTCTCCCCTCCCCGGGGAACCCCCACCCACTATTCCCACCTCGCCTCAGTATAAGGCTACTGCCAGTCCTTGTCTAACCCCACGCCCTTGACAGACCTACTTTTGATACCGTCTCACATTACCTTCTCATAAACAAACTAGGGAAATGCAACCTAGATGGAGCTACTATAAGGTGGGTGCAAAAATGGTTGGAAAACCATTCCCAGAGAGTAGTTATCAGTGGTTCACAGTCAAGCTGGACAGGCATATCGAGTGGGATCCTGCAGGGATTGGTCCTGAGTCCAGTTCAGTTCAATATCTTCATCAATGATTTAGATAATGGCATAGAGAGTACACTTGTAAAGTTTGCGGACGATACCAAGCTGGGAGGGGTTGCAAGTGCTTTGGAGGATAGGATTAACATTCAAAATGATCTGGACAAATTGGAGAAATGGTCTGAAGTAAATAGGATAAAATTCAATAAGAACAATGCAAAGTACTCCATTTAGGAAGGAACAATCAGTTGCACACATACAAAATGGGAAATGACTGCCTACGAAGGAGTACTGCAGAAAAGGATCTGGTGGTCATAGTGGACCATAAGCTAAATATGAGTCAACAGTATAACATTGTTGCAAAAAAAAAAAAAAGCGATCATCATCCTGGGATGTATTAGCAGGAGTGTTGTAAGCAAGACACAAGAAGTAATTCTTCTGCTCTACTCTGCACTGATTAGATCTCAACTGGAGTATTATGTCCAGTTCTGGGTGCCATATTTCAGGAAGGATGTGGACAAATTGTAGAGAGTCCAGAGAAGAGCAACAAAAATGATTAAAGGTCTAGAAAACATGACCCACGAGGGAAGATTGAAAAAACTGAGTTTGTTTAGTCTGGAAAAGAGAGGACTGAGAGGGGACATGATAACAGTTTTCAAGTACATAAAAGATTGTTCCAAGGAGGAGGGAGAAAAATTGTTCTTCTTAACCTTTGAGGATAGGACAAGAAGCAATGGGCTTAAATTGCAACAAGGGAGGTTTAGGTTGGACATTCGGAAAAACTTCCTAATTGTCAGGGTGGTTAAGCACTGGAATAAATTGTCTACAGAGGTTGTGGAATCTCCATCACTGGAGATTTTTAAGAGCAGGTTAGCTAAACACCTGTCAGGGATGGTCTAATACTTAGTCCTGCCATAAGTGAAGGGGACTGGACTAGATGACCTCTCGAGGTCCCTCCGAGTCCTGTGATTCTGTGACATTACTTAAAAACAAAAAAACCAAAAAAACCGTGACCTCAGACAGGTGGGTCTGCTCCTGCTTCCATTGTAGTCAACTGGAAAATACTCAGGACATGTCTGCCCAGTGCTTTAACTTACACCAGAGGGGTATAAATATTCGCCTGCACTAGCATGGTGTGCACTAACTGGCTCTTGTGGACCCTGCTGACATGCACTTAAAAGTTCCTTAGTGCAGGGGTTCTCAACCTTTTTCTTTATGAGGCCCCTCCAACATGCTATAAAAACTCCACAGTCCAGCTGTGCCACAACTGTTTTTCTGTATATAAAAGCCAGGGCCAGTGTTAGGGAATAGCAAGGGAGGCAATTGCTCGGGGCCACACAGCCTAGGGGACACCATAAAGCTAAGTTGCTCAGGCTACAGCTTCAGCCCCATGTGGTGGGGCTCAGGCCCCGGGCTGCAGTCCCGTGTGGCAGAACTTCGGCTTTCTGCCCTGTGTCCTAGCGAGTCTAATGACAGCCATACTTGGTGGACCCCCTGAAACCTGCTCACTGTCTTAGTGCACATTAATATAGTACTGTTTGAAATGGGACTACGTTAATGCACACTATGGAACTTTTAGTGCATACCAACAGGGTTCACATGAGCCAGTTAGTGCACAACACTCTAATGTGGACTAAAATTTCACTCCTCTGTTGCAGACTAAACCACCACGTAAACAAGCCTTCATTGTCTATGAAGTTGTTAGTTCCTGTCAAAGGTTTCTTCTTTGGTAACTCAAAAGATGCATAGGAATTGTTCACATGTCCAAGACAATACTCCAAAGTGGGCTCATAAGAGGACCTAGAATATTATTTAAAACATTGCTTCCCCTTCCTTGCCCCCTCCCCCGCATAGTCACTATGGCAATTCATATGAGTCACAGATTGAAAGCTCAAAGAAGAACTATTTCCCCCCCAACCTTTCAATAGCAACTACATTGTTGTCAACAAAACTCTGAAAGGAGAACATGCCAATGAGTCATTGTGTATACCATTTTTTCTAAAGAGCATCAGAGCACCACAAAGAATTCATGTCCTTCATGTCCCAACTTTAATCTAAGACCATCCGTACTAGCCCTAGTTATCAGAGATCTGAGACAACATCTCATTCTGTGTCCACTTTTGATTTGAAGGAAGCTTCATAAACATAAGATTTCTGTAGAGGAGACAGTTCAGCTACATTAAAACGGACCAGACATCTGGCTGGAAATATTCATCTCTTGAGGTTGGCACTGATATTTTATTTCACTTTCAAGTGGTTTCTTTAAAGCTACAGGGAAAACACACTCTTTTTATTATGTGGGTTATGGAAGAGAGAACAGAAGGGTCTACAAAATAGTTTTTATTAAGCAGAGTGGAGCCCCTAGTGTTTGGACAAGGGCAGTTGTCTGGGAAAACTTGCTGCTGTAGCTAATACTTTTAAATGGATACGTTTCCACAAAATGAAAAGAACTGTAGAGTAGAAGTGGAATCTGTAGTCAATTGACTCTGTGTCTAACAGCTTCAAATGAGATGGGGGTGCCCACTGGAACCGGCAGTGTATAAATCCAAGTCAACCTGTGGAACTCTTTGCTAGAGGATGTTGTGAAGGCCAAGACTATAACAGGGTTCAAAAAAAGAACTAGATAAATTCATGGAGGATAGGTCCATCAATGGCTATTAGCCAGAATGGGCAGGAATGGTGTCCCTAGCCTCTGTTTGCCAGAAGATGGGAATGGCAATGGGATGGATCACTTGATGATTACCTGTTCTGTTCATTCCCTCAGAAGCACCTGGCATTGGCCACTGTTGGAAGACAGGATACTGGGCTAGATGGACCTTTGGTCTGACCCAGTATGGCCATTCTTATGTTCTTAAATGTATGTCGACAGCTCTCCTGATCACTTGAACTGACTTGTGTCACTTCTATTATTTTACCTTGGGTCTGACCCAGTATGGCTGTTCTTATGATCTTAATGCATATTAAGAGACTGTATGCTCTTTGAGACAGAGACTATCTAAATTGACAAAAGGTTGGAGGGGAGCAGAGGCAAAGAGACCTGCTCAAAGTCACACAGTAGGTCACTGGCAGAAGCATGGCTAGAACCCTGCTCTCCTGAGTCCAGGTCCACACCATAGCTCTTTTGGCTGGAGATTGTACAATTTGAAGTCAGTAACAAAGCCTCCATGGATTTCAGTGGGAGCACAATTAAGTTCTACGTCAGCACTAGACCGATGAAGAGTATACGGTGGTAACTTGCTTGCAAGGCAGAAGATTCATAACTTTTCTGTTTGATGAAACAGTTAGAGAGAGACCTATTAAGGGTAATTTTAGGTGAACTCTTTCATTTTCACTGTTCAGAAACAGAACTGTGTGGTATTAACTCTAAAGAATATCTTCCCCCAGCCTCCATCATCTTTTTACTTTGTGTGCATAGTGACTCACCTCTTCCTTTCAAACTCTTCAGGACAGCTCTTCCACTAGAGCTCTTTGCAGTCCTCTGAGATGGTTCTCCTTTTATGTCTTGTGACCTTCAGCCTGGAGGCAAAAATGCATCTTTGTTGGCCGATATCAGTCACTCTTACTCCATTCTCTTCACCATCTAAAAGATAGATTAATCCAAATGGAAGTGAGAATTTTCTTCCCAATCAGATCTTACAAGAGTAATGAATGAGTTGCTATCTGCACTTCTAATTAAAAATCCAATTGGTGTATTGTAATGAGTTTTCAGTGCAATTAGCAACTGCTGGGGGTCCCTTTATGGAACCAGCACAACAATTATGTGACAAATAGACTTTTTTCATATGCAATGAAGATCCATTTCAAAGTTTTATATCCTTAACATATGAAGAGCTTACATTTGGGTCACCTGGCCCTCTTCAAGACAAACAGCAGATTCCTGCCATACATTCTAATGAGGGCTGGTGAAAATTGGTAAAACATTTTGGTGAATTTTCACAAGTTTATTTTACATGTTTTTTATTCAGTGACATTTCAAGGGCACAAATAATTCCTCAAAAGTTTCTCGGGTCAGCTTCCATAGCTCAACATTTCATAATTTGCAAATTTGTAAAGACAAGACAGAGTGTGACAAAGCAACACAGGAAAAGTTTCTCTCTCTCTTTCTCTCTCTCACTCACTCACATAAAAGCAATTATACTCAGACACTCCTACTGTGTTCCACCAGAATACTACAGTGAATCCAAAGCATTACTGAGTCTTAAGACTCGTACATTTTGTCTATAAGACAAATAAGGTCAACAAGCAATCCCAGAATTATTTTAGCCTAATGATCAGTGACAGTATACTACAGACCAAGTTTAACATAGACAAGCTACATACAAATATAGGTTATGACTCCATGCCTGTTGAAGTCAACAGAAAAATTGCCCTTGACTTCAGTGGGTTTTGAGGTAGTCCATAGTGACTGGAGGGACCATATAGAATTCAGTCTAGAAATGTATCCAATCTATCAGAACATATGGAGTCTTCTGTCCTTACACAGTCCCTTTCCAATCCTACCATATCTGATGCCGTCTTCTTGTAAGGAGGGACCAATGGCCTGCAATTCCCCTCTAGCAACTTTACTAGATGGACTTACAATACCCTTAAGGAGACAGTCTCAGGCAGGTTGAAGCTTCTTAAAATATGGTTGCTTTTCATTGGAGAGATAAGTGACTACAACCATTCCCTGCTGATGTCACTAAGGGTTTTTTTTTCTCTACCCCCCCAACTGGCTCAAAATGAACACAAAATGCAGCTACTTCTTCCATGCAAAAGACTCAAAATGGTTTCTGCTAATCCTCCTGACCACATGGTAAGATTCAGCCAATCAGAGAACCAGCACCAAGTCCACGTGACTTTGATTAATCAGACCCAGCCTGCTCAACTGAAAATTTGACACTTCTTTTGGGGTGGGAGAGGCAGGAAAGCTGTTTCACAACATTTTGTTGGAAAACCTTTAATTTTTAATAAAACTATACATCACATGTATGACGAACTCAAAAACAGATAATGTTCAGTGAAAAAAATATTTTCCATAAAATGCACACTGAGCTCTTTGTCTAATTTTAGAAGAACAAGTCCTACTGGTGCCATAGCCAATGGAAAGGGCTTGTTCCCAAAGCATGGGTCACCAACCTGAGTCTTGCCCTTACTCTACTGTAAATCAGTGACGGGTTTCCATTGACTTCAGTGAGCTTTGGATTAGGTTTATTGGAGTGATTGGTCCTAATTTCCCCAAAGCAAATACCACTTTGACAGACGACTGCTAAGGAAGTATAGCATTTTTACCAAATTTTAGCCCCAAAAAATTTAAGTACATCAGAAGCAGGAAGCCTGCTAAACTAACAGTGGGGCCACTGGATGATCAAGGTGCTAAAGAAGCACTCAAGGAGGATAAGGCCATTGCAGATAAACTAAATGAATTCTTTGCATTGGTCTTCACAGCTGAGGATGTGAGGGAGATTCCCAAACCTGAGCCATTCTTTTTAGGTGACANTCTAGATGGTATTCACCCAAGAGTTCTGAAGAAACTCAAATGTGAAATTGCAGAACTGTAGCTGTAACCTATCATTTAAATCAGCTTCTGAAGCAAATGATTGGAGGATAGGTAATGTGATGCCAATTTTTTAAAAGGGCTCCAGAGGTGATCCCAGCACTTACAGGTCGGTAAGCCTGACTTCAGTACCGGGCAAACTGGTTGAAACTATAGTAAAGAACAAAATAGTCAGACACATAGATGAACATAATTTGTTGGGAACGAGTCAACATGGTTTTTATAAAGGGAAATCATACCTCACCAATCTACTAGAATTCTTTGAGGGGATCCAGTAGATATAGTGTACTTAGATTTTCAGAAAGCCTTTGACAAGGTCCCCCACCAAAGGCTCTTAAGCAAAGTAAGCTGTTATGGGATAAGAGGGAAGGTCCTCTCATGGACTGGTAACAGGTTAAAAGATAGGAAACAAAGGGTAGGAATAAATGGTCAGTTTTCAGAATGGAGAGAGGTAAATAATGGTGTCCTCCAGGGGTCTGTACTGGGCCCAGTCCTATTCAATATATTCATAAATGATCTGAAAAGGGGTAAACAGTGAGGTAGCAAAATTTGCAGATGATACAAAATTGCTCAAGATAGTTAAGTCTCAGGCAGACTGTGAAGAGCTACAAAAGGATCTCTTAGAACTGGGTGACTGGGCAACAAAATGGCAGATGAAATTCAATGTGGATAAATGAAAAGTAATACACATTAGAAAACATAATCCCAACTATACATATAAAATGATGGGGTCTAAATTGGCTGTTACCACTCAAGAAAGAGATCTTGGAGTCATTGTGGATAGTTCTCTGAAAACATCCACTCCATGTGCAGTGGCAGTCAAGAAAGCAAACAGAATGTTGGGAATCATTAAGAAAGGGATAGATAACAAGACAGAAAATATCATATTACCTCCTTATAAATCCATGGTACGCCCACATCTTGAATACTGCATGCAGATATGGTCGCCCCATCTCAAAAAAGATATATTGGAATTGAAAAAGGTTCAGAAAAGGGCAACAAAAATGATTAGGGGTATGGAATGGCTGCCATATGACGAGAGTTTAATAAAACTGGGACTTTTCAGCTTGGATAAGAGACGACTAAAGGGGGAATATGATAGAGGTTTATAAAATCATGACTGGTGTGGAGAAAGTAAATAAGGAAGTGTTATTTACTCCTTCTCATAACACAAGAACTAGGGGTCACCAAATGAAATTAATAGGCAGCAGGTTTAAAACAAACAAAAGGAAGTGTTTTTTCACACAACGCACAGTCAGCCTGTGGAACTCCTTGCCAGAGGATGTTGTGAAGGCCAAGACTATAACAGGGTTCAAAAAAGAACTAAATAAGTTCATGGAGGATAGGTCTATCAATGGCTATTAGCCAAGATGGAAAGAGATGGTGTCCCTAGCTGTTTGCCAGAAGCTGGGAATTGACGACAGGAGATGGATCACTTGATGATTACTTGTTCTGTTAATTCCCTCTGGGGCATCTGGCATTGGCCACTGTCAGAAGAGAGGATACTGGGCTAGATGGACCTTTGGTCTGACCCAGTATGGCCATTCTTATGTTCTTAAATGTATGTCGACAGCTCTCCTGATCACTTGAACTGACTTGTGTCACTTCTATTATTTTACCTATTTTTCTTATGCAGTTAAGAGGAGAATAGAAATACTTTATATTTTTAAAGTCTCTTTAAGAAGCTCTTTTGTTTTACAGCTACCGAGCCTTTTTAGAATTTATTTTTAAAAGTAGGTTAGATATACGTTTCCAAGACTGGAAAAAAAATTTATTCAAGAAAATAGTTATTGATACATTTTTCTGAACATTTTAACATGTATAACAGTAAGTAACTGAATCAGTAGAGTTCACTATTAATATTTATGAAGATTTAGCTGTCTTACTATAAGTTAACTTTATTTAAATTCTAATGTTAACTCAGTTTTTCCGTCTAATGTTTTGTGGCCTGATCCTGCTCTGATTGAATTAATTGGGAGCAGGATTGGGCCCTCCATCACTAACATGAAGTCTGATAGAGTATATGTTTGAATTATTTCTATTCTTTTTATGTTAAGAACTCTGATAATGTAGAGCTCACATTCAGGGAAAAATCTAGAAAATGAATTTCTTTTTATCTCCAGGCTAAGCTGCATCAGTGAATAGAGTTCTATAATGAAGCCTATTTATATGCCTGTCATACAAAGACAAACCTTTTCCAAAGGAATTGGATTTGAGTATTTGCAAAAATGATAAACAGTCTGACAAAAAAAGGTACTGANAGATGGAAAGAGATGGTGTCCCTAGCTGTTTGCCAGAAGCTGGGAATTGACGACAGGAGATGGATCACTTGATGATTACTTGTTCTGTTAATTCCCTCTGGGGCATCTGGCATTGGCCACTGTCAGAAGAGAGGATACTGGGCTAGATGGACCTTTGGTCTGACCCAGTATGGCCATTCTTATGTTCTTAAATGTATGTCGACAGCTCTCCTGATCACTTGAACTGACTTGTGTCACTTCTATTATTTTACCTATTTTTCTTATGCAGTTACGAGGAGAATAGAAATACTTTATATTTTTTAAGTCTCTTTAAGAAGCTCTTTTGTTTTACAGCTACCGAGCCTTTTTAGAATTTATTTTTAAAAGTAGGTTAGATATACATTTCCAAGACTGGAAAAAAATCATTTTATTCAAGAAAATAGTTATTGATACATTTTTCTGAACATTTTAACATGGATAACAGTAAGTAACTGAATCAGTAGAGTTCACTATTAATATTTATGAAGATTTAGCTGTCTTACTATAAGTTAACTTTATTTAAATTCTAATGTTAACTCAGTTTTTCCGTCTAATGTTTTGTGGCCTGATCCTGCTCTGATTGAATTAATTGGGAGCAGGATTGGGCCCTCCATCACTAACATGAAGTCTGATAGAGTATATGTTTGAATTATTTCTATTCTTTTTATGTTAAGAACTCTGATAATGTAGAGCTCACATTCAGGGAAAAATCTAGAAAATGAATTTCTTTTTATCTCCAGGCTAAGCTGCATCAGTGAATAGAGTTCTATAATGAAGCCTATTTATATGCCTGTCATACAAAGACAAACCTTTTCCAAAGGAATTGGATTTGAGTATTTGCAAAAATGATAAACAGTCTGACAAAAAAAGGTACTGAATTTCACTTTTAGATGCATTGGAGAAGTAGGTTTTAGCTTCCCTTGTCAGAGAAAAAAATCCATATATAAGTCATACCAGCTGAAAGTCTCAGAGAAATCTAGTATGAATCTTTGTGGAAGGATGTGACTTAGAAAAGTCTAAGGGAGTGGTTTAAGATCATGAATAAACTGTCAGCTTGCATTTTCAGCAAGAATAAGTCAAAAGAAGCTTACCCTCTTTTGTCAAAATGCATTAGACAGAGACAGTGTGTGCTATATCTGTGTGGAAAGCTGCATTTAAGTCAATTCTCTCTATAATTTGTATAAGTGAATTACAGTGTGTATGTGTATACCGTGTACATTGCTGATATTGGGCCTGATTCTGCAGCCTCTCCAAATCTCAAACTCTCCTGGGGATTCTAAGGAAGTTTTAGTCTCTAAACAGCTACAAAAAAACAAACAAACAAACCCCACCATCACAAAAACAAACAAACAAAAAACAAACAGTCAGCAAATGAGGTTAAAATAAACACAAAGGAAAAGAAAACCTGTAGGCAGCTTTTATCAGGATATCGGCCTCTGTTACTTCAGAGGGCCTTGAAAGCATCCTCATCCACCTCAGAGTTCACTGGGTTCCCAGTACAAGTCTGTCTCTTTCCCCTTCTTAACTCAGGGACCCATGCCCTCCTTCTGCAAAGGCTGAGGCACAGTTAGCTGTCAGACCTCCAGCTCCCTGCTGGGGACCTCAGCACTCTGTTCCCTTCCCAGGGTTGTCCCCTTCTGAACTTCTTGTAACTCCTCCTCCAGTTCTGGCATGATTTGCAGGTGTGGTGTGGAGGGGCGGGGGGGCACTTGAGACCAAAGCAGTTCCTTAACTCCTTCATGCTGGTGGGGGTTTCTATATCCCATCACAGTACGATTGCATTGGTATAACTTGAGAGTTGAATTTGGCTCTATAGCCTTTCCAGGTAGCCAGAAAAATGAATATTAAAATAAGACACTGCATGAAATTTACTTCCAATAGTGTGATTTGTTTGTTTTAAAGAGTAAGGGCTTCTCTATAGTGCAATTTAATGCATGGCAAGCTGGGTTGTAAACCTGCAGTACTCTAGCCTGCCATGCACTAAATGGCCATATGGATCCTTCTAAACGAAAAGTTCCAGGGTGTGTTTTGATCAGAGGGAGATAGATAGAATAACCAAATAAATGTCTTAGGCCAGGTCTTCATTTACACTTATGTCAAACCAGAATAAGTCCAATGATTGCAGTGGAGTTACTCCAGTTTTACACAAGTGTAACAGAGCAGAACTTGGCCTTTTGTTTATTAAATAGCCTATTTTGGTACCTAAACAATGCAGGCAATGCTGCTCTTTGAATAGAAAGTCCATATTAGACTTAAATACTTGCTAAGTATGTGAATACTTGCTGGTAAGCCAAGTGCTGCCATGTGACATCGTTTATCCAGAAGTCATCCCCATTTTTCCATTGCGAGCCAAGAACCATTTAGAGAACAGCAGGTGAGGTTAGCAATAGCTGCGCACTGATCATATCCAGTTGCCGTTCACTATTTTTGGAGGCTAAGATTCAATGCTGAATTTTAACTATTATTTATTTTAGAGAGGGTAGTTGTGACCAGCCTTGTGCAAAGGGGAGAGGGGGACTAAGGACCAATGACTATCCCTGAGAGGAAGGACTCCCTGAGGAGAGTGCCTACAGCAGAACTATCCAAAGGGAGGAAAGAAAATGAAGGAGGAGCCATGACCACACCCATGCCCCTTTGTACTGCAAGTAGTGGCTAAAGAACCAGAATTTTGCTTACATCCTTGATTCTACAATGAACCCTGTCTTAAATGACCACCAAAGGACCACTCCCTCCCACCGCAAAAAAATTGGTTGCTTAATGAAAGGTGCAGATCTGTGCTTATCACATGTGGGGATGTTTTGTAAGAACAGACTTTTGCACAGATTTCACTGTATTCGTTAACTAGGCGCATCTGAGCAGCAATATACCAAAAGACACTGGATCCACTTGACTCACTCACTTCATACAATAAGGAAGAAGCACTGGGGAAACAGAGGCAGATTCTTACAAACTTAATGCCGAGCATGATTTGGCTCATATTATTTAAAGGGATAGAAAGAGTCCAACACATATTTGCTCAGATCTCTTCAATATTCACAAAGCTCTTTTAGCAATTCCCAGTGTTATATTCCTCTATTAAATATTTCCCAAGACAACTTGATTATTTGGCTAAGTGCAGCTGAAGGATACTATTAGGTTTAGTACAGTGCAGGAATACCTTAGATCTTTGTCTTAGAAATGACATGGTGGGTTAATAATTCAAGAATTATTAGTTTTACTAACCTTAAACATCACAGCATTCCTTAGAGGGAAATATTATTATACTCATTTTTACTCAAAGGGTCATTGATACAGAAGGACTGTAGGTGACTTGCCCAAGGTCAGACATCAAATCAGTAATATAGCCAGGACTAGAACCCAAAGTCCTGACTCTAACCTGCTGCTGCTGTAGTCATGAGACAACTCTTCCTCCCTTATAATTTTAATAATTGTGATCCTGAAGCTAGCGTTCCATTATGAAGCCAGTTATCCATGTGTTACTCTCCCCCGAAAGGAGACTAGTCCACTTGAAATTTCACAACTCATCCTAGAGTAGGAATTTTATGGGGTGTTTGAAAATTGGAGTAAATCAGAAAGAAGTTGTCAAGTTATAGGGCCAAATTCAGCACTTCACTATTATGTCACTCCACTGGTACACTGGAGTAACTCCATTGATTTTTATGCTGTCCTTTTTGGCTTACTACTACAGAACAGCACTCCTATTAATGCAGGATTGGGTTCTCCTGCCTGTGGCTGTTTATGTTGTATTAACAGTGCAATACTCTGTGCCTGTGCTGTGGAAGGCCAAAACCTTGAGATGAAGTTATTTTGTTATTGGAAGAGACCAACTGGGAGAATGAGAGTAAAAACCGGAGGGATGAAGATGGGGAATGAAAGAACCCCATCAAGGCAAAGGAGGGAGAAAAAACATAGGGAAAAGAGAAAAGAAGGAAGAGAGAAAAAGAGAAGGATATGGAAAAGAAGGAGAATAGTGAGATATCGAAGAGATGAAAAAGTAAATAAAGAAGAATGGAGTTCAAGGAGGTAGGGACAGAAGAAAACCCTGGGGTAGAGATGAAGAGAGGAGGGGTCCATAGAGAGATGAAGTGAAGCTGAGAAGGAAGAACAGTGGAACAGATGGGAAGAAATAAATACAGAATCAGGAAAAGGGAATGGGGAAATAAGAACAAAGAAGAAAAAGACAAAACCAAATACTGTAGTAGAAGACGATGGCCTGAAAGTTTAGTGTAAATGTATTAGAATTCATTGCATGCTACCTCAGTTAGAATATTGTGTTTGCAAATCAGGAAATGTCTTACAGCCAGAAACTGTTGTATTACTGTACATAGGAACAGAAAATACTACCGTCTTTCAGTGGAGATGAAAAACATTGAGAATGTCCTGCAGAGTAGCTCTAAAATGGGAACATGAACAGACTGTGGAAAGAATTCCCATTGAGAGCTTTTATTAACCCAGCCACGAAGTGAATAGGGCGACTCTAGCAAAAACCAGCCATGCCTCCCACCCTCTTTTACACTTTCTTCAGTTTACAAAAGTAATGCAAGTAACTGGAATAAACATATACACGAAGTTTCCTTTAATTTGGAATGCTGAAGTCTTAGTTCTTTGAATTGGCAGCATAACTCATTTTTCCACTAGAAGAAAGAGACTATTTCAAGGTATCATTAAAAAGAAAGTAGGTGGGAACCTCAGAAGCAGAAAACAAAAACTGAGCCTGAAAATGTGGCCTTCTTAATCCCTACTAGAAAAATGAAGCAGTTAACTTCTGAAGATGGTTAACTCTTGATCACAAGCTCTTATTTCAAGTGCACGTGAAATAAGATTAATCAGAGCTAGATTCAGGTGTTTTGCAGATTTCACAGTAGCTATGATCATTTTTCACATGCCATCTAGTTGTAAAGTAAAATAAATTAGGAAATTAAATTATTAATATAATAATCTAAGATTGACATTATCATATTGTCCCACAACCATCTATGTGCCTTGTTTTATGATGCCTTCCCCCGCAATCCTCTAGGAATGCTCTTTCTGAGAGATGGTGTACGGGCCACTACCCTCAAGTCTTTCCTGAAGACTCAAGTCTACCAGGACTCTGCAATGCTCCCCTGTGACCCACCATGGCACTATTCATCCTGCCTCAGTTCCCTTTCCCCACCCCAGGGAAACTCTCTCAGCACCATCCATTAAGGTACTGGTAACAGATTTAGGCCCAGATCCACAAAGGGACTTAGGCATTGCAACACTCAGCATTGCAATGCCTAATTTTAAGCACCTTGAAAATCACTAGAATCCACAAGCCCTGGGTTAGGTGCCTAGGCTCCCCATACAATCATAGGAGAGAGAAAGGCTCCTTAGAATGGGATTCAGAAAAGCCATCATGCTAGGCAAGGACCTGCCTGAACTAGCCAATAGCAGGGGTCTGTCCTAAGCCCCACCCTCCTGGGATTTAAACACCTATCTCCACTCATGATCCACAGCCAGAACCCTCTCCTAGGGACAGAAATCTATACCATTTCTTACCAGAATACCAGGGACACGCACTTAATTCCACACAGAACAGCCAGGGGATGAGGCATCCCTTATCAGAATGATGCATGTGGGATTGGGTAATTCACCGCGATATTTGGGAAATTAAACCACCTGGTGAGCCTACTCGATTTATAGTTGGTGCTCCTGAAATAACACCCGATATCTGGATTGGGATAGGAAGTCAATGGACACTCTGGCCGTTAGAGCCCCTGCAGCTTCAGTGTGTACGTAAATTGAAACAAGGAGAGATTGTCACGGTTCATGACAACATTTGTTGGGAAGGCATGGGACTAGGAACAACCCTAGCAGGGCACCCGATTTTCCAGGCTAATGACAGTTACATATATGTTAAGAACTCCCTTTTGCAAGAGATATATTTTAATCTTACTACTGCTGCAGGCAGCTACGTTATCTATTGGCCTGCAGACCGAGTCTTACAGTTAACCCTTAGGTTCCAAATACCCTTTAATTGGACTATTTTAGTACCTAATCGATTCCTAAATCTGCTTTCCCTCTTACCAGAAGTACAGAAAATCTCTGAATTACAAGGTCAAATTCGTGTACTCCAAAATATATATCAAATTGAAAAGCATGCTTTCCATACCGCCCACAGAACATTTCTCTTGTATACCAGTTATGATACACACCTCTACCCCGATATAACGTTGTCCTCGGGAGCCAAAAAATGTTACTGCGTTATAGGTGAAACCGCGTTATATCGAACTTGCTTTGATCTGCCGGAGTGCGCAGCCCCGCCCCCCGGAGCACTGCTTTACCGCGTTATATCCGAATTCGTGTTATATCGGGTCACGTTATATCGGGGTAGAGGTGTATCATGTTATGTCATTAAGGCTCTGGAATAACTCCATCATAGAATTATATTGGGAATGTTGATAATTTTATTGTTGTCGTAAGAGGTGTAATAATGGAAATAGCTTTCATGTTTATACTAATCATATATTACCGTTACCACCAACCAAAACTTGTAAGGTTGATCTCACTAATCTGGAAACAGAAATACAATGTCTAATGAAAATAGAGAT
Source organism: Platysternon megacephalum (assembly GCA_003942145.1). NCBI lineage: Eukaryota > Metazoa > Chordata > Testudines > Platysternidae > Platysternon > Platysternon megacephalum. Next base: position 2,481,817 of record QXTE01000115.1, on the reverse strand, counting down.
TTAACAATATTAGTTGTGCTATAAGCACAAAATGGGGGAATGTGGAAGCAGAATTAAGAGAGGCCTCTAACTCTAACAACACGAGAGTTGTACGAGATGCTGTTTTCGCCTCTGCCTTAGCTTTCTTGCCTCACTTTAGCTGATAAGGATGGAATGCTGATTTAAGCAGAAACCTTGAGATAAGATAGTGTCTGAAGGAAGTTTGTATAAACAAAGGATAAACCACTAGCCGTTGATGCATGTAACGGGAAGGTATAAATACTTGCCTTATATTGCTTGTAAAGCGGAGACCTGCCTAGGAAGGGGGAATCCCTGTCCATGTGCACTCTCCCCCTTGCAATTGCTTGAGAATAAACTGTCTCTGACATGTTGCACACAAACTCAGAGTGAGGACTGGTTTTCTTCCACAATTCTTCCACTCACTTCTGTGTCTGTGTCTGTGTAATAGCTCTGCCTGGTCAGACACCCCCTTCTGACTCTCGTTCATGCTACAGGTCCTGCCATGCTCCAGGAGCTATAGTGCTTCCTCTGTGTGGGTCAGGGTGCTCCCTGTTTGTGGTTTGGCCTTCCAGCCAAGTCACTATAGTTTTCCCCTTCAGGGTAGCCATATTCCTCTGTACCAGCTGTCTGGTTGGCATCTCCAACAATCCTGTGCCACTTCCCCATGGCTGGTAGGGGAACTCAAACCCACCCACTACACTGGGTTCCATCCCTGGGACCCTATAACAAGCAGCCAAGGTCTACACAGTTCCCTTCCTTGCTGCTGTTTCCCCTGGGCTTCTTCCTACCCTGTCTTTTCAGGTTCTCTCTCCCCACAACTCCTCTGGGGTTGGCCCTTTCCATCAGGATCCCAGGGCTTTTACTTGGATTTTACTGAATTTATTTTACTGAATATTATTTTGTGCCCAGAGAGTGACTACAGCCACCTTGTGCCCTCACTGCTTGGCTTTATACTAACCCCACCTGCTCCGAATCAGCTGGGCTCTATCCTCAATAAAGAATTGCTTATCAAGCCTAATCCTCTCTCAGGTTAACTGGCCCCTTCTGTGCCTCATTAGCCCTTTCCTGGATAGTGTGGGGGTGAATACCCCATCACAAACAGCCATACTGGGTCAGACGAATGGTCCTTCTAGCCCTGTATCCTGACTCTGACAGTGGCCAAGCTTAGGGACACCTAGAGCATGGTATTGCATCCCTGACCATCTTGGCTAATAGTCACTGATGGACCTATCCTCCATGAACTTATCTAATTTGTTTTTGAACCCAGTTATTCTTTTGGCCTTCACAACATCTCCTAGTAACGAGTTCCACAGATTGACTGTGCATTGTGTGAAGAAGTACTTCCTTATATTTGTTTTAAACCTGCTGCCTATTAATTTCATTGGCTGACCCCTGGTTCCTGTGTTATGTGAAGGGGTAAATAACAATGTCCTATTCACTTTCTCCACACCATATATGATTTTATAGACCCCTTTCATATCTCCCCTTTTCTAAGATGAACAGTCCAAGTCTTTTAAATCTCTCCTTATGTGGAAGCTGTTCCATTTCCCTAATCATTTTCATTGCCATTCTCTGTAGCTTTTCCAATTCTAACATATCTTGTTTGAGATGAGGTGACCAGAACTGTAGACGTATCATGGATATAGCAGCATTATGCTATTTTCTGTCTTATTATCTATCCCTTTCATAATGATTCCTAACTTTCAGTTAGCCTTTTTGACTTCCGCTGCACACTGAGTGGATTATTTTTTGAGAGAACTATCCATAATGATTCTAAGATCTCTTTCTTGAATAGTAACAGTGAATTTAGATCTCATCATTTTGTATGGGTAGTTGAGATTATTTTTTCCAATATGCGTTACTTTGCGTTTATCAACAATGAATTTCATGTGCATTTTTGTAGCACAGTCACTTAATTTAGTGAGATCCCTTTGTAACACTTTGGATTTAACTATCTTGAATAATTTTGTATCACCTGCAAATTTTGCCACCTCACTATTCATCCCCTTTTCCATATCATTTATGAGTATGTTGAACAAGACAGGTCCCAGTACAGCTCCTTGGGGGACCCACTTTTACCTTTCTTCTTTCTGAAAACTGACCATTTATTCCTAACCTTTGTTTCCTATCTTTTAACCAGCTACTGGTCAATGAGAGGACCTTTCCTCTTATCCCATGACTGTTTACTTTGCTTAAGAGCCTATGGGGTGTGTGTGACCTTGTCAAAGGCTTTCTGAAAATCCAAGTATACTATATCGACTGGCTCACCCTTGTCCACGTGCTTGTTGACTCCCTCAAAGAAGTCTAATACATTGGTGAGGCATGATTTCCCATTAAAAAAGCCGTGTTGACTCTTTCCCCAACAAATTATGTTAATCTATGTGTTCTGTTCTTTACTATAGTTTCAGCCAATTTGCCTGGTACTGAAGTCAGGCTTACCGGCCTGTAATTACTCGGCTCGCCTCTGGAGCCTTTTTAAAAAATTGGTGTCACATTAGCTATTCTCCAGTCATTTGGTACAGAAATTGATTTAAATGATAGGTTACAAACCACAGTTAGTAGTTCTGCAATTTCACATTTGAGTTCCTTCAGAACTCTAGGATGAATACCATCTGGTCCTGGTGACTTATTATTGCTTAATATATCAATTTGCTACAAAAACTCCTCTACTAACACCTCAATCTGGGTCAGTTGCTCAGATTTGTTACCTAAAAAGAATGGCTCAGATGTGGGAATCTCCCTCACATTCTCTGCAGTGACGACTGATGCAAAGAATTTATTTAGTTTCTCAGCAATGGCCTTGTGACGTTGTGCAGTCTATATGATTTTGTAAAAACATGATAATAAGTGAATATAATGTAATTGGAATAGTTTTGTAAAAACATGATAATAAGTGAGTATAATGTAACTGGAATATGCTTCATGCAAAAGGTATCATCACAAAGCTTATAATCTACTGAGAGTGATCATCCTATTTGTATAAATGTATCACTCTTGTATCTAAAACTAGAAATATAAAATATAACTCTGAGGGCCTATTGTAATTATGCAAAGTGTGGGCCATTAATGGTGGTTTGGAATCTTGATGACTCCCATTAACCAGAGCCATTGTCTGCAGATGGCTGTATTTACCTGTGAGTCTTCCTGTATATGTGTGTGCTGGCAAGTGAGTAATGAAGCCTTGCAGTGACATGTGATCATGTCACCTGAACTGGAATCCATCTTTAACCTGGTGCTTTTCCAGTGAGGGGTGGGGGAACCCAGAGGGACAAAGGATTCCCGCCTTATGCAAAAGATATATAAAGGGGTGGAAGAGAACAGAGAGGGAGAGGAGCCATCATGAAGAATCCCCTAGCTATCACCTGAGCTGGAACAAGAGCTGTACCAGGGGAAAGAATTGTGCCCAGGCCTGGAAGGTGTCCAGTCTGAGAAAAAACTTACTGAAGCATCTCTGAGGGTGAGATTATCTGTATTCAGTTTGATTAGACATAGATTTGCGCATTTTATTTTATTTTGCTGGGTAACTTACTTTGTTCTGTCTGTTACTACTTGGAATCACTTAAATCCTACTTTCTGTATTTAATAAAATCACTTTCTACTTATTAATTAACTCAGAGTATGTATTAATACCTGGGGGAGCAAACAGCTGTGCATATCTCTCTATCAGTGTTATAGAGGGCGAACAATTTATGAGTTTACCCTGTATAAGCTTTATACAGGGTAAAACGGATTTATTTGGGTTTAGACCCCATTGGGAATTGGGCATCTGAGTGCTAAGGGCAAGCACACTTCTGTGAGCTGTTCTCAGGTAAACCTGCAGCTTTGGGGCAGGTAATTCAGACCCTGGGTCTGTGCTGGAGCAGACGGGTGTGTCTGGCTTCACCAAGACAGGGAGCTGAAGCCACTGAGCGGGCAGGGAGAACAGGAACAGAGGTAGCCTTTGCACATCGGTCTGGCAGCTCCCAAGGGGGTTTCTGTGATCCAACACGTCACAGGCCTTATCATCCTTCAGTGCTCCTTTAGCATCTTGATTGTCCAGTGGCCACGCTGATTGTTTAGCAGGCTTCCTGCTTCTGGTGTACTTAAAAAAAAATTGCTGTTACTTTTTGAGTGTTTGTTTGGTTGCTATTCAAATTCTTTTTTGGCCTGCCTAATTATACTTTTACACTTGACTTGCGAGAGTTTATGCTCCTTTCTATTTTCCTCAATAGGATTTTACTTCCAAATTTTAAAGGATGCCTTTTTGCCTCTTACTGCTTCTTTTACTTTGTTGTTTAGCCATGGTGGCACTTTTTTTTAAATTTGGGGTATACATTTAATTTAACTCTATTATGGTGTTTTTAAAAAGTTTCCATGCAGCTTGCAGGTATTTCACTTTTGGCTCTGTACGTTTTTAATTTCTATTTAACTAGCTTCCTCATTTTTGTGTAGTCCCCCTTTCTAAAATTAAATGCTACTGTGGTGGGCTTCTTTGGTGTTTCCCTCCCCCCAACAGGGATGTTAAATTTAATTTTATTATGGTCTCTATTACCAAGTGGTTCAGCTATATTCATCTTTTGGACCATATCCTGTGCTCCACTTAGGACTAAATAAAGAATTTCCTCTCCTCTTGTGGGTTCCAGGACTAGCTGCTCCAAATAACAGTCATTTATGGTGATCAGGAAACTTTATCTCTGCATCCCGTCCTGAGGTGACATTTACCAAGTCAATATGGGGGTAGTTGAAATCCCCCATTATTATTGAGGTTTTTATAGCCTCTCTAATCTCCCTGAGCATTTCACAGTCACATCATCATCCTGGTCAGGTGGTCAGTAGTATATTCCTACTGCTGTACTCTTATTATTCAAGCGTGGAATTTCTATCCATAGAGATTCTATGGTAGTTTGGTTCATTTAAGATTTTTACATTTGACTCTATGCTTTCTTTCACATATAATGTATTCCCCTACCAGCACGACCTATTCTGTCATTCCTATATATGTTGTACCCTGGTATTACCATGTCCCATTGATTATCATCATTCCACCAAGTTCACCAATACCATATCTAAAATGGCATCACCTCTTGTTGATTCAGTGACTATTTGGTGAAGAAATCTGTCAGCTATCACACCCAGGAAAATCTGGGCCCTACTATTATTAATAACACTTGTCTTCCAGTCTGGGCAACTGGCTGAGACAGCAGTGTGCATGCCCAGAGACAGAAACTTAAATGCCTAGGGAATGTCTACAGTGAAAATGTAGGTGCCAAGTGTACTTAGGTGCCTACAGGTTTAGGCAGAAGCTGAGCATGGTTTTGTGGACTGCAGTAGCAACTAAATCTGGGATTTAGGTACCTAAGTCCCTTTGTAGATCTAGGCCTTAGACAACAGTCCCAAATGGAACTTAAATAAAAGGGTATCCCACTCCTTCTGGGCTCAGCTCTTAGTTTTTCCCCTGTTCTCCTACAGAGTGCTGCCTCTCAGAGTTTTCCCATCTGGGAGTCTCTCATCTATCAGAGCCAGCCTCCCTAGTCCTCCTCTAGGTCATCTGCTTGAGAGTAACCCTTTTCTAGGGCCTACCAGAAGAGCCAACCACCCTTCTGTAGCTCCCCTCCCACCCTGAGCTGTCACAGCCCTTTGTAGGCATCCCATGACTCCTTCTGCATCTAGTAATTGAACAGGACCATCTGATCCCTAGTCCATCAAGATCAGCTGGGGTAGTAGCTGATCTCTCACAGGGGGATCATCTCCTTACAGGGCCAGCCAGCCTGTGACATTCCTACAGAAAAATAGCTGCCTAGATGGAGATTATTTTATATAGTTTTAAAGCAAAGAAACTAACACAAAATTCTATTATCAAGACTTGGGCACACATCACTGTGACCCTTCGTCTTGTATGATGTACACCGTTCCCTCACCTTTTTTTCTGTTTGTGCTTTTAGACTGTAAAGTACTTAAGGCATGGATCATGCTTTCCAATGTGTTTGTATAGTGCCTAGCTTTTTGGTGGTCTCCCTGTAAATAAATAAATAATAATAAACCCTTTCCAGACTCACTCTTAAAAATATTCACACCATGATTATCAATATGTGGAGAAATTGTCTTCTTCTGTTTCAGGTTCTGAAATGCCCAGAGAGCAATAACATTGTTTTTTTTTCTTTTCCTATTTTCTTTTCTATTGGGTTTGTTTTCTTTTGTGCTTGGAATATTATGTTCTAGTTATCCTGTCCCCAGGAAACTGGTTTCTCTGTTGGAGGCATTTAATCTGTACAGAGTCACCTCTCTGTTTGCAGGAGAAAGTAGACTGCTCTGTAAACCCTCAGCAGCTGTTTGCTAACCTCCAAGATACCCCTATTTCGTGCTTCTTTTGACCAAGGAATTTGAACGGTCTCCAGGACAATTATCTGTGCAGTCAACTTCTTTAGTTCTTGGCCCCCCATTCTTAAGAGTAGTCTGTGCTGGTTTCTTGAGATGGACTGAGGATGATTTTGTGTAAGTTTGATTTAGGTTTTGGAAAACTAAAGGTATTTCAGATTCAGGGTTTCATTATTTGAACCCCCAAAGTTCAATGGGAGGAGGGATGGTATTAGAAAAAGGGGTTTTGTAATGAGCAAATCTTGGTGGGTTTGGCACAGCCCTTTTAGGTTTTAGGTTTGCAAAACCGAGCAGGGTTTAGACCCAGTTTCCATTTTATCTGAACCACCAGATTTGGAATTTGAGAGAAGCAGCGAGAGAGTTTCTGATAAAAGGATTCAGTTTTGTTCCATCTCAGCTAATAACTGTACTTATAGTACCAAAGTAGACACTAAGTTCTCCTTTTACAGTCTTTGCACTAGCCAGTTTCTGTGTTATGTATCCTGTTTTCACTCCTGGGTCTGATTCTCCATTGCCCTACACCATGTGCAAAGTGGGTGTAAAACAGTCATTCAGGGTAATGGAAAATCAGGCCCCTGCTTGTGAGAACACTATCCTCTGCTTGCTTGTAGCATGTTGACCAACCCACCATAGAACTGATTCACTTCCCAGTAGAACTTGCTGCTGCTGTTTCTCTGTCTCTTCAAGCCTCACTTGCCTAGGGAAGTTGTAAGCATGTATTAATACTTGGAGTATGGTGAAATATTCAGATACAAACTGGCATGCTTGTAGAGTGTTTTGATTAGCATGCTGGTCAACTCTCAAGAAAGATATTGGTCTGGAACACAGCATGTCACTGATTAAATTTACATAGGTTCATGTCATGACAAGTATGTCAGCCACCTCTGAGCATCAACTACTTTACCTTTTTGCTACATTCCATTTCAACATAATTTGGAATTTTCTGACAAAGCCCCATATGTAAGTGTGTCTAAAAATGGTCAGAAAAAAACGGGTTGTTTCTTAGTGGAACCAAATGAATAATAGATTTGAAGAATTTAGTTTCTATGTGCAAAGCACCTGTTTAAATGTTCTCAAATATGCTAATTATTCAAAATTATTCACAAAATGATTTTTGTGAATAATTGGTGGTTTGTAGATTGTTTGCAAGCAGTTGTTACAAGTAGTCAGTATTCAAAATTTGAGTTGCATTGATTAGTTTTGATGGAACCCATAGGTTTCATAGTATTATTCCTTTACACTGATTGGAGGAGTGTAAATCTTAGAACTGGGTTTCGAGAATGAATGCACTTGTTTACAGGATCAGTATTCATGCTGTGTGACTATTCCTTAATCTATGCCTACAACTCATTAGTTGGAGTGTATGAAGAGAGGCATGAACACAGCCAAAGTGAATTCAGCTTCTTATTTGAGTGAATAGTTGCAGAAATGTTCACCCAGCCTTATCTCATAATCCTGCTCAGCCTGGTCTCATGATTCAGGCCATGAGCCAACCACTAACTGCCTGGGGTTAGGAAAAGACTTCCACCAGAGGTATGTTATTGCATTATTGCTCTTTACGGGGGCTTTACACCTTCTTCAAGCATTTGGTACCTACCGCTCTCAGAAACAGGATATGAGACTTGATGTAACATTGTCAGATCCATTTTGTTCCTCGAAAGGAAGCTTTATTAAGTTAAATCATTATTCATTAATCAATGACCACTTATAACCTAGATATAAAAACACCTGCTAGAGTTGGCAGCCTTCCAGTCTCCTAGAGACATATGTTTAACCATTGAAATGAGAAGATAGATAATGTCAGAGATTCATGTGACTCAGTTGCCCTTGCATGTAACAATTCTCCAAGGTCACTTGAGTGGCTTTCCACTGACTGATGCAGTTGGAATTTGCTGCCACCCCTGTCTGAGAATACAGAATGTCTAAAGGGTAGTGCTTGGCAACGTTTTGTTACATGAGCAGCCTATTCAGGGACGATAAATAAAACAGGCGATGCAGTTGCCAATACTGTGCATTGAGTTTCCTAACTTTTGATTTAATAGAGTCTAACTTTTTCAGTTCAATATTTATCATTGTTTCTCCTACCTTGAAATGGGAACTGCAAGCACTTTAATAAATGGATTGAAAGATTGTAACTTCTGCGAGTAGCTATTGCAGAATTCTATTTTGTAACTTTCTATAGCAGTGTTTGGTGAATCACAACACACATCCTCTTTTCAACATCAAGGTCAGTGGCCAGTGCAGGAAACACATATAAATAATTTAGGGCCAAATTGTGCCTGGCTGTTTCCCAGCTGGGTAAGGGGATGGGCGAGTGCAAAGATCTAATGCAGACAAACATCTGTGATCTCAAGATCACATGCCTCTGGGTGCCCCTTGGAGCATGACACCCTATGAGGGGAGAGAGAGGCCATGGATTTGTCCCTTTCATGAACCAGTTAGTGCAGCTGACCTGGTGAGTACGCTGCAGCCCCTGAAAGGGTAGAGCAGTAAGCACTCGCCCCTGTGTTTCAGGAATCTCTGGCAGGAATTCATCCTCTGATTTCCTGCCATAGTTCCTCCCCAGGCTGTACAGCTCCGCACCACTTCCACCGCAGGGATGTGCTTAAATGACACAACTGAACGCATAGAAAATATTTCAGCCTCTAAAATTAGAAACATATGTACAACCTGTAAAGTGTGTGGACTAAAAGGGCCCAAGGAAAGCATGTTCCTCCAGGTCTCACAGGGAAGCTGTATGACTTGGAATCTTGAGAGTGCTCCTCATTTGAACGAAGCCTAGAAATCGTATTAATGCTATTCCCTCAAACTAATGTAAAGCTACTAAAAGCACCTTACTCCCAAACCTAACCCCCCCTCCCCAACATGACATCTCATCATTCCCTGTAGTCAGACAGTATTAAGGCAGCAACTCCAAACTAATCCTCTTTTTTGTGGCTACATATAATGGTAAGAAGTTTTTTGTTTTTCACCGTTTGGTAGCATTTGTTTGTGGAACAACATTTCAACACCTCTTGTCAAAATGGCTCAGTTTAGTCCTCATGCTGAAGCTGAGCAGGTGTGATCACAGAGGGCCAAATTCCTCCTTGGGGTAACTCCAGTGCACTCAAAGGATTTACCCCAAGGATAAACTTGGCCAGACGCATTCGACACATATGACCGGGGTGCATTTGCTGGGGAACTGCTGCCATTACAATTGTGATGAAGTGTTTGAGAGTGGTTTTTGCCCATTTTGCATTCCAATCAAAACAATATCCTGCTTCTTTGGAAGTTAAATACCTGCTCAGCCAGTTTCCCTTTTCTCATGCAGCTGAGGATTTTGTGGGTCATCCAGGAGGTCAGTTGCAGAGATGTGGGCTAGTAGCATGTCTTTTGCACAGTTAAACTGTTACCAACAATTGACGGACACTAAATACCAGCCCTTTTAAAGTGATCTAAAAAGGACAAATTTATTTAAGGAGGCAACACACTAGAACACCTGGGTGACTCTCCTAATGGCTGCATTGTATGGAAATATGGAAGGGGAGACCAAGCTTCATCTCTTTCTCAGCTATAATGATAGACTTAGATGCAGCATATTCACATGGAATTAATTCTCCAACCCCTAAGTAAAAACTTAACAGCTCTGGCTGGCCCAGTGGTCTAGCTGTAGCTATGCAAGAGACCTAAATTCAATACATATTAATGGTTTATGTCAAAGTTGTAAATAGCAACATTTGTTGTTGATATAATTGTCACACTGTCTGGAGTGGTTCATGACTGTGAGTGCCTACCTCAGGGCAGACTGTCAAAAACATGACAGACGCCCCAAACTAGTGGTGTGTGCTATAATTAGATTTCACCAAGTCAGTAACAAATGTGATCTCCTGGACCACTNGAAAAACATGACAGATGCCCCAAACTGGTGGTGTGTGCTATAATTAGATTTCACCAAGTCAGTAACAAATGTGATCTCCTGGACCACTATAACAGTCTTACCATGGAGTCACTGACAGTCCCCTTATCCTCCAATCTATCTTGCCACCCAGACAAACCGGACTTAGTGATAAATGATTACTTTCACCAAAAATCACACCACATTCAGATTGCTTCCAGTCCCAAGAGACCAGTCACTTAGCCCAGGTCAATTGGTACTCTAGATCCTACGCCAAAGACAATGCCTGTAGCCAATCCTGTAATAAACTATCTGAAGGTTTATTGACGAGGAAAAAGCAATTAGGGAGTTATTTACAGGTAAAAGCAACCAAACACGTACACACAAATGAGTTATCATCTAAATCCTAACAGTGACAGAGTTGTAGTTATCTGTCAATTCAAAGGTTTCAGAGCAGTAGCTGTGTTAGTTTGTATCAGCAAAAACAAGGAGGAGTCCTTGTGGCACCTTAGAGACTAACAAATACTTGTTAGTCTCTAAGGTGCCACAAGGACTCCTCGTTATCAATTCAAAGTGTCTTTCAGGGCAGCTCCTGGGGAATCTGGCTTCAGTTTAGAGTCTCTGGCACTTCAGAGTTCAAACAGTCAAAAAGATGGAAAATTTTCCTGGGGCTTTGTTTTATTTCCTTCATTCAGCTTCCAAGCCCACAGGATGAGTTTCCTTGCAGAGAGATGCAATAGGGCCATTAAGCAATCCTTTGTATTGCCACGATTCTTGATGGCGCATCAGATTTTGATAGTCCTTCTGGATGGGCGGAGGAGGGGGAGGGATAATTCCTGTTCCTGAGTTCACAAGTCCAGAGCAAATGTTTTCAAAGTTAAAAAGCAAAACTTACATATTTTCTTATAGCCTGGAATAAAGACGTTTAATGAGTGAGATTAATGCATGCAGCCACTCACAAGCATTTCACAGAGTCTAAACACTAAATACATTCTTATAAGACTAAGTATTTTGCACAAAACTAACATACAGGTGACCTGGTCCAGTCTCCAGCTACAAGGATGTCAGTTCTTAGCTAATGCCTGCAGCCTGGCAAGAGGTAGCATCTGGCCTGCCAGCATCACAATAATCATTTCCATTGTATTCATTGGCTCTCTATGGTGGCTGATTTTAGCCCTACAATACCCCAATCATTTTCTCTGGTGTAATTTCATTAAAATTTCGATTAAATTATTTCCAGCCATGTAATTAGATGGATTAATTCATTCTTGCCAATTTTCTAAAACAGAGAAAAAATAGCTTTTTATCAAATACATTTCTCAAGAAAAGCCAATGTAGATAAAGAATAGTTAAACCATAAAGATCCCATGCCAGACTGGGCTCTCACTTACACTGCTAAGTGCATTAAAGCCAGTGGAGTTATTTTAGACTTATACCAGTATAAACTGAGAGCAGCATTTAGCTATTTGTGCTGTGTGATTAGTCACTCAAGTCGCATAACAGTGTTTCTGCTCTCTGATTGGATGACTCACAAACCTACAAAGAGCTTTCAAGGTGGCTACACAAACACTTCTGGTGAGAATCCTTTCGCACACCTACATTCACATCAGTTTTTACAAGTTTCTGTCCCCACAAACATTTTGGTGAACACAAGTGTTTGTGGAGGCCACTAAAAGAGGTCATGAATAATACTGCAGTTAATTTGTAGTTTTTATTCAAACAAATGTTCTTGAATACTTTTCTGCTCCATCTGACCCCTCTAGTGATGAACAGATTAGGAATAAATACAGCTGGTCAAAAAATGTCAAATTCTGAATTTTTTCAACAATAAAAAAGACAAACTTTTACCCCAAAAATCTTATTTTTCAGCCAATTATACAACTGAATGAAAAAAAGCCATATTTCAAAAAAAGGGAACAATTTTCATGAGTTTTTTTGGCAAAAGTTCTCTCATATATTGACTAATCTAGAAATAAATCTGAAGTCTACTATAAGCTGAGAGTTAGTTTAAAATCCAATTGTGATGGCTTCACTTCTCTGATAAAGTTGACAGAATGCTGATGGCTTTAGAGCAAGATGCTCTATGTTAGGGTGAAGGAGATAGAACAAAAACAGCCTAAGTTTGCTTCCTAACGCTTTTCACATCATTTATGCTCTGAATACAAGACCTAATGCATCCATTTCACATCTCAGGGAGTGAGTCAGGATTTTTCAAACTCACAAAATGTTGATTTTTGCATTTCTCACAAGTAAAAAATTAAACCATTCCACACAGGCCATTAAACATCTCCTGTTATTTTAGTAGGCTTTGCCAGACATTTCATGGTTGAGAAGCAGGCTACTGCAGTGTGTGCACGGGTGGTGGCGGCTGGGGAAAACGGCAGCAGGGGTCCCATCCTTTTCCCAGTGAAAGCATGCATTGTATGCTGTGCACCAAATCCTGCTCCTATTGAAGTCACTGGGAGTTTTGCCATTAAGGGCAGTAGGAACCCTGTATTTTTCCATTGCTAAGACTAGTTTATGGGTCTCATCATGCAAAGGCACACAGCACACTCTGCTCCCAAAAGAAGGTCAACAGGAGTTGAGAGCACTCAGCAGGTTTGGGCCCTAGGTGATTTACTTTTCATATGTAATACAAAATATGCCAATCTCTTACTCCGTAAGGACAATGTGACACCAAAAGTGCCGTGTTGAAATGAACTGGAGCATTTAATGTAAAGATATGTATTTTTATGAAGCTCTAGCTTTGAAATGTATCCTTATTAATTGGTTTTCTACTGTGCTGTTGTGTCCTCCAAACAGAATGTTTGTGGGGGGGAGATGTGTGGAGAATGGGCACCTAATAAAATACATGATCAACTTAAGAAAGAACATCTGTGGTTTTTATGTTAAAATGTAGGCCTTACCCTGCTCCCATGGAAGTCAACAGGGGGAGTTGAATTGGGCCCTACATTACCTATTTTCCCACTAGTAACTGAATGTTGCTCTGGGTGTCATTTTATTTGTCTGCTAATAAAAGTGAGGGAGTGACTCTGCAGCCTTCGTTGGTTTTGAAATTACTTAAGGAGTGAAAACCAGCTCACCAAAAAGTGTCTGGGATAAACAATTAGTAGGGTACGTTAATATGGCATAGCCAGAAGTCTGAGAGTGACTAGCCAATGAAAAGTCCACGTCACTGGACTGCTGACACAAATGTGACAATATGCAGTGCTTAATTTGTGCCAGAGCTTGCCAGGGCTTAGCCCTGGGCACTTCTAGGCATGGCACATCAGCAAAAAAATTGCTTGAGCCCCCGCACCTCTTTCATTACAAATTAAGCAATGACAATATCGAATTAGAGCCCTGTCCTGCAAGGTAGAGAGTCTCTCCTCTGAGGTGCTGAGGGCCCTACAACTCCAGTGAAGTAGCAAGAGCCACTCAGCACTTGCAGGCTGGGGCCCCTAGTTTACAGGGGGAAGCTGTTGCATAAGACATTCTCCAGTCATGTGGAGAATGTGGGAAGTTAACACACCTGTAAACTGTGTAGTTCTATTTTGTTTTGGTCTTATTTGTGTGTGCACGGGGGGGGGGGTGGCAGCTGGGGAGGAGGGATAGCTCAGTGGTTTGAGCATTGGCCTGCTAAATGCAGAGTTGTGAGTTCAATCCCTGAGGGGGCCACTTAGGGATCTGGGGCAAAATTAGTCCTGCTAGTGAAGGCAGGGGGCTGGNCTTCCACAGGGATTCCAACTAACAGGCCAGCTCCCTTCCCAATATATGGCTCCTTTGCACTGCTCTATAAAGTTGCCTTACTTGTACAGCTGAGATCAGTGGAATAATCTGTGGCTGGTATAGGGCTGGTTTAGCTGGATCTATGCTACTACATCTGAGCTCCCTCAGCACAGGAATGGGTGAGGGCACAGCAGAAATAAACTATGCTTTGGTAATCCCTGGCCTGGGTAATCGCCCTGGGAGGGCTGTTACAAACTGGTGTAATTTAGGCTATGTCTACACTACGAGCTAGGGGTTCGGTTTCCCTGTTCATGTATGCACGAGTATGAATAGCAGTGTAGCCACAGTAGCACGGGCTGTGGCAGCAGAATCATAGCTGAGCCGTGCCAAGTACATACTCACTGGTTTCAGGCAGGTTTGGCTCAGCCATACCTCTACTGCTGATATCCATGCTACCACAGCTACACTGGTATTGATACTCAGCTACCTCGTTGAGAACTAGTGCAAGTATGTGTACACAAGTAGGGGCCATCACACCCCCAGCTCGCAGTAGAGGTGTAGCTTTTGAGTAGCCTTAAGGCTGTTCTAAGGTACACTGGGGACCAAAGCAGCCCTCGGCTGCTCTGGAGATCAAAAAAGCATGGAAGGTGGCTTGCAGCCATTTTTGCACCCTCCCCGGCCGCCCACATCCACACCCACACATGTGGGCCTTGTGCCAAACAGAGCTTATCTAGACCTGAGAATTGAGCCGTTGAGTTTATTATAACAGAAATCTTTTGCAGAAACATAAATTTTAAATGAATATTGGGAAATAGTCACTCAAAATGAATGCTGCCTACATAAACTTGCGTATTTACCCCAGAAACCTGACTCTGTAAGTTTTATTCATCCAACCATAATGGAAATACCCTATTAAAATTAACCAAATCATCTTGTATCTCAAATACTGAACACTCACAACAAACTGTTTGTGTGTAACCTACAGAACACACATTATTTGTTGAAAACTTTGTGCAAACTATTTCCAACAACACCATTTCAAGGCAAACATCAGCCATCAAAGAGCAATTTGCAGAGGAAAATAAAGGGAATTTGTTGACTAAATTATTCACAGTGAATTAATTATTTGCTCAGCTCTACTCACAAGGCATTCAGCATGAGTACACCACCACACATTGCTGCTTGTGGCTTCATATTGGCCTCTTCCTTAGCACATTTTTATGCTGTTAGTAGTTTTAGTGCCAGGTGTCTGCTAATGCAGTTTAAAAATTGGAGTTGTTGGTGCCAGGTGAACAACTCAGCTCAATTTTTTTTCCTTGGGAGGAAGAGAGAAAACGTTTTCAAGGCCATATAATTACTGATTTGCTTCCTGGTAATTTACCAGTAATCTACACAGAGAGGGAGTTGAGTCCTTATTAATTGATACATAGTTTGTTGCACTTTAATACTGAGTGTGAGGCTTTAATGCTTTTTGTAAATGGCCATAATTTATTTCACTCATATCTCAGTATCTCACTATTGCTCCACTCCATAGACAATTACATTTCCCCTACAGGATAAGCCTACACTGCAGCTGGGAGCAAGCCTCCCAGCCCGGGTAGACAGACTTGCACTAGATTGAGCGGAGCTAGCACTCTAAAAATAGAAGTGTAGATGTTGTGGCAGAAGCAGATGCTTGAGCTAGCTACCTAAGCTCTGAGCCAGTGGGCTGGAACTCAGGTGGCTAGCCCAAATCTCAACCAGTGCCACAATGGCCACACTGCTATTTTTAGCATGCTAGCTTGAGCGTAGCTAGCACGAGTCTGTCTGCCTGGCATGAGAGGCATGATCCCAGATGCACTGTAGCTATACCCACAGGGCTCTCTTGCTGAGGAATCTCTTGTGTTCATCTTTGATAGGCCTTGTGGCTTCACGGTATGTTTGGTTAAATGAGCAGAAGTTATGCTGGAGGAAGCCTCTTTCTTTTCCACCAAACAAGGGGCCATCATTGCAATGGTACATGCACCTCTCATTTGAAGGTTTAAATGAAGAGATAGGCCTGAGCTGCAAAGTGTGGATTAAGACCTAGAGCCCAAACTGAATTTTCCCAAAATTATGCGGTGATTGGATCTATGATTTTCTCTTGACTCATTAGGGGCCAACTGCAAAGTTCTGGTCTGTGCTTGGATCAGAACTTCTTTGTTCAGATCCAGGATTGTGCTTTGAGTCCATCTCTAGCACAAACATGGACGCAAATGAGTGTTTGGAGTACATAAAAACTAGTGAGCAGAATTCCAGAGACCAGCTGTGAAAATTTGCCCCAGAGAATTTTGATTAATAATAATACTTTGCTTATACATAGCACCAGTAATCAATTAGTTAGTTCTATAACACCACGAGGCACAGAGAGATTGAGTCTTGCTCCAAGTCACTCAGTGAATCACTGGCAAAGAAAGAAATAGAACTCAAATTTTTCAAGGCTTAGTCCTCTAATCTAACCACTAGACCATACTCACTCCTTTTCTGTGTGTTAGTTGGCATGTGTCACAACCGGGGCTGTGCAATAACTGAGCTTTTGGTTTGTTGACCATACTGATAAATAAATTTTTTAAATTGTTTCAGGTCAACACAAAATAAAATTCTTTTGAATTGAAAAGGTCAAAAAATGTGTCATGTCAACCTAGATGTTTTGTTTGTCCTAAAGAGCAAAAAAAAAATTCACAGTATTTTCACTTTTATTTTTAATAAAAGTGAAGTAAATTTAAAAAATGGAAGGACATTTCAAATTGAAACACTGAAATGTTTGGTTTTGAAAGTGACAAAATGAAGCATTTTAATGTTTTCCAAAAAAATTTAATGTTTATTTTCAAATGTAACTGTTCAGCAAATTCAACACAACTTTGCAAAATGTTTCAGTTGACTGAATCTGCATTTTTCAGCAGCAAAAATAACTTTCAACCAAAACATTTCTCCCAGCTCTAATCATAACCCTACTGTGCTACTTGCATGTAGTTGTTTAGCACTGATAAGGATGTCCTGCCTTTGCTTTGTAGCCCACCATTAATGATCAACTTCATTTTGCATGATTCAGTTGACTTCCTGTAGGTATTTACTGCTCCACTAGGCAGCCATGGTATTCTGTTCTTCAAAGGCAGGAAGTTTGCAGTTTGCTGACCCAGAATGCTTGTGAACTGAAAGGTGTTCATTTCATTTTCTGCACCAATTGCTAAGTTTGGATTCGAAATTCCAGCAGAAGTAGGCTGGTTTGTGTGTTGCTGTTCACACCAGTGGCTTAGTGGGATGGGTGAGGTGGAGGCAGTGCGTGGGAAGGAGGAATGTTGGCGCACTGCCAAGCTGATCAGCCTTAAAGGATTCTGTGTGGTTATGGTCAGAAAAGTGACCCTGTTAAAAATGACAGCCTGATATTCTATATTTATTCCCCTTCGGTGATTTCCATCTCCAATTTACTCTAAATGCTCAAGTCAAAACATTTTAACTGCCAGTTCATCCTAATCACTATTTGAACACTCCTTACATCATACTTCGTTGATAAGAATAAAGTGTCTGGAACCAGAGCTTACCTGATAATTTTGTTGATGGTACACAAGGCAGTACAGAACACAGCTTGCTCCGCTACAGCTGTACTGCCCTGCTGGGTTCACGCCTATCAATACTTTTTATTTTCATGACTAAGGGGATATGACTCAGAAAACACAGAGGACGCAGAAATGTTCAGTAACAAGGTACATTTTTATAGTTCCTTTTCTGACCATAATCTCACTTTAATGCAGCCACAATGTGATCGGTGGCCATGAGGATTTATGATTGAAATAAGAGCCTCCTACATGCCGAACCAAATAAATTGTGTTATCAGTTCAAGCAGAAGGGAAGTAAACATATTTAAATTAGGATTTATAGTGAGCATGAAAGTATCTAGGAACACTGGTGTGGTTATGACTACTAGTTCACACAGCCAGAGGGGACTGTGAGAGCCATTAACGAATGGACATATAATAACACTATAGTGTGGATCATGCCACTACTTCCATAGTAATCCCCTTGGCCTGGTCTACACTACGATTTTAGGTCGAATTTAGCAGCGTTACCTCAATTTAAGC
>QXTE01000115.1:2089724-2460333 GCA_003942145.1 Platysternon megacephalum | reverse complement strand
CCACTGGGAATCGTCCCACACCTGCAAGACTATGCGGTCCCACCAGTCTGTGCTTGTTTTCCGGGCCCAGAATCGGCGTTCCACAGCATGAACCTGCCCCATTAACGCCATGATTTGCACATTGCTGGGGCCTGTACTTTGTGAGAAGTCCATGTCTATTTCCTCATCNCTCTTAGCTTATATTTGGCAAACAACGTACTTCATAAAAGGGGCAAACAGATTAAACATGCCTGCAGTAATTTTGTGACCCCTGCCAATGTGAGGGATATCACTGTGGATGATATAGTGGGGAGGGGAGGCTAGAGAAATAAACTAGAAAGACAAATAATTGGTAGCTGTGGCAGAAAGCTCTGTTCCTCTTTGACATTGTCTGAGATTCTCAGCATTGGGGTTCTGATCCCATGCTGGGTCATTTCTAAATCTGTTTTTTGGGGAAGGAGGCTTGTGATTTTTCTACAGAATAAAAACCTTCATTTAAAAAAAAATCAACTTTGGACTTGGGTGCTCCTGATAATGTATCTCAACTTTGGCAAGGCTTTAAAATTATATTCTTCTTTCTATGGTCAATACCATTTTAGATGATTAGGTAAAGGAATTTGTTATTCTGTACTAGGAAGAATTCAGCCGTTATAAAGAAATTGGCATAGGGTCTTGGAAATACAACAGTGATATTTCCTTTGGTGTTTTCACTTATAAACTAAGCCACTGGAAAGAAGTGGCAGCTGGCTGCCAGGAGTGGAAGTCTACAGAGTGATTGTGTGTTTGCAGTGAAATGAATATGCAGTACTACTGGATCCTACTGGCTGCGGTTGATCCTGTACCTTGTTAACACTTCCAAATACTGTTCTGCCCAGTCTCTGGCCAAATATGAGCACTGTGCTGGAAAGGGGG
The DNA here is from genome assembly GCA_003942145.1 of Platysternon megacephalum. Taxonomy (NCBI): domain Eukaryota; kingdom Metazoa; phylum Chordata; order Testudines; family Platysternidae; genus Platysternon; species Platysternon megacephalum. Next base: position 2,459,442 of record QXTE01000115.1, on the reverse strand, counting down.
GCTGCAGGATGTGAGTTGTGGCTCCCTGATTCAGGATGCCTACCAGCACAAGTTAGGGACCTTACAGTAGTGGAAGATCAGGAGTAGCACACCCACAGACATGCCCCCTTCTTCCTCTTCCATCGGGGTGGCTGGCTGGTGCAGGAGATGGCAAAGCCACCTGTACCAGCTTTTCATGAGCAGAGCATTCCCCTGAACAGTGAGAATTCTGCACTGGCCTCTGGTGACCACTTTAAGTGCAGTGCAAAGTGGACTTAGCAGACTAGAGATTTCAGTTTAATGTGAATAAAGGTGGTAGAACTGGGCACTTGATGGCCTTGATAGATAAGTGACAGCGAGGGGCTAAGGACATGGGTTACAGAAATATGAATATGCAAGTATTCATTGTAGGCCCATGGACATCAAAAGTGGTTCTGTTTTTTAAATTAGACTCTAAACAGTCATTTTTTTGTAGGCAATGCAGCAGGAAAGAGTTTTTAGGAGCAATTTAAGTCCATGTGCAAAAAGGCCTTTGTGACTATATATACTGTGGGTCAGGGATTCAGATTTGTCCTTCGTGCAGATTATGTCTTAATAGAGAGTCTTGTGGACACCTTTCCACCAGTTGGCTACGGCATAATACCTCTGTGACAACTAAAGCAAATGCTTACATGGAAAAGGAATATTAATGTGCTTTTAATTGTCTTGTAATGCAATTTAGTAGGTAGAAACAAAGAGTAGAATGTGTGATCTGCCTCCTTCCCACAAATCATCACCAAGTGCTCTATGGACCACCAGTGATAGATGGACTGTAGTTTGAGAACCTCTGCTATAAGTAACTATGCACTTAAATATACATTTGAACGTACAAAGGTTTTATATGTATGGGAAATTGCAACAATCCTGTATGCAAATACAGCTGTACTAGTGTGTATGCATGTTTTGTGTATGCACACAAAAATTGATTTCAAAAGTGCACAGAAGTATTTATGAATTACCATTTTCAAAATTCACATCAGAGTGTATTCATACCAGAAGTGTTTACACACACATCCTATCAGGAAACTGACAAAATACAATATGATTGATCTGGCCAGTCAAAATTATAATTAATATTTAGAGGGAACTGCTTGCAATCATTCATAGAGTTAAAAAATTACAAAAACAAATACTTGACTGCTTGAGGATCAGGAATACATTTGAGGAAATTAAGTTTACTTGTGGAGATCCGATAAGCAGAAAGGGACTAAATTCATTGGCTATATTATTTATTGTGAAACCATGAGCTTTTGTGGTTATAGATTTGAAAATATAAGGCATATATTATAAATAAAAATCCAGCTTTACATGGTTTATACACTTAAAATAATTGAATACATCATCTGGAAAAGCTATTAGAATCATTATATAAATTATGGTAGTTGGTCTTAGAATATAAGATGATGAATTATATCTTCTTGTAATATAGAACCTAACAAGTCCTCATCTTGATGAAGTTCTACAGCATTATTTTTCATCTCAAGGAACTCATCTGACTGTAACGCTGTTCTAAAGCTAAATAGTTTTCATTATGAGTCACTATATGCTCCTGAGAACACCCATAAACATGAAATCCCACTCAAAGTGTGGCTCTAGTCTGAAAAGTTACTTTGTAAAAATGATACCCGTCTTATGCAACAGGATTTGCTCTCTGTGAGTAGTCAGTAAAGAAGCTATATTTACTGTAATGCATTTCAAATCTGGACCCCCCAGCTTTCCTATTTGTCTTACTTTTGCTATGGTGTCAGGATAGGAAGACATTATAAGTATAACAGACATCCTCTCAGGTTAGAGAAAACACGGACACTAGCCAATAACAAACATGATCATTTTGTAAAGTGTTACCCTGATTTAAGACAGAAACCTTGCTGTTTTGAATACTATCATGTCTGTCCCTGGCTTGAGAAGAGCCCTGTGGCTGTATCCTGTACCTCCCACGGTCATCTAGAAAACAGTACATATTGCTACACTCAACTGCAGAATTGTGAACAGAACTGAAGACCTTGATGTGGTGGAATGTCATCATGTTATGTTATAATCATGTCATGATGTGATGATCTTGTATCAACTCTGAAGATTTGAGAGAAAGTGTGTAAAATCCTAGAAATGTAGGATTACAGAACCTTGAAAGGTCATCAAGTCCAGCCTTCTGTGCTGAGGCAGGACCAAGTAAACCTAGACAGGTTTTTGTCCAACCTGTTCTTAAAAACCTCCAATGATGGGGATTCCACAACCACTCAACTATCCTTACAGTTAGAAAACTTTTCATAATATCTAGCCTAAATCTCCCTTGCTGCAGATTAAACCCATTACTTTTTGTCCTATCTTCGGTGGACATGGAGAACAGTTAATCACTGACCTCTTTATAACAACCCTTAAGGTATTTGAAGACTGTTATCAGGTTCCCCCCTCAGACTACTTTTCTAAGGATGAAACATGCTCAGTTTTTTTAACCTTTCCTCATAGGTCAGGTTTTCTAAACCTTTTATCATTCTTGTCCACATCTTTCCGAGAGTGTGGCCCCCAGAATTGGACACAGAACTCCAGCTGAGGCCTCAACAGCGCTGAGCACTGAGCAGAGCAGGACTATTACCTCCCATGTCTTACATATGACTCTCCTGTTAATTCACCCCAGAATATGCTTTTTTACAACTGCATCACATTGTTGACTCCTTCAATTTGTGATCCACTATAACCCCCAGATCCTTTCCAGTAGTACTACTACTGCCTAGCTACTTATTCCCCATTTTGTAGCTGTGCATTGTACTTAGCACTTGTCTTTATTGAATGTCATCTTGTTGATTTCAGACCAATTTTCCAGGATCATTTTGAATTCTAATCCTGTCCTTCAAAGTGCTAGCAACCCTTCCCAACTTGGTGTCATCTGCAAATTTTATAACCACACTCTCCAAAATTGAATAGTGCTGGACTAAGGACAAACCCCTGTGGGACCTCACTAGGTACGTCCTCCCAGTTTGACAGCAAACCCTTGATAGACTCCTCTTTGAGTATGGCTTTTCACTCAGTTGTGCATAGTAATTTCTTCTAGACCACTTTTCCCTAGTTTGCTTATGAGAATGTCAGGTAGGATTGTCTCAAAAGCCATACAAAAATCAAGATATATCATATCTACTGCTTCCCCCCATCCACTAGGCCAGTAACTCTGTCAAAGAAGGAAATTAGGTTGGTTTGACTATTCCTTATAACCCTATTACCTTTTAAATGCTTACAAATTCATTGTTTAATAATTTGTTCCAGTATCTTTCCAAATATCAAAGTTAGGCTGATTAGTCTATAATTACCCAAGTCCTCTTTGCTCCCCTTTTTAAAAATAGGTACTATGTTTATCCTTTTCCAGTCATTTTCAGACAGAACAAAATCTATTGTACCTCATCCTCCCCAGCCTGATGATTCTGGCAAAACAACTTGGGGTATCATTATTGTTTCTTTCTTTTTCCCTAATCTGAGGACAGCAGGAAGCCCATGATAGTGAGTGGTTGAGTATTCTCCATTCAGCCACTTCTGCAGCTGTTAACAAGCATACGAAATAACTAAGCCATCTTACCCAGCAGTTAATCATTAATGCCTCTTGGCAAACACGTTAAATTGAAAGGAACATTTTTATTTTTCCTAAAATATTACATTAAAGCTTCATTTTCAATTGCTTTGCAGTATATCACAGAATACAATTTATTATGCATTAAACTATCATATTTCTTGTACAACTGTGTCATTTCTTTTGCTAAACGCTTCAGTTGTGGAAGGTCCACTTATTTTTTAACGTGGAATAAAAAGAAAAAGTTGGCTCAATAGGAAAATATATAAATATGCTTTCAATTCTGATATGTCTGGAAAAGTGGAGGTATAACACAAGTGGATTAGGTGATTCACGTTACTTGAATGGATGTTTTGCTCTGAGGGTTACATATGAATTCCTGAGAAAAGCTGAGCTGTATCAGCTTGCTTTCCTGACATGAGCATGGCTGAGGATTTTGGACAGCCAGGGCATTGCCTCTAATCTTGACTTCCTGACAGCTCATTACTTTACTCTACTCCCTGTGCATGCTACACTAGTCTGCCTTTTCTGGTAGTGGTAAGAAATGAAATGAACCTCATGAAATATATATTGCAGTTGCCACTCTCGATAGACATCAGAAAAAATGTACAATGTGGTGGAATAATATTGTCTTCATCTCTTCCAGAGAGAAATGGAAGCCAAGCTCAATGCACACCGTAACAGAGATCACTGAACTAACTAGAACCAGACACAGAGATTTTTTAGTATTCAAAAGCACCCTCCTGGCCTTTAGAATAATTAGCATAGAGACAGCACCTGACATGGATAACCCAGAAAGACTTGTGCAGGGCCAGCCTTAAGATTTGTTGTGCTCCAAGCAAAAGCAGGACTGCGACTTTCCTTCTGCTGCTAGAAGGAGAGATTACAGTGAAGGCTTAAGAAAAATGGGAGCCTTTCCATTGACTTCAATGGGGATTGGATCCATCCCTTAGCTTCCTCCTCTGATTCAACTATTGGATGAGGCCAATGACAAGTCCATGCAGGAACAGAGGCTAATAGTGTTCCTTGAACTCTAAAAGTTCCTTGAACAGTTTGTACCTAAGGCTTGCCGAATGACCGGGGATGGAATCACCCCTGCACAGGTGTTACCAATTGTATAAGTAATACAACTTGTACCCCTACATCCATGTGGGGAATGAATCCAATCCTTTGTTTGGCTAGCGTCATCATTGGCATCAATGAATTTGGCACAGCTCTGGTGATGGGGTTTGCTATGTTGTGCTCCCCCTTTAGACTGGGCAATTGGAGCAGGCCACAGTTTAGAATTCTCAGTAGCAGTGATTTTTGTTGTTGATCTTGAAGAAATAATTTCCAGAGGGCATTCACCACCAGACCATAACCATAACCTTTGAAAGAAGTGTTGTATTTGGAGACAATCTTGTCCCTGCTCTCCTCTCAACAACCCCCAGAGCTAGGGTAGAGTTGAGAGATTTCTTTTTCCAATCCTGAAATGTCAAAGTACCTCCTGCCTGCAGCCTTTGTAGATGATACAATGATAATGCACTCACACTGCAATTGAGACGGCGATTTTACTGCCAAAAATAGTTCTATTAATAGTCCCAGCAATATTCTCCAATGAGAAAACAATGGTTACAATAGGACTTCAGCCACAACAGCTAGTTATGGCATTAAAGCACCAATTTAAAAACAAAAGTTCAAGGAAGGTGAATTGACTTCTGCAAGATTAAAACATCATATAAACAACCAACCAGTTATTAGGGAAAAACCTGCCAGGAATTAACACAGAAATAGCCAATATTTAGGTAACATTAAATGTGTGTCACAATCTTTAATGGTGAATGGAAACATAAAGGGAAAGCTGCCACTCCATCCTCGTGCTGTAGTGACTAGGGGTATCTGGTGTTGAGTTGTGTGTTAACATCTAACAACTCCTGCCCAGGCTTTGCATTAAAGTTTTATCATCAACTTCAGCTTAGAATTTCCTGAGCATGTGTCAATTTGTACAACATCTTTAATATTATTTAAACAGAATTATTTCTGTGTGCTTCATATGGAAGCTGCTGTTTGCTGTGGAGTTATGTATATGCCTTGCAGGGATATTTGAAACTATTTTCAAATTGGCCTAGCTAGGCAGCTTATACCAGTCAAGAGTATTTATGCAATGAAAACTAGGATCCCAACAAATATTTGTATTGTAACTGTACTTGTATATAGAACCTAATAGTTTGTATAAAACAGGTGTCAGTTATATACATGTTTCCCTGCAATGTTAAACATCTAATCTACAGTTTAAATTACTAGCTCCATATACAAACATCTTATTTGGAAAAAATACACTGAAGCTGTCATTAATTTTAAGTTAACTCATTAAAAACTGGAAAGAAGTCTGCCGAACTACAGGATAATATATCAATCAAGGTCACCTTTCGGCTATTAAGTATAAAGTGATCTTTATAGGTCAGTGTTTTTCATATCCAGCTGCTCCTATATGACAGGTAACTATCTAGCACTGAGAAAAGAGGATCTTTATGGATGGGTGGGTTGTATGGCAGTTTGTTTTTGTTTTGTTTTTCAGTAAATGTGGGACATGTTTGAAGCAGAAGCTGTGTGGGGAGGAATATTAAAAGATCTCCTTGTTCCAGAGGAAAATGTTAAAATAAACAAATATTTTGGTCACAATTTTTAATAATTTCTTATATACTCCATTCATGTACTGAGCTCTCTGTCAGCAATACCTGGCTTCCTTGACAGGGTTAGTTTCTCTACAGTAGCTTCCTCTACAGTTCCAGGGACTTCTGCAAAGCAACTAAAGGAATAATTAGGAGACTAACAAATTCTTCTTGCATCAGTTCTGCCATTGACTTTAGTGTGGCCAAGATATCACCCCATGCTTTTAAGAGGACCTGAGAAAGCAATGTTTCTTCTTTTCCCCCAAAATGGAGTTTCCCTTTAAAATTACTTCGGTCTGAGGTACAGATTGGGCAATAGCCAGTCCTGGTCCACTATTTCACATACCAGGCTCAAGGCTAGAAATAATACCTTTATACCGGGGAGGTTGAAGCTTTTCATTTTGTGAACACGTCATAAGAGAAAAATCTTCTCCTGGATCACCAATAACCCATGCCCAGCAGTTTAAATATCGCTCTCTGTGCACCACCAGCAAGTATTCTGTGGATCAAAGTTCAAGAAACACTAGCTTAAATTATCAAGATGAGCGAGGATCACCCTTTTCAATGTGATGAAGCATGTATTTCTAGTTCAGGCAGGCTAGGCCTTGGGCATCACAACATTTTTACTGAAAGAAAAATGTTTTAGATGAGAGAGCACAAACACCTGGCTCCCCATTATCTGTTCCTGTGCTATCTTTTCCCCTAGACGTGCTTCCTCTAGCTCAGAGCTGGGAAAGTTGGAAGGGAAGCAAGGGAGAAGCTTGCATGGCCACAGCCTATGTTGTTTGTTCTGTGAAAACACAGGGAGCTTCAATCTCCATGACTATCAATCTGGCACCTTTTGTTACCCACTAGTTCCACACTGACAGAGCCAGATTTTGCTTCAGCAGTTTTGGCTTAAAGGGCTCCTAGGGGATTTACTTGTGTAAAGAGGAGCCCTTGGGTGGCACACAGCTGATATAGTGGCTCTGTACTAACCACTTCCTAACCCCCCAGCATACAGGTATGGGAGAAAGGAGGTATGTCCCGGGTGTCCCAACACCCTTGCCAAGGATATCTCCAGCTGCTGGAATGATCCTTGAGGCCATGGGAAACTGGGTGTAATTTAGAGCAGCCCAAAGATTGCTCTAAATTATGCCAAGCCCCAAGTTCAAGAAATGCAAAGATCATAGAATATCAGGATTGGAAGGGACCTCAGGAGGTCATCTAGTCCAACCCCCTGCTCAAAGCAGGACCAATCCCCAGACAGATTTTTGCCCCAAATCCCTAAATGGCCCCCTTAAGGATTGAACTCACAACGCTGGGTTTAGCAAGCCAATGCTCAAACCACTGAGCTATCCCTCCCCCTGAAGATGTCTTATAGCAACCTCTGCCCACCACCTACTCAATTGCTCTGAGCTGATCTCAGTTGACAGCTGAGGATGTAGCCCATAACATTTTAAAATTGAGGAAAGAAATCCCAGTAAATGATTTATGATATAAAGGTAATATGTGTTATTATTATATAACACATAGCACCTATCAGAGCTACTCAGTTGTAAAATACCGCTAGACTGTAAAATTGAACCTAGATCTCTGCAATCCCTCCTCTGATTTCTGGGAAACCTCAGATTATTTGTGACATTCAGTTTTGTTGCAGAGTAAATACTGGCGAATAATATGTATGGTTTGTTCAAATGTAGGAGATGAGAAACTCAGCCTGTTTCCAAACTCCCCTTCCAGCCCTTCTCCTAAATTCTTATTCCATCTGGAAGCAATGTGAGGGCTAGAGAGGGTAGGAGACTGTGAGGAACACAGGTTACAGCTTCTGGTACCACCTAGAAAGGGAATGTGATCAGTCTCTTTGGGAAGCCTGATTAAATGTACTTTGTAATCACTAGAGCATGAGAGGGAACATCACACACACAATGGAAAAAAAAACATGGCCGGTTTCTCTAAATTTGGCTCCATTTGTTACTGGAATATAAACTCCGCTGTTGATTAATGAAGTCTTTCCAGTTTCTCGTTACTGTGTTCCACCTTAAAAAGCTTTTCCTTTTATTTTAAAAGGCAAGTACCCTCAGTTTTTCTTATTTTTCCCCCATGTGTGAGCTGTTCCATTGAAAATAAATATAGTTATTAAGTCATAAGGTGCTTCAGGAAAAAAAATTATCTTTGGATTTCGTTTAGTTTTGGTTCCCTACTCGTTTTATGAAAACTCCTGACTCTGGTATCAGAGGTGGGCCAGACTATTGCAAAACTTCCCAGAACCTTTATTTATCTTATGGATTTACTGTAGGTAAAGCAAAGCGGGTTTTTTGTGTCCATTGATGAGCGAACCCCCAGAAGTCTGGATGTTTGACTTGGAAAAGCAGCCAAATATTTTGATATTTGTCTAAAATTAAATTGAAGCATCTAACAGTACATACCCTCTACTCCTCCCCTGAGAGACACAGACTTCACAAACAACACAACCATCATTCCCAACAAATCATATAGTCCAACCTTCAGTCCACTCTGCTTTGGCTGTGCAACACTGACATAAGGTCTTTACACTAGGGTCTGTTAAGGACTCTGTCAATGGCAGACTCAGACCTGTCTGTCTGCATCTCTAAGTTGTATTGGTGTCAGGGTTTGCACCAAGTGACATCTGTCTCCTTGCTCCCCACCCTCTCTCATGGGCCAAGCAAAGTCTGCTATAGGACAGAACCTTGCCAGTTCCATGCAGCCCCCCCTTAACTGACACACAATGTAGGGGTTCTACGTATGAATGTCAACATTCATTTTTAGTTTTAGACCCTGTTGTTTGGGAAAGGATGAAGATCACTGACATAGCAGCGGCTGCTTTGGCTGGATGCTTTCCCACAGAGCCTGTTCTTCAGGAAAGGAACTGCTGCTGTTGGGGAGGTCCTCACCTACAATGCAGCCTGAAGAACAGGCTCTTTGGGAAAGTGCTCATCAGGCTCCAGGATGAGGAGGGAAGGGAGGAGCAGGGAGTTGGTGAGAAGGAGCAGTGTTTGGGGAGCATCAGGGGGCTGAACAGAGGACAAGCACAGGGAGCTCTTGTGTTCCTAATGTGTGGCTGCTGAGGAGAGGGAGGAGCTGGTGCAGGGGTTAGCCTCTAGGTCAGAGGTGGGCAAACTGTGGCCCGCGGGCCCGTCCTGCCCAGCCCTTGAACTCCCGGCCGGGGAGGCTAGCCCCCGGCCCCTCCTCCATTGTCCCCCCTCCGCTGCAGCTATGCCACCGTGCGGGCAGCGCTCTGGGCGGCAGGGTTGTGCACTCCTGCGGAGCAGCGCGGCAGCATGTCTGGCTCCAGCCGGGCAGCATGGCTGCCAGACATGCTGCTCTGAGTGGCATGGTAAGGGGGCCTGGGGTTTGGATAAGGGGCGGGGGGGTCTGGGGGGCGGTCAGGGGATGGGGGGCGTTGGATAAGTGTGGGAGTCCCGGGGGGCCTGTCAAGGGGTGGTGGTGTGGATAGGGGTCGGGGCAGTCAGGGACTGGGAGCAGGGGGGGATTGGATAGGGGGTGGGATCCCAGGTGCGTTAGGGCCGGGGGGTACCAGGAGGGGGCAGTTAGGGGACAAGGAGCAGGGGGAGGTTGGATGGGTCAGGGGTTCTGAGCGGGGTAGTCAGGGGGCGGGAAGTGGGAGGGGTCGGATGGTGGCGGGGGCAAGGCTGTTTGGGGAGGCACAGCCTTCCCTACCCGGCCCTCCATACAGTTTTGCAACCTCAATGTGGCCCTCGGGGCAAAAAGTTTGCCCACCCCTGCTCTAGGTTAACAGTAATTTCATCCCCTCTCTCTCAGGCTCTCTCTACACTATAGCCGAATCGACGCTCCGGCGATCGATGCACTAGGGGTCGATTTAGCGGGTCTAGTTGACCGTGGTACTCCACCCCGAATGAGAAGAGTAAGGTAAGTCGACGGGAGAGTGTCTCTCACTGACCCAGTGCGGTGTAGACATGCAGTAAGTTGACCTAAACTACATCGACTTAGGTCAACTTACCACGGTAGTGTAGACATAGCCTCAGTCTTTTCACTCCATACCTGTCCCTCATACTTTCCTCCCCTCCCTCTTCTCACCTGCTCTCACCCCCTCCCATCCCTCCCCTTTCCGGTTAGCTAATTCCCTCTGAATTCAACCTGTTACCCACCTACCCAAACTGTGACACTAACATGTTTGTCACCATCAAATTGATCCCACTGCCACTATGCTCTATCCCATTCCCTACCTTTTGTCTGTCTTGTCTATTTACACTGTAAACTCTTTGGGACAAGGACTGTCTACTACTCTGTGTTTGTACAGTGGGACCCTGAATTTAGCTGGTCTCTAGCAGGGCCGGCGCTTCCATTAGGCGACCTAGGCGGTTGCCTAGGGCGCTGCTATTTTGGGGGCGCCTGCGCCCCCGCCGCCCGTAAAAATTTGGGGGCGGGACCTTCCGCCGCCGCTGTTGGGGGCGGGACCTTCCGCCGCCTAGGGCGCCAGCAAAGCTGGCGCCGCTACTGGTCTCTAGGCACTACTATAATGAACACAATTGTTAATCTATAGAAGGCAAATGTAAGACCCCTTTGATGCTGCTTATTTAAGAAAATTCTGATCAGCTGGCTAGCTCTCTTGTACCCTAGCTGTTTTTACAGATATTATTTCTTTATATAGATGCTTTTTTTTTTCTAAGTTGGCTTCTTTGCAAATGTGAAATATTTCTGATCAGATTATACGTACAGTGGAGGCAAATGCTAATTTGATGCCTGTCAATATCTTGCAAGATTTCCCATGAGATCTCATGGTGCTGTAACAGCCTGTAATTAAATACCAGAGGCCAGTTTCATCCCAGATATAGCTTCATGGAAGACAGTGTGTTACACCAAGGATGAATTTAGCCTTGCTATATTGAACTCTCCAGTCTACTTGACATCTTGTTATTTTTAATTTATTTTGATTTCTACATTTTTTCCCCACCAGGTCTCTCTCAGTTGTACTGCAATACCACTTTTCATTTTTCTTCATCCCAATTTAAGTCATGCATATGGAAGGCTGCCATTCATCACAGCTTTCTTTGATATGCAGCTTGGTTTCACTTCGCTTTATTTATGGCTCAGTTATCCATTCATTTATAATTTCATCTCTAAATATATCAATACCCAACGCTTCATCTGATGTGAACGACGGGGAGTTGCAAGACTACACAATAAGGCCTACACAGTTTCATAGTAATTCCTATGTCCATATAGCTAGGGGTTTTTTGTGCGTTATATCGTTCATTTTTATTTATATACTTTGTAACCTTTTCCCCAAAGTCTTTACATTCATTATACCAAACAGCTAATGATTACATACTTTTTAGTTGGATTCCTACCTACAGCTGTCCTTTCTGCCTCCCCTTGCGCCCATTGCACTAGCTCACCCTCTGCAAATCTCTTGTGGCACCTTTTCAAAGACAGATACTTCTCACAAACAAAATTGTGTTTAGTTGCAAATCCAATTTTCCATTTGAAAACTGGAGCCATTATAATATAAGCCTTACTATAACAGCACGTACAACTGCTGGCTGCCAAGATCAGTCTTATAGAGCCAATCTTTGCAAGCTGTACCCCAAGCTGGCTGTACCCTAGTTGTCTGTAGGTTGGTATGGCGGGGGCGACGACTCACCGGCGCGGCACCTCCTGCTGATCGTCTCAGGAATTAGCTCTTTCCAGCCCACAGTGCCCTCTGCAGGCCAGTGGCTCGCCCACCGCTGGCCCCCGTGTCCCTCCCAGACCCCGGTGCCCCTCTCCTTCAGGGTTATGCCCCCAGCAGCAACCCACTGTCTCTGGGTCTCCCCTCCCAGGGGAACCCCCAACTCTCTATCCCCACCTTGCCTCAGTGGCTACTGCCAGTCATCATTTAGCCCCCGCTCCCTGGAGCAGACTGCAGTCTGTAAACCACTCATCATCAGCAAGGGGGTTAGGACCTGCTGCCTTTGCTTATCTCTGGGCTGCCTCTCTGCAGCCCCAATATCTATTTGGCCCTTTTGGCAAGGCCTGCAGCCTGGGGTTTTTCCTGGCTGGAGCGCCACAGCTCCCTCTGCCCTTCCCCAGCACTGCTTTACCCTAACAAGGCCTGCAGCCCAGGGTTTTGCTAGGCTGGAGCTACCCAGCTCTCTCTGCCCTTCCCCAGCACTGCTCCACCCCAGGTACCCTTCTCAGCTTCCATGCAGCCAGGTCCTCCTCTCTCTGAAGCTAGAGAGAGAATGTCTCCTGCAGTCTCTGGCCCTCAGCCCTCTTATANGAGTTGCCAACTTTCTAATCACACAAAACCGAACACCCCTGCCCCTTCCCTGAGACTCTGCCCCCGCCCCACCCCTTCTCCGAGGCCCCGCCCCCATTCACTCCATCCCCCCTCCCTCTGTCGTTCACTCTCCCCCACCCTCACTCACTTCACCAGGCTGGGGTAGGGGGTTGGGGTACGGGAGGGGGGTGAGGGACTTCAGCTGGGGATGCAGGCTCTGGGGTAGTGCCGGGGATGAGGGGCTTGGGGTGCAGGAGGGGGCTCCAGGCTGGGGCAGGGAGTGGGGGAGCAGGGAGGCTGAGGGCTCTGGCTGGGGGTGTGGGCTTTGAGGTGGGGCCGGGGATGAGGGGTTTGGGGTGCAGGAGGGGACTCAGAGCTGAGGCAGGGGGTTGGAGGGTATGTGTGGCTCCAGGAGGGAATTTGGGTGTGGGAGGGGACTCCGGGCTGGGGCAGGGGGTTAGGGTGCGGGAGGAGGTGGGGGGTGCAGGCTCCAGGCGGCACTTACCACGGCTCCCCAGGTCCTGGCAGTGCAGCCCCTAGGTACATGGGCAGTCAGGGAGGCTCTGCATGCTGCCCTCGTGCCCGCAGGCGCCGCCCCTGCAGCTCCCACTGGTCGCAGTTCCCGGCCAATGGAAGCTGTGGAACTGGCACTGGGGATAGGGGCAGTGTGCGTAGCCTCCCTGGCTACCTATGCGTCTAGCGGCCTTAAGGACCTGGTGGCCATTTCCGGGAGCCATACAGAGCTAGGGCAGGCAGGGAGCCTGCCTTTGCCCCGGGCCCTCACTGTGCTGCCGAGCGGACTTTTAACGGCCCAGTCGGCGGTGCCGACCAGAGCCGACAGAGTCCCTTTGCCACTGGGCATTCCCATCGAAAACCGGATGCCTGGCAACCCTACCTTGGCCTTGTATCCGAAGACTTTTTTCTTTAAATGAAGCAGCAGACAATACAACTAATAAGGCTGATGTTTGGGCTCCCCACAGACAGTGTTAATGGAAAGAGAACTGGGAATGTCTAATGAAAAGTTTGAGAGGGCTGTTAGAGAAATTAAAAGCAAGTCAATGATTTGCATGGCAAACTTATTAAAAAACTGGAAATTAAAGCTGTAATTGAAAATTTTATGTAATTAAAATCTTTATGTGGAAAAAATGAAGTCCTGATACAGATGTAATAAGAAGCACAGAAATATTTCACACATGCTATAGATAGTGCAGATAATTAAATGTTCCCCATGCTTTGGTCCTCTCTAAAACTAGACCAGGTAATTAATATTTATCTGGTGCCAGCTGCAGGATTATTCCATGATTCCTCTGCGCACCATATGAGTCTCCTACAACATTTCCATTTGTGTAATGGGTAGTTTCAGATAATCCCCTTAACATTAAGAAATAAAGCAAGAATAATAATAGTGACATTGCAGTAATGCCCAATTAGGATCAAGTCTCTTTGTGCTAGGTGCTGTACAAACACATATGAAGGCAAAATACCTGCTCCAAAGCACTTCACTGCAAAGTGCTATGTGGCCTCGTGGCTACTGTGGGAGTAGAGATGGGAGAAAAATCTATCTAGTCATAGATCAAGTGAGTGATCTATGAGTGTGGTTGCTTGAATTGAAGTCAACAAATTATATTTCATGCTAGTATGGATGGAAGAAAAAAATATCTTTGTGGAAGGGTGTTTTCTCCCCGTGTTGGTGGGAGGGATAAGATACTATGGTGAATTTTGTGCTTAGTTTGTGCCAGGGCTTGCCAAGGCTGAGCCCCAGCACCTCTAGGTTTTGCAGTTGATAGCCCCAGCACCTCTGGGCTTGCCGCATCAGTAATGAAAGTAAAAACATTGCTTGAGCCCCAGCACCGATTTAATTACAGATTAAGCACTGGATGAACTAGTATAAGACTATAGACAGGAGGTGTCACATTTGTTTCCACAATGCCTGCTGACACAGACTTGCTTTAGATTCAGACATCAGCACTTCAGAAGTCTGGACTGCTGGGTATTTACTAAAATCAGGAGCTCATCTGGAGAGAGGTGGAGGAGGGGTGTTTGCCATATCTTTAAGTACAAAGTAACTAGTTTTACACAGACAAAAGGGAAGAGTAATGCCCTTGGTAAATGTTTTTCATTCAGGGTTTGTTTACAGCATCTGGGTCAGTGAGGAACAGACACATCCATACCTCAAAAAAAAAAAAGTTAAATAAGGCTCCAAGTCTTGGCATTCCTGGCCTTTTTGTAACTTTAATCATGTTTAACTTTTCCTAACAGCGGCTTCTTGTTCCAGGAATAAATGTTTTCTGGAAGCTGATGCTTTGCTGGCTCAGGTTGCAGGATTTCTGGGTGGCCCAACTTGCACCTGTGTGAGGAATAACCCTCACCTAGTCTTCAAGGCATTTTATTCTGGCACATAAAAATCCTCTCTTTTTTCCCCTATGTTGCTACAGCCGTAGCACATAGCTAAGGAAATCATCTGCTGCGAGCTGACCACCACATTGTGGCGCGGTTTCAGTGTTCACAGCCTTCAGGCTAGAACCCTTGGTTTATTTTTTTGTACTCCTTTGCTGTTTTGAGTGTCACTATGTGGTCTCCAATGCAGTGATTTCTTCTCTCATGGCTTTCCAAATCTTACCTATACCTATACATCAGACCTTCTTAGACACAGCAGGTCAAATCCTTCTGTCCTTACATGGTCACAATTCCCACTGACTTCAATGTCATTAAGTGGAGACTGCAGAATTTGTACTGTCCAATTTCACCCCAAATTAAGGGAAAAACATGCCTGAAATTGATTGAGTTGGCTGCTCCGAGTCCACGTCCATTGGGCACTCACAACACGTAGGCATCATACGGTGTGTATCAGCACTAATATAAATTCAATAACAGTGCAGAAGCACTAGCAGCAGGTTAGAATTTAACAGCTCCACAAAGGCAGGGCAAGGGATCTCTTGTACTGTGAAGGAGTCACGATCTCATGTCAGTGTGATACCCGCTAAGCCAGTTAATCAATACAACTCTTTATCCTGGCTCACTGCTAAGTTAGGATGCCCCTAACTAAACAGCCCTTTGATGTCAATCCCTTTCTTTTTATCACCACATAAACTGCACCCAGCTTCTGGCAAATCACAAATTTGAAGCACATATGGTTCTGCATAATTCTTTTTCTTTCTTCAGAAAGCTGTTTCAAAAGAGGAAATGACAGTATCACACTAATAGATAGTATTTTTAAGAGCCCACTGGGCAAATTGTATGGTATGTCCTCTGTACAGTCTGCTTTTCTACCCACTCACTTAGAAACACACTTTCATTTTTGCAGGCAATAAGCACCAGAAGCTCTGGTGGATAAATGATTCACATTCTACTTGCATGGGTTTTCCATGGATTATATCGCACTTGTAAAAAAGCACCTACTGCACAACTCCCTGGTAACAAGGCAATTCTATAATTTGCTCAGTAGCAACACAACCAGAGCCATTAAAAAAAAAAAGAAGTATCCCCATCTTATGTTGTAAAAGATGTATTTATTTAAAAAGGAAAAAAAATTATTTAAATTAAAAACCTACTGGTTGAAGGCAGGTCTTATCTGCTCGTTATTGATTTCAAGGAAGTTTACTGCTTCTTTTATGTAGGAGAATCCTCAATAAAAAGTTGTTATATACACAAACATTGAAATTTCTCAGGTCCCATAACATATAACACTTACCACCTCTGTAGTACTGTTCATCTTCAAAGAGCGCCGTAAGTATAAACTAATTAATCCTCACAATATACCTGTGTGGCTAAATGACTTTCTTCTGAGTTGGTCTCAGTCAGGATTAGATCACAGGAGACTTTGTCTCTCAGTTCTCTGCTGAGACCATGCCTTTCATATAAACAACTTCTGACTGTACTTCTATAAGGAAATGCAGACACAGAAATATAGATAAGAGGGAAAAGGCTTTGGGTGTATGAGGAGCCTTTTTTTGGTATTATGATTATATTGAGTAAAAGCCTATGACCATATTGACTTCAGTGGGAGCTGAGAAGGATTAGCACCTGGCAGGATCAGGCCTTTTCTATTGCTGTATAATTTGCAAGAATATATTCTTCAGTGACTACTGTTTCTTATTTTGTCTTTAATATATGCTTATTTTAAATTTATACAAAATAGAAAGAAAAACGTCAATATACCTATCTCCAAGGGAAACAATTGCCATAAATATTTTATCAGAATGCAGGTACAAAAGGGGTGAACTTGCCTTCCGAAGGCCAATGGTTTTTAATACCACATTTTTTGAAGGAAAAGAAAAACCATAAAGGCACAGATGTCCTTAACACCAGGTACCAAATACATGTTTGTGTCTTCATAGTTAATGTAGCCACAACACTGCTTCTGCAAAGTTAAAGCTGCCATAAACCTGAGAAAAAAATTATATAGTCTTAAATGAAGGAGATGGAGTAATACAAATAAATATAAGCAGGGTCTGAATGAACTCTCCCCTGACAGCTAACTGGGGTGGGGGAGAGACTTCAGGAGCAAACTGTAGTTACATGAACACATGTAATCTGCTTAGATATCCAGCAGATAGAGCGGTGTTGCTTAAAGTAATCAACTTTGACTGGTGTTGGGTTACAAATCACTTTATACTGAATGCGGAAGTAGTGAAATGCTGTTGTCTTTATTGTATGAATAAAGGGGAGCAGAATTGTGCTTAACCTGTCCCAAGGGGGTCACCCTCAGCTGAAAGGACCTCGTTAAGTCAGGGTCTCAAATGCCAGACCCCTGTAAAGGAAAAGGAGTGGGGACAGGTATCCCAGCCAGGAGGTGTGGACTCTCCCTAAGGGTCCCCGGTCTGGTTTAGCTGGTTTCTCCCCACTGTTCAAAGATAGAGCTAAATAGGCTTCATTAGGAGCCATTTTGTTATGTTAAGTACTCAATGAGAGCTGAAATCACTGGTGGTGAGGCAGTGTTTCTGCCCAGCCTGCTGAGAGCTAAAAATCACTAAGAGACTGACTTACAGAGGTCACCACAGATGGGCAAGTGGCAGCAGGAGGTGACTAACGGGCGGCCGGTGGGCGCGGCCGGCAAAAGTGGTGAGCAGTTGGGAAGCAGCAAGGAACAGCAGCTGGCAGGGAGGCCAGGTGGTGAGGAGCAGCAGCTGGCAGGGCAGTCAGATAGAGCAAGTGCTCAGATGGTGGAGTAAGCCAGGTGTCTTCTTCCTAGGGTGGGGGGGTGACCTCACACAGATGCACTTCTGAAATCTGGGTCCTCACTGACCAAGGACAACCATTGTGAGTGGGGTATGGTGAGGGAGCAGCGGGGGACAACGGTAAAGGAACTTTTGGTTGTAGAACTCAAGAAGATGAGGCAGAAGACTCTGCCCCACATACTCTGGAGTGGGTGTCCTGCTCACAGTTTTAGGTTTATGAATCCTGCTTGCAGCATTTCCCCTAATTAATGTCAGGTGACTTCTCTCCTTTCATTAAAAGTGTATTTTCTACACTCAGACTCTGTGCCTGCAAATGGGGAAGTATTGCCTCTCAGAGGTGCCCGGGGTGGTGTGTAATTTTCTCAGGTTACTGGGTGGGGGTGTGACATTGCACTCCATATGTTTATGGAAATATGCTTATGAGTGTAAATATAATGTAACTGGAATATGCTTCATGCAAAAGGTCTCTTGTAAGGTATGACAAAGCTTATAATCTACTGAGTGTGTTCATCATATTTGTATGAATGTATCATTCTTGTATCTAAAGCTAGAAATATGAAGTATTACTCTGAAGTCTTATTGTAACTATGCAAAGTGTGGGCCATTAATAATGGCTTGGAATCTTGATGGCTCCCATTAACTAGGACAATTGGTTGTAAATGGTTCTGTTTACTTTCAAGCCTTCCTGTGTTCCTGGTGTCACCTGGTACTGGAATCCATCTTAAACCTGGTTTAAATGGTTTAAACCTTAAACCATTTAGAAGGAGGGATGGGAACCCAGAAAGAGACATAGGATTCCTGCCTTGTGCCAAAGGTATAAAAGGGGGTGGAGCAGAACAAGGGGGGTCCCAGTCATGAGAAAGCCCCTGCTTTTCACCTAAGATACCTGAGCTGGAACTAACAAGGACTGTACCAGGGGAAAGGATTGGGCCCAGACTAGGAAGGAGTCTAGTCTGTGAAAGAAGCTTATTGAAACATCTCTGAGGGTGAGATTTACCTGTATTCAGGTTCTTATTGTATTAGGCTTAGACTTGTGTGTTTTGTTTTATTTTGCTTGGTAACTTACTTTGTTCTGTCTGTTATTACTTGAAACCACTTAAATCCTACTTTTTGTACTTAATAAAAATCACTTTTGTTTATTAATTAACCCAGAGTAAATGATTAATACCTGGGGGAGCAAACAGCTGTGCATATCTCTCTATCTGTGTTATAGAGGGCAGACAATTTATGAGTTTACCCTGTATAAGCTTTATACAGAGTACAACAGATTTATTTGGGTTTTGGATCCCATTGGGAGCTGGATGTCAGGGTGCTGGAGATAGGAAATCTGCTGAGCAATTTTTGGTTAAAGTCTGCAGCTTTGGGGGCATGGACCAGACCAGGGTCTGTGTTTCAGCAGACTAGCATGTCTGACTCAACAAGGCAGGGTTCTGGAGTCCCAAGTTGGCAGGGAAAACAGGCTCAGAAGTAATTCCAGCATGTCAGGTGACAGTCCCAAGGGGGTCTCTGTGACCGAACCCATCACAGGGGGCTCAAGCTGGTTCTGTGTTGTATTGTTGAAAATAAACCCCTAGATATTGAACCCGGCCCTGGTTGCTTCTGGCTCCACCTGGCAGAAGGGTTACATAAATACTATTCTTAAAGGTGATCTGCAAAGGAATGAAGAACCACATGAAGCTAAATGGACTGAATGACCCCTGTTAGTCAGGCTGTGAGAGGCAATTAGAATATAAACTTGGAGTGGCCCAAGAAGGTTGTGAGACCTAGAGCTACATTTAAAAAATATTTTATAAAGGAGTTATGTGCTGCCTGCCCCCTACTGTCTGATTAATCTAATCTAATCTCTCTAGTTTATATATTTATGAGTAGGGCCCTACCAAATTCACAGCTATGAAAAACACGTCACGGACTGTGAAATCTGGTCTTTCATGTGCTTTTACCCTATACTACACAGATTTCACAGAGGAGACCAGCATTTCTCAAATTGGGGGTCCTGACCCAAAAGGGAGTTGCAGGGGAGTCGCAAGGTTATGTTAGAGGGGTCGCAGTATTGCCACCCTTACTTCTGCGCTGCCTTCAGAGCTGGGCAGCTGCAGAGCGGCAGCTGTTGGCAAGGTGCCCAGCTCTGAAGGCAGCACCCTGCCAGCAGCAGTGCAGAAGTAAGGGTGGCAATACCATACCATGCCACCCATATTTCTGCACTGATGCCTTCAGTGCTGGACAGCCAGAGAGTGGTGGCTGCTGACTGAGGGCCCAGCTCTGCAGGCAGCATGCAGAAATAAGGGTGGCAATACTATACCATCAGGGCCGGCGCAACCCATTAGGCGACCTAGGCGGTCGCCTAGGGCACTACTATTTGGGGGGCGCTCGCGCCCCGGTCGTCAGCGGAATTTTTGGGGCGGGACCTTCCGCCGCCTAGGGCGCCGAAAAAGCTGGCGACGCTCCTGTATACCATCCCATCCTTACTTCTGTGCTGCTGCTAGCGGTGGCTCTGCCTTCAGAGCTGGGCTGCCGACCATCAGCCACTGCTCTCCAACTGCCCAGCTCTGAAGACAGTGCTGCCGCCAGCAGCAGTGCAGAAGTAAGGGTAGCAGTACCACAACCCCCCCCACACACATACACACTAACCTTGTGACCCCCGCACAGCTCCTTTTTGGGTCAAGACCCCTACAATTACAACACCGTGAAGTTTCAGATTTAAATAGCTGAAATCACGAAATTTGATTTTTAAAATCCTATGACCGTGAAATTGACCAAAATGAATTTGGTCAATGTGAATTTGATAGGGCCCTACTTATGAGGTTCTTATAGGCATTCAGCATATCTGTCTGGACTTGGTTCAATTTTCCAGTGCAGTTACTCCCTTTTTAAGTAAGTTAAATTTTGGGTCTCGTGGTCTGGACATTGGTTTTTTTTAATTCAGAGAAGCTGCTTGTATAATAATGTGTTCCGATACTGTACTGATGAGGGCCACAGAAAAAGATAGAATGACAGATGATGCACTCCTACAGACAAGGAGGAGATTTTAAAAAAATGTTGGGTTTTTGGTTATTTTTTAATCTGTCTTCCTGATCCAAGGTCCCTCTTCTTTGCTTTTCTGTTCTCTTCTTGTGAGCAGGAAAGGTCTGAAGAGCAAAATTCTTGCCAATTATAATACATTGTCCTTGTTGACAAGAACTGAGTAGACAGGAAGGATAGTGAGAAGTGCACTTGCAAACCAAACCATAGCTGCTCAGCAGTAATTTTAGGGCATCACTCTTGGCATTTTCCTTAAAAATAATTTCCAGAGAATAAACCCATAAGCAAAAATGTTGATACAACTCGAGGATCTTCACAAACTATTACATAAATGTTATATAACATTGCTTGGAGGGGGAAATCGCTAACAATAGCAATTATTACTATTGATTTATGAGAGTTAATAAAACTTGGAGAAACACAAAAATTAGTTATAGACCAGACACTTCAGCAGACTTATCCAGTCTTGATTGTATCTAGAAACTTTACCACAGGGTCTTTATCCCAAAGAAATAGGATTTATTCATAAATGGAAGACTGACAAATTACAGGATGGTTGCGGTAGTAGATACTACTAGCATTTATATGCTTCGGTGATGAATGGCAGAATAAAACCCTAAGATATTACTCTCTTGGTCTAAGAATTACTGTTAGAAGTTTTCCTTTTTGCCTGGAGGATGTAACCGAGATTAGGAAAAAACAAAAAACAAAGACATTTTGTTCTTCTGAACTTGTTTTATTGGTTCTGGATTTAAAATCTTACCTACATGCTTGCAATTAGTGAGTCACAATCCAGAATGGCTTCTTGGACAGGAGTCCTCTTCAGTGGAATCCTGTGAAACATCTTTCCGTACACAGCGTTAGAGTTATTACCATATTATTAAGTTATTCATTAAGGACAGTCACAGGATGCACCTTTCACCACTGGTCTGGCACCTCCTCCTGGTCACTCTGAGGATTAGATCTTGAGGTCAACACCCCCCTTCCTGCAGTTGCATGCTACCACTCTGTCTCTATCTCAGGTCTGGAGCCCCTCTCTCACTCCAGGAACCACAGTGTCCTTTTTGTGACTCAGCCCTCCAGCCAGGTCACTCAGTATTCCCCCCTTTTGGGGCAGCAACGTCCCTTCTCCCTAGCTGTCCTAGAAAGTCTTCCCTCTCACTGCCCCATGGTGCCACTCCCTCAGTGCCCAGTAGGGAAACACGGGCCCACCCTCTACTCCAGGTTCCAGGCCAGGGGCCCTCAGCTCAGCAGTTCTGGGCCTTTTTTTTCCAGCCCTCACTGCTCCTTCCCTGGACTGCATCCTACCACACCTGGTCCCCTTCTCCCTCTGGTGTACCAGCTCCAAAACCCTCCTCCCTCTGCCCAAGGAGTGACTGCTGCCTGCCTGCAGCCTTTCCCAGCAGCCCCTTTTACTGCTCACAACTCCTGGGCTTTATACAGTGTTCCTGCACAGCTGAACCTGCTTCCAATTAGTTCCCTGCTCCCTGGCTCTCCCTCCAGGTGCAGCCTGATAGGGTTGCCAACCCTCCAGGATTGGCCTGGAGTCTCTAGGAATTAAAGATTAATATTTAATTAAAGATTATGTCATGTGATGAAATCTCCAGGAATACATCCAACCAAAACTGGCAACCCTACCTGTGGAGTTAATAGGCCTCCCTGATCATCTTCACCCCTTCCAATCCTGGGTGGAGTGGGCATCCCATCACAAGCACCCTTGATGTGCTTTGTGTTGCACAGGATACGAATATAATGATAATTCCTGCCCAAAAGAGTTTATGACAGGGGGTTCAACGGTGCTTATGGGACTTAGGACCACAAGTCCAACTGACTTTATATCAATAGATTTTTTTTTCCGTCTAAAGCCCTTATCTTGCTCCCACTGAATTAAATGGCAAAGTTTCCATTAACTTTAATGAGTAAACCATTAGACCCTAAAAACATACATAGAAAAGAGACTCAGAGGAGGGACTCACTTTAGATTTTATTCATTTCTGTCCATGTCAGACTCTTTTCTCTTTTACTATGATACTTATCTCTTTTATTTTTCACTTCTTGGTGGAGTTAAAGTGTTGTTTATGACTTACAAAGTGGTAAATGGTTTGGGAACTGGCAGCCAAAGACACTGCTGCTTTCTCCCCACATGTGGTACTGTCACAGTTGTCATCAGCAGAGGTACTTAAGTGAGTGTCCCTTTGGATGTAAATGGGAGGGCACAAGTGGCAGGGAGTTTTCTACGGGAGCCTCTTGACTCTGGACCTGGCTTTGTGCCTTGGTCTGTCAGCACAGATTTAACTATCTGAGCCCAGAGCTCAGAGCTTCAAAGGCCAGAGCTTTTTGTGACGAGGTGGGTTGAGGGCTACTGGTGTTTGAATGAGATCATTCGTAATTATTAATTATTATGGACGATCACCATATTTTATGTGCTCGTTTGAAGGGCCTTGGTAGGGCTGTTCATTTCTATCCTGGATTCCAGTCCTCTTTCTTGTCATTCATCACCTAGCTCTTTCATCACTCCTGTTAACCCCTCCTGAGGCACACAGCACCTCCAAACTTCACTTTACACCCAAACATTTGCAAAGAGCACATGCCAGGATCAAAATAGCAAATTATGAGACTTTTATACTAAAAGGATCCATTTCCAATAGTCTCCTCATAACGTGTTATCTTGTCCTCAGCGTTTAGGTTTTGCAAATTAGAGGCGGCTGTGTGAAATGTGGGCAGCTGGTGTAAATCAGGTGGGTGACGGTGAGTAATTGAGGATTATATGGAAGTGGGGAACAGGCTCAGTCTAGATATTCTAATGTTTGGGGGTTTCTAAAGCTGTTGAATTTTCATAAAGGAAGTCATGTTGCGTTTTGGGCATTAGTCTGATTCCTCTCTACATTACCTCTGTTCTGACTTTTTTTGTTTTGTTTTTGCTAACCAGTAAATGTAGATTTGCCATGTGCACAGACATGCACATTCATTTTGTGTGTGGTTTATATCACAAGATGTGAAAATTTGGGCCTGTCTCTATCTTTCAGGCACATGATTCACAAATATCTTCCTCATTGTACTTGACTAGTACTCTCTCAACTTTCCAAGTCTATAAGGAGAAAAAAAGTTCTCTACATATGAATGGCTAGCTGTCTCTTGAATTCATTTCTACTATTTGCTTCAATAGATTTACTTAGCAATAATTTATTCCCATACTTATTGCACTTTGATTGAAATAGTTCTGGCTGAATTTCCCCTTCATTCTAAATTTTCTACTTTTTAGACCGAGTCTCTTGTTTTTTATGGCCCTCTCATCAGATCGAAGAGTTTCTCATTCCACTTATCAAAGCTCTTTACAATTTGAATATTTTTCTTAGATCATCATGAAGTATTCCCTCTGATTTTTGCTGATGAAAATAAATGCATTCCTTTGTACCGAATGCTCGTAAATCAGGATTCATTCTGCTTGCACTGACATCTCCAGAGAAATAGTACCCTATAGGAAAATGTGACTCAATATTTCAGACTAATCAATGTCTTGTACAGTAACAGCACCCCTCTTTTAATGGAGAGGTGAGCCATATGCCCCCATTTGCCCCTTACCATCACTCCATCTTATATCATCCTCAAAGGTCCTGAACCATGTACTCCTTCAGCTAGAAGGGCTGGATGCGGTTCCTTCCTCAGCTATAATGGCTATAGGAAACTTGCTGACTGACAGTGCCAGGTTTGAGAATAATTTGGGAGTAGTTTGCATAGCTCATCGAACAGATTTTTAATTTTATCTCAATCTGATGCAGAATTTAGGTCCAGCTTGCTGCATAGTACACAGGACCGTGTGTGTGTAACCCTTCTGCCACGTGGAGTTGGTAGCAACAGTGTGTGTGTGTGTGTGTGTGTGTCTATGAGAGAGAGAGAGAGAGACCCTTCTGCCAGGTCGAGTCGGCAGCAACGTGTGAGTGTGTGTGTGTGTAACCCTTCTGCCAGGTCGAATCGCAGCAATGTGAGCAGGGTTCAGCATTTAGGGGTTTCTCTTAACAACACAAAATAGAACCAGCTCAAGCCCCAGTCCAGTAATCTGGGAAAATCTAACACCATCCCAGGCATCTCTAAGAGGCAATACTTCCCCACTTGCAAGCACTGAGTCCGTGTGTAGCAAACTTTTATTAAAAGCAGGGGGGAAGGGGACACAACATTAATTTGCGAAAACACCACAACCACAATTCAAAAGCATGAGACCCCAGGCACTCACCCCACAGTGCACTGTCCTTTGCCTCTGTTTCTCACCTGCCAGCATGAAAGACCGACAAACAAATGTCCCTTAACACACCACTCCTCTCTCCTTCCGCTGCACCCCACTCACTTGGTTAGCAAGGACCCAGAGTTCAGAGGTGTGTTCCTGGGAATCCATCTCCCACCCCTGGAGCAATGCCTCTGCAACTTCACAGCTGCCACTGTCTCTCTGCAGCTGCTGACCACCACCTCTCTGCAACATCACATTCTGAGGTCCCACCACTAAACCCAGCTCCTAGTGACTTCAGCTCTCAGTGATTTCAGCAGGTAGTGGGACCCTCACAGCCAGTGCAGTTTCTGTGTTGACTTCTGCTGCACCACTATCCCCACACAAGGTCTAAGGCTTAGCCCCTAGACCTGCTCAGCAGTGATAGCAGCTCCAGGAATCATCATCCAGAAACAAGGACTCTCAATTGAGTCTAATCAGTTTTGCGTTTAAACGCTGGAAAGGGACACGTCAAATGGTGTCTAGGACTCTTTAGGCCACATCTCCAGCTAATAACACCTATCCCCACCCTCTCATTGTCGCTGAGATTTGGCTCTACCTCCTGCTTAGCAAGTAAGGTTCAGCTTAGGTTCGACCTCGACCCCTTCAAGAAGAGCAGGATAAGTACAGTTCTGCTGCCCTTTACTCCTACAATAAGGATAACAACATTTCCCCTGCATTCAATTACTAGAGTGAGTTGCAACCCAAAACTAGGCAAAATTGATCCTTTTGGCAAAGCAGCTCCATCTGCTGTTCGCCTAGGCCAGTGGTTCTCAAACTTTTGTACTGGTGACCCCTTTCACATCGCAAGCCTCTGAGTGCGACCCCCCCCCCATAAATTAAAAACACTTTAATATATTTAACACCATTATAAATGTTGGAGGCAAAGCGGGGTTTGGGGTGGAGGCTGACAGTTCGTGACCCCCCATGTAATAACCTCCTGACCCCCTGAGGGGTCCCGACCCCCAGTTTGAGAACCCCTGGCCTAGGCAGAGTAGGCATGTCTATTCAAACATGGTCTGCTCCTGGTGTCTTTTCCCCCAGTGTGTTTCTAGATGTCAGGGGAGAGCTCAATCAGACCCTGCTTACATATACATATACCCACGTTTTATACAAGTCTGGCCATACTGGGTTAGACCAACGGTTCATCTAGCCCACTATCCTGTCTTACAATAGTGGCCAGTGCCAGACGCTTCCAAGGGAATTAACAAAATAGGGTAATTATCGAGTGACCCATCCCCTGTCATCCAGTCCCAGCTTCTGGCAGCCAGAGGCTTAGGGACACCCAGAGCATGGGGTTGCATCCCTGAGCATCTTAGCTAATAGCTATTGATGGTCCTATCTTCCATAAACTTATCTAATTCTTTTTGAACCCAGTTATATTTTTGGCCTTCACAACATCTTCTGACAACAAGTTCCACAGACTGACTGTCATTTCTCTATATAAAGTGAGTGAGAAATGTTAAATCTTAAAATGGTGATTTTTATTGATTTAAATATGAAAATGTACACTCCAATCAGTTTAGGACGGGGTGCACCATTTATTCTGATGTTAAATTCAATTTATTTTTCATTGTCCCTCACTTTCAGTTTTCAGTGTGCTCTGGATTGTCATCTTTAACATCCTATGGAGATTTATGGTGGCAGGTCACATCTCTCAGAGCCATTGTTTCAGCCTGTTTGTTGATTCAGGCAGATACCTCTGCATCAGATTACTCAGGTCATGTTTTTAAGGTTTTCTTCACAACCAGGAAGGCTAGACACATTCATTCAGAAGGAAAGCTTGGATTCCTGAGCACCGGAGTGAATTCCACAGCAAATTCCAGAGCTGAGGAACATAAGACTCCTTTTAAAATTAGCATTCATTGAAGGACTGGGAGTTTCACGCTGCATCTGTAGATCAGGAGAGCCCATAGGTGCTGGAACTAGGAGTGCTGGGGGTGCTGCTGCACCCCCAGGCTTGAAGTGGTTTCCATCATAGACAGGGTTTACAATTTGTATCAATGGCTCTCAGCACCCCCACTATACACATTGTTCCAGCCCCCTTGGGAGAGCCAGTTGAAAATTTTTGAATTTCAAACCTTTTCAACAAAGAACAGGGACATTTTTTCCTAATATTTAACAGCCTCCACTTACCAGTTTGATTCCAGCCCACCTTAGCAGAGACTGAAAGGTGGTTCCATCAAATGGGTTTTTGGTGGCTCCTGTGTGAGAGGAGTTTGGTGCATCTCAGTTGTAGCTCCTACATCATAAACTCGCCAACATTTTTTGCACTGATTGGCAGACTCATCAGAGAGGCTGTGAATGATTCCCCCGCATCCTCAAGTGCCCCCTTGCAACTGGGCACCCTAATGCCAGGGATGCCATCCCACTTTCCCTCTCAGACTCCTAAAGACTCCAAGAGACTCTCTTGCCTCAATAACATGCCTTCTTGGGGCTGGTTTATTACAAAAACCTAGTGCGAGTAATCTATAACAAAAGCCCCCAAACCTAGTTCATTTGTCACCCCAGTGCATCTAGTCCTTAAAAATCCTACAACATCTAGTCCATCAACATAAGATATACCACACTCCGATGCTTTCTGCTGCACCTGGGCTCTTCTTCGGCCTTCTCCTGTCATTCTGCCTGGGCAGCCACCCCAGTCCTTCCAGCTGGAGTCCAACCCTGATCTTCCTAGTCTCCAGCCTCTCTGCTGGAAATTCACTCTCACCAGGGAAGCATCCATCACCCTCCTGGTCCAATAACCTCTCATCTCAAAGGGTATGTCTACACTGCCATTAAACACCTGTGGCTTGCACATCAACAAGAGCTAGTTCACTCTTCAAAAGTGGAGATGCAATCTAGGAATTTCAGTGCACCAAGAAAGGAAGCCAATTCTGGGATCTATTTTTAAAATATTTTTGTGGGCAAACAGAGGAAGTTTTTGATTTATTGGAAAATACAATTTCTTGGCTGCCACCAAGAAAATAAACGGTCTTTCTTCTTGGCTTTTTTCTAGTTCTTTCTTTTATTTTTGTAGAAAAGAAAGGAATCTTCTCCTATTGAAAGGAATGCTGCTGCCTCCAGAAATATTTTCCTTAGCTCTGCTGTGAAAAGAATGAACTGCCAACATACAACTAAACCAATCTGCACACTTGTGTTCATTGAGTTAAGACTTGCACACTTGACTATAGAAAATAGGAGATCAAGTAAGGGGTAGTTTTGGTTGAACGTAGAAAATAACACACGCCTGGACCAACCAGCATTAAAAAAAATGAGTTAAGAAACAGGAAATTTAAAGGTTTCAGAGTAGCAGCCGTGTTAGTCTGTATCAGCAAAATGAACAGGAGTACTCGTGGCACCTTAGAGACTAACAAATTTATTTGAGCATAAGCTTTCGTGGGATGCATCCAAAGAAGTGGGCTGTAGCCCACGAAAGCTTATGCTCAAATAAATTTGTTAGTCTCTAAGGTGCCACAAGTACTCCTGTTCATTTTAGGAAATTTAAATAAATTCTCAGATACAAGTACTCCCTTTGAAACAAAACATCAGAAGGAATCAGAAGGGGACTGGACTAGATGATCTACTGAGGTCCCTTCCAGTCACACACTTCTATGGTTCTGTGAATTAATGTTCAAAACATGCCTCAGAATACTGTAATGACAAATAAAATAGTGATTGAAAGTTGCCTGGTGCACTGACAATCAGTTACCAGTTAAAATACCATGTCATACCTATGAATAATGTATAAGAGGTATAGTTTGAAATTTTGATTTGGATGGTGGCAATGTTTTTGTCTAGCATTTCTGTTTATCTCGATTAGCACGTTGGAAGGATGTGTATGAAGTTTCAGTAGTAATCATAGAAAATTTGGATATCAGTAGTACTTGGCTAATGCTTTGTGGGAAACCATCCTGGGTTCAAAGAAAGACTTTACTATTCCAGGAAAAATTCTAAACAGATGCTAATTCTACCATAAGTTTGTAAAACTGGATAGACAGTGAAGGGTGACAAAAAGAAAATGAATCTCTGCCCAAGAGGTTGTATACTCTCCCCAAGTGTTATACTTTTAATGGAAATTACAGTCTCAAGAAATAGAACTGGTTATCAACTTTAAAAACGATATGTCTGTGAAATGGCCAGTTATATACAACGCTGGATCAATACTGTGAAAGACATTCAGCAATAGGTATGCAGTGTTGTAGCCATGTTGGTCCTAGGTTATTAGAGAGACAAGGTGGGTGTGGTAATATCTTTTATTGGGCAGGCTCTTCCTCAGGTAGGGTCAGGTTATCAGTGGGGGAAATGAACAAAACTATAACAAACAATTACGAAAGACTGCAGAAAAAGTAAATACAACAAACTGACTAGTTGAAAATCCAGCTCTAAACACATTGTTGTAAATTCATATGCAAATTAAGCACATAAGGGTCTTCATGCTGGTCTTGTGGTTGAAGACACTTTGAGGGATGTAATGCAAGTATAAGGAATCCAGAAGAGACAAGAGAAAAGATTAATCACCCAAAAAGAAATTAATCATCCAACTCATGCAACCCATGTACTATCCCAACCTACACAACCTTACAAGAAGCCAATAGACTGTTTATGGGAACTGAGCATTGCTAAACCAAAAAGGCTCTCGTGGCAACACAAACAAAAGCTGCAGACCACCAGGCAGTAACTAATAAGCACTGTTGCCATACAGGAATGGGACTAGAAAGCAATTAACACTAGCACTCAGCATACTCTAATGAATGAGGGACTGTCAATGGGAATAATACAACTGCATGATGTACTCATAACCTGGCAAGGGGAACCATTTTATTTGGCCAAAAGAATGTCGGGTCAACCTCTAGGAGAGACGTAATTCCATTTATTATAGAGTGCAAGAGATTGACATGGCCTATAGAAACAGTCAGGTTGAAGTGAAAGTTTCCCCACAGTTGCAAGCCTAGACTTCCCAGTGAACTCAGTTTTTGTAAGTTACAGAAAGCTGTAAAGTACCAAGTATATACCCCTTAAACCAGGAATTCTACAGAACATTTCTGGAAGAAATCTATGAAGTGATTGTTTGAGGCTTCAGCTCACCCATTATTGGAATCCCTTCAACCACTTGTTTGGATATTATAGTAAAGCTAACTGTGGAGATGTGACAGGGTGCTGAGTGAGAAGCACTTAATCAGCCCCTGCCACTCCAGCCCCAATCAAGGGGAATGGATTGGGGCTAGTTGGATAGCTCTGTGTCTGCCTGGTAATGGGCAGCACCTGCCAGCCTCATTAGCCAGGGCTATAGAGGCTGGGAGGAAGCTGGGGGAGAGAAAGGCCAGGCACAGAGGGAGGTGGGAGCCTTCTGGTCTGTTGCTGGCCAGGCCTGCACTTGGCAGAGTTGGCTGCGAAACCTATACATAGGTGGAAAGTGGTGGTGGGAAAACAACTGTAAATAAAGAAAATTGGTGTTGCATCAAGCTGAGGTGTTCCCGACTGATTGGAGAGGGCAACTGGGGCCTAAACCAGCGAGGCCCAGCGTGCACCTCGCTACAAGAGACATCAGCTGATTGAAAGGGCTGTACAGGAGGTTTGAGTTGACAAAACCCCAAGAAGACAGGTGAAGACAAACAAATAACAAGAGTGACAATAAATCCTGATGAATGGTCTATACAGCCAGGTCATCCATGATTCATATGTCCAATTCCTACCACAGTGATCCTACACCAAAATAATTACACTCAATACAGATAGGTGCTAAGATGCTGGAAAAGATCATTCAGTCGTCACAATTAGAGTAGACCTCACCAAGCATATTAAGTGCCCAGAAAGAACAGGCACTGCATTTTTAATAATTGGGGAAACATTTATAGTACTACTAATAATACTAATCAATCACCCTTAACTGATAAATTGTCTGACACAACTGAAAGTATAACTAAGGTTTTTATAATGACACCTTTTCACTTAAAAACAAAATAACTCACCACCAGCAAAAACAATCAGATAGACAAAAAACAAATTGTTAAATTAGAACAAACCAATTATTGAGAAATTCCATTTTGGGATCTAAATAGTGAGTGACCCATATCTCAATGTTTCCAGGTTTTCTGTTGTTCAGTGGCTTAGCCAGCTACAAATTGCACTCCAGAATATAAACTTTAATTAAAAAAAAAAACTTTCTAGCCCTTATGATTGCAAAGAAATCATTCATCATGTGAAATGAATGCAGAATTATCCACAACAGGCCACTTGAAACAATGTCTCTAAGAAGCATGAGGTGAGCTGCTCTGCTCCCCTTTTAAGCTCCTCTTCCAGCCTGTGTATGCCTTGCAGGTGTGGCAGAGTGAAGCTACCAGAGCTCAGAGCAGCTCCTTAACCCCTCGTTGTCCAGTGTGGGGTTTGTGTAGCCCCTCACATGTGGCCTTTCTGACTTTTCCTTCATTTGAGAACAAGTGGAGTGCTTACAGTCCAAGATACAACTATTTTCAGAGTATTCATTAATGGTTCTGTTGAATATTTCCTAGACGTCAGGGTCCTTTAAGGAGCAAGCTGTTCATTGATCATTGGTTTTGCCTCGTTCACTATCAATTCCCCAAAGGGTATGATGTGAGAAAGTTACTGACCCTATCCAAAAAATAAGGAAAAGGAAAATCAGAGGTTGTGACACTCTGTACCTCAGGGGAACACCCTGCACCCCCACATTCATCCTTATAATATGATTGTGTGGTATCCAATGCAAAGTTTGTCATGTCGAGTGTCTTCGGAAGGCTCATGATGCACTGAGCATTGTTGTTATAGTAATGTTATAGGTTGTAATTTCATGTATATAGTTATGAGGCTGAAAATGTATCCTTATGGCTTAAAACAAGCCCAGGCAAAACTCTCCAGGAGCAGAGGGGGCAGTTCACACCTCATCAGGGCATGTATGTGACAAACCCAGCCCAGCCTCACAGGAACAAAGGACACTGGCCTAGGGAGCAATAAAGGATCTGTTGGACTCTCGAGTGAGTCACCCCCTTTCCTTGGTCAGTTTGGGACTACGGTGAGGTAATGCTCACCTGACTCTGAAGGGGGGGGCAAAATCAAGAGGGAAGAAAGAACATGATAAAAGGGAGAGATGTTTGCCATGCTCTCTCTCTTCCACCTCCATCTACAGACACCACCACCAAGCGACTGAAGCGCTGATCAAAGGGGAGAGCCTGGCTGAAGGGCAACCAACCAGCCTGTGATGATAAGCATCTAAGTTTGTAAGGGCACTGAAAGTGTTAAGATCAGCTTAGAATGCGTTTTGCTTTTATTTCATTTGACCAAATCTGACTTGTTGTGCTTTGATTTATAATCACTTAAAATCTATCTTTATAGTTAATAAATTTGTTTGTTTATTCTACCCGAAGAGTGCGTTTGGTTTGAAGCATGTCAGAGACTCCCTTTGGGATAACAAGCCTGGTATGTATCAATTTCTTTGTTAAATTGACTAACTCATATAAGCTTGCATTGTCCAGTGGGCATAAATGGACACTGCAAGATGGAGGTTCCTAGGGTGGTGTCTGGGACCGGAGATATTGGCTAGTGTCATTCAGTTGCACAATCCAAGCAGTGGCTGGCCAAAAGTGCTCACTCATGTAGCTGGGAGCATCTTACATGCTAGAGGCGGTGCATGAACAGCCCGAGAGTGGGGGTTCTCACAGCAGAGCAGGGTAAGGCTGGCTCCCAGAGTCAAGGATTGGAGTGACCTAGCAGATCACCGGTCCAGATACCACCAGGGGAACGTCACAGAGGTACTCACTAATCGCTCAGAATACGAAGTCATTGTATAATCAGCTACTTTGTTGATTAACTCAGCCTATGAATCTTACTGTACAGAACTCCAAAGGAAATGAATTCCCACAAACATAATGTTCTGCTGACTGCGCAATCAAGTGATGTTCTACACTTTGGGGCATAGCACATGTTTTTCAGAGAATTCCAGTCTGTTTGGTGGTTGGGTTTTGTGTTATACTGTCTGAACTGTCCTTTACTATATGCTTCACAGGGAAAACCATTAGAGTCACATGAAAGCATTAAGCCAGAGCTTCACTTCCCTCCTGCTGGCTCCTTTCTATTATTCCAGAGACACTAAACAGATGGAAAGATGGTATAACTAGTTACTTGGGGTTCATCAGGTGTGGCGGCAGCAGTGAGAATGTGAGATGCCAGCCTTTCCCTCTGATGGTGGATCACAAAGAAAATGAGGATCCGTTAACTAGTCCTGATTGACTTGCTGTCAAAGAGGCAGCGTTTCCACCTGAGTTCTGCCAACATCTGCTATGGAAGCAGCTCTGAAGTTGCATGGCTTCTGCACTGACCCACTTAAAAGCAAAGGTAGTTTCTTACTGCAGCCCTAGAAAATATCAACAAAGCTAAATGAACTCCAATAAGGCCTCTTCTACGCAGCCACTAAATAGAGCTGAACTCACTCTAGCTGGGTTAGATGGCAGGGCCTCAGTACAAGACTAGGCAGTGCTTCCCAAGAGACTGCAGAGGTGCCTGCCTGAGTGCATTCCAGGACTCTGGTGCTATGCTGCAAACTGACACCAAAACATGAGTAGAGTTCAGCATATTGGGAGGGGGGAAGTGATACAGTGAAGGGACATTTGCCTATTGGACATTCACACTAGTGGATGGGGAACCAAGCTAACAGACTACTCACAACGTTACTATGGAGGAGTGTTTTATTTATCATTCTATATCTATTCCGAGGCTGTATTTTCCCAAGTTGATGCTGTGTTCCATTTTTTTCCTGATATAGTTTTTCTTGTTTCATACACAGACTCAGTGCATGTGAATGGAGCAATATTGCTCATTAAGGCTGCCCAGAAAAAGGCAGTTCGTGATCCCAGAAACTCTGAGTTGGGCCACAAGTCGGTCCAGTTATTTGTCTAGAGAGACCCTTGATATATTGAATCCAGTCCTTTTTGATGTTAACAGCTGACAGAAGGGTCACACATACACATGGTAACAACCACATACATTCAAACTACAAAAAAAAAAGATGACACATTATACTTATTATTAATACATATTATAGGATCATCTGAACAGTCAAACTGAAATGGTATTGCTAAATTCATGAGTCTATCTCACATTTCATGGCCAAATGTTCAAATATAGGATTTTAAGTTAGGTATTCGGGTGCCTTAATAGGAACTTAGATGGCTAGCTTTTGGTGTGAGCCATTTGAAAAAAGAAAATTTCGTCCTCGTTTTTAAATTTGTGGGGAAAATGATAAAGTTTTTTTAAAATCATATTAATGCTTTGGGGCAGGGACTTTCTATTCTATGGAATCACAGATTTTATGGACAGAAGAGATCATTAGATCATCTAGCCTGGCCTCCTGAATTAGACAGGCCAAAGAATTTCACTTAGATATCCTTGTCCTGAGCCCAATTATTGTATATGTAACTTATTATGTTAGTATAGTAATTAGCACCCAGTCCTTATTGGGGCCTTTATATCTTACCATCATAAGAGTAGCAAATAGCACTAATAAACAAATGAGATATGGAACAAATAGTTTATGTGAAGCCAAACACATTTTTTGTTTTAGTCACTTGTTACTGGAGATGGGCCCAAGCAACAAAGTTTGGAGCTGGATCTCAACTTCTGCACATTCAAAGGTGTTTGCATTCAGGTTTTTGGTTTGTTTTTCCATACACAAAGAGCAACCATTTACTGTCAGTCGAAACTGTCATGTTTCAATTTAAGGTAAATGCAGCAATCGGAAAGAAAAAAGCTCAATAGAGTGAGTTAGTGTGAGAGAGCTCTGAAAAGGGGAGCGGAAGGATGACCCAGTATTTAGGAAACTGGCCTAGAACTTGTGAGAATTAGGTTCCATCCCCTGCTCCACCATGCACTTGCTGTGTAACTTTGGGCAAATCACTTTCTCTGTGCCTCAGTTCCCCAACTGAAAAATGGGGATAATAACACTTTCGTACCTCACATGGGTGTTGTGAGGATAAATACATTAAAGATTGTGAGGTGCTCAGATGCTACTGTAAGACGTGCCATAGAATTACCTGAGATAGTTAGAAAACAAAATGGCTGCTGTCCTGGCACCACAGTGAAATTCTTAAAAATTTAAAGGTGAAGCAAAGACCCCGTTTCTATATAAACAACAGAGTGGTCCTATTACAGAGAAAGGGTAAGGATCTGAACTTCCCCAGATGGGACTGTTTTGATCTGGGGCTTTGTTTCATGCCCATCACTACATATTATATTTAGGCAATGACAAATCTGAATTAGTATGTACCAGAGAGAAGGAGGCTGGCAATGAAGATAGATAGATAGATAGGTAGGTAGGTAGATAGATTTAAATCCCCCTCTCCCCCCGAGTTCATTGTGAACATAATATTGTACAAGCACATACCCTATTTTGATTTACATACACAATACCTGATACCTTGGCCTGGCTAGCTGCTAGCTGCAGTCAATTGTCATCTTGTTCTGAGTGGAGGGGCGGGGGGGGATAGTCACTAATTAGCCTGCAGCTTACAGTAAAAAAGTTATTACACAATTATCCCACACTAGAAGTCCAGGAACATGGACTGTGTCTTGTATGGCATTAGACTGGTAGTTCTTAAGCTACCCAATGCTCAGACTGGTGCCCATACCAAAAGGAGAAAGCTTGCAGCATGATGTATGTTTCATTTGGTACACAGTTTCAGATAATTACTGAGGGTCACGCCAAAGCCAGAGTATTTTTATTTAGATGTTCCTTGTAATTCAAGGCCTTCAAAAAAGCCATGCATGTCTTTATTTCTATTTTTCCTGCTTTGTCCCAGTTTGCCCTTATTTAAGTTCTTCCCACCACCCCTCTGGTGAAATCAGTGTGATGTTTAGCCTCTGGCTCAGAAAATGAGTGGGAGCATCCCCTTCACAGCCACTGCTGATTCAGTTTCATGAATCATCTATCTGGAGTGCTACTCCCACTGCTGTATGAATGATGCAATGGGAGCATCCTCCTCCTTTTCAGATTCTTAACACTTCCCACATCTAGGGCAGACACACCCTGGGGCCTGGGAACCTGCAGTGTTTTCCAACACCAAGTCTCTACAAGGGCAGCCCTACTGCACCACCACGATGCAGGCCCACCACCAGTCTTGTTCGTGCATTCACATAGCTAAGATGTTACCAAATACAGTCAAGAAAGCCAGACAGCGAGGAGTCAAGCCTCCCACCCTGATCAGCCTTTATGTTATTTGAGGTCAATTACTGTAAACTATCAATTTTTCAGGAATGCTATTAATTCAACTGCTGTATAAACGGAGCCCCTTGTTTCTTTGCAGTTACAATGCACAAGATTTCAAACACTAGTAATCCTAGATTTTTCTCTCCAGTGTTTTCCTTTTTCTGTTCTCCCAGAATTAATGGTTTCCAGCTGTGTATTCTTTGGATATGTTTCCTCACCAGCTTTTTCCATAATATGGTGCTGGCCCACTTCCAAGCCCCAGATGTGCTATTTATTTACTCTGAAGCATCTGGCCCCCGACATGGTCCTGTCACTGCAACGTGGCAAACTTGTGAAAAACTCAGCCTGGCAGCCAGTTATCAGGCAGTACTATACTGGCTAGCAGTGCGAACATTTCAACGGAGAAAGGAAAAGAGGAGTGGGATGGAAATGAGGAGGGAGCAGAGTTCATGTTTTTCTATGCTGTACTTTCTAAGGTTGCAGATGATTAGTGACATTCAAATTGGAAGCTAGGGATTAAACTCTCTTGTAAACAGAACCATGCAGACATTAAACCCCATAGAAACAGATCAGCCTGGCTGCTGGCCCTTAAACATCCTCTCTTGTAGTCTCCATGCAGCTTCACGGTAAAGCCGTATGCACTCCATTTCATGCTGTTGTACGTGTTATGTAAGATCCTGCATTTTTAAAGACCTTTGACAGGACTGTGGCCCCTGGAGTAAATTAAGACTGGTGTGTTAACCTTCCCTCTGAAGGTTGGACAACTTAAGAAAGGACCTTTGGGATAAATATTTTCCATTAGAGCTTTATATATCAGGCTGCAAATATCCTCTTTACTATCACAGCATAATAACTAATTCCCTTGTTTTGTTTTAAAAGGCAAAATACAAGGAAAGAAACCCTCCAAAATACTCTCTAAAATGAAAACTCCAAGATGGCAGTTACAGTAAGTATAAATAGT
Source organism: Platysternon megacephalum (assembly GCA_003942145.1). Lineage (NCBI taxonomy): Eukaryota > Metazoa > Chordata > Testudines > Platysternidae > Platysternon > Platysternon megacephalum. The sequence goes on along the minus strand of QXTE01000115.1, from coordinate 2,422,365 downwards.
TGTTTAAATGATAGCATCTCTGCTTTGGCTTACAGGGCCCATTGCCTTAAAGCCAAGAATCTGAAATTGTATAATGGCACTAAGCTGAAGGTGGCCTTCAAGAGACAGCTGTTTAAGCAGGTGTCAGTGATTGTTTTAAGACATGGAAGGAATCAGCCACAGGTGTGTTGAAGGCCAAGAAGTCAAAAGTTTATAAAACTCTGCATGGGAAAAACAAGCCTGTCATTTCCACTTCAGAGCTGGAAGGGTGTGTGCTCGGGTGCTTTACAACTGTAGTAAGAAGCCAGGCAGGAGGGGCTGGGAACGTTCGAAGCAGAAGTTCTGCAGTGAAGCAGAGCGAGAGAGAGGCAGGCCTTAAGGCGAATATTGTTTTCCTTATTCTAATCACGTTCCTTGCTCAGTGTTGGAAGAAAGCAATTCCTTCTGTGATTCTTTACCATTGTCATATGATGAGAGAAGGATTTCCAGATTTGGCCTTTCCTTCATGCCCCCATCATTAATCTGTCTCCAAAGATGCCTCAGGCTAGAGAAAAGCAATACAGCTCTCTAGCTTAAGATCTGGTCTACACTACAGACCTATATCAGTATACCTATGGATTTTTCACACCCATGTGCCATGTAGTTATACTGACCTAATCTCCCCGTGTAGACAGCACTATGTCTCCCACAGACACTGCTTGGGGACGTGGATTAACTATGCCAACTGGAGAGCTTTCTCCCATCACCTTAGCGCGTCCTCATTACAATGCTACAGTAACGCAGCTGCACTGATGCCGTGTTTTAAGTGTAGACGTGCAGTGTTCTACCCACCAGCCTCAAGTTACTCCCTCTTCTGTGTCCTGTTTGCTATGAATGTGGCCATATTGTGTAAGCAATGAAATATACTGTAACTTTTAATTTTCCTGGAGCAACATTAGTTGTGTCAAAAGTTGAGGGAAAGTTTCCAGCACTTTGGTTCATGAGATTTTGTATCCTCAATATTATTTTTTTTCCACAGATGTTTCAACTGGAAATGTTTCTTACTGAAACAGCCACACACACTCAAAAAAGCCACAATCTCTCAACAATTCACACCTGCAGGGGAGTGTACAAAGGGAGAAAAAAGAGGAAGAGGTGAACCCCTAAAGGCAGGAGGGCATGTTAGATTGAGCCCAGCTCTGGGAGCTAGGCAGATTTGTGTAACTGATTCCCACACATTTTTTAGTTTTGGTTTTGCTGGGGTGGAGGACAAATAATTCATCCACCTCCAGCAAGAACTTTCTAGAAGTGCCCAAGCCATGTGACCCAAAGGGCCACACTCTGACGTTGCTGCCCTGCAGACACGAGGCCTGCTCCGAGTGCCACAGCCCAGTTAGATCCTCTTCTTACAGAGTGTTGTGCAGTTCCAGAGCATGGGACATCCACAGACCTCAGACATGCCCCCTCCCTTGAGGCACAGTCTGAGATTCCTCCCCTTTATTAGATATGACTATACATGGCAGTGGGTTCACTGGAGCCTAATTTCTGGGAGGAAGATGATGCCTTCACTTATGTCCCTCCAGGGGAGAATGGGATTTTCCCAGCTAAGTGATGATCGGGGACAGTGCAGGGCTGAGTGTTCATGGAGTCAGGATACCTGCTGCTATCTCCCAAATGTATTTTTTCCACAATTAAAAGTTTGAAATAGGAAGAAGGGAGTTTGCAATCAAAGTAAGTCAAGCAACCGAGCACCACAGCTCTGGAGAAGCTCTGCCTTCCCACCTTCTTTCCATCATTCCTTGGGAGGAAGGTGCTATGTTCAGGAAGCGGGGAGCTCAAACTCATACAGTGCAAAGAGAAGGCTAGAAAGGAGTGGAATATTTCATCTTTGGGAGGTCTCTGGCTCACCAGCAAGGCTACCAGTTTTTCAATACTTCCATGGCCAATGTTGCATGAGGCCAACTCTGGATGTGGCAGGTTAGAGGTCAGTGGCATGAGTGGAGCTTCTACGTAACAAATTATCCACTGAAATGTTTCTACAGGTGTGGGAACTGTGCCTTTCCTATGTTAAAACATGCCCCAATACCTCAGTGATCACAACAGCTATTTCCTGGGGTCACAAATTATTTTATGAATTAAACACAATCATAGTCTTCCTCTGCTGTAGGAGAGCTGTTTGATGTTTTGTCAAGCAATCTGTCAAGCTGTGCATTCAATACCTGTGGGAAATACAAGTACCACTTATGGGATTGCTTACACTTGGCTTTCCACTGTAGAAGAACAATAGCTATTTGCTTTTCCATTAACTCTGGTTCTGATCTATTGCTGCAATAAAATGGCATACCAGCATAAAAAATTACATATACAAATATATTTATTTGTATCATAAGTCTTGAGAACTGAACCATGCTCAGCAAAACTTAGTAGATCAGCCAGACTTTCATCTGGACCCAAATGAAAGGGAATCTTTCATTCATTGTCCATTTTCTTTTTGTCAAGAATCACCAAAGCAAATTTAAACAGATTTTTAAAATGAACATAGGACCTCCTGGGTCATCAAGTCCAGTCCCCTGCCACCACAAGCAAATATCAGCTATCTTAGTTCCTCTTCAGAAATAGAGTGAGTGAAATTAAATCCTCTGTTCCTAGATGATAAAGGGCAACAAACTATCATTATGAGCAAGGTAATGGTTATTTATGCCAGTGAATTAGCAAAGCTCTTTATACATTGAGTGACATCAATATGGGTGTATTACTATGTCCAGCTAATTAGCTTTGATGCAGATGATGTGTCAGAAAGCTGGGAAGGTGAAACGCAACCGCCCTAAACCCAAAGCCAGAGCACAAAGGGGCAGGTGTTACTCCATCCTAGGGGAGGGAGAAATGGCCCCGGCCCTCAGTGTGTTGGATTTACATGCCCCCTGCCACGCCCCTTCACCATTGTCAGCAATAGCCCATGTGGATCTCAGACTAGATCCTTACATGATGCTGAGCCTTCTGGACCTGATCCAGCAAAGCACTTAAGCATGTGAGAAGTCCTATTGAAGTCAATGGTACTATTCATATGCTTAACATAAAGCATATGTTTAAGTGCTTAGCTGGATCAGGGCCAGAGTACAGATCTCCTCCACAGCAGACAGGGTATACACAGGCACCCTTTCTGCATGTCTCCTGCACAGTTGGGGTTTGAGTGGCAGGAGAGCCCATGCAGGTGTCTGCATCATAGATTAGCATCACACGTGACTATTGACATATGCACACTTTAGGAAATCTCTGTTAACTGTATTGCACCTTGTTGATAAATGAAAATGGTACAAAGTTACAAACCAAATCAATCAAATTAAACAAATGCTCATCTGGCCTAGAATTGTGTATAGATGTTCTAACAAAGTGGTCATTAGTAATTCTGTGATCATTTGAGGTCATCATTCTATTGCAGCCAAAAGGATTTGGGTTTTTATTACATTACCTCTTCAAGGCTTGATTCAGTTTGGGAATAGGATGCTGTTGGCATAAGTCAGAATGTATGGTTCCCGGTGGTGGAAAATCTCCCCGGAGGTGGATGGTATTGTTCTAAGGTTTCTTCAACTCTTCTAGGAAGCTTGAAGCCAGTCAGCACAGCTTAACATGATTGCTGTTCAGGGATATATAGTCAGAATGCCTGGGGAATGCTCTGATTCAGCACAACTCCTGTGCATGCGCCACCAAGCAGAGCTCTCCAGTGCAATTGAAAGCTGACTTCTCCTCACACAGTCCCTAGGGTGCAAACATTGCCTGCCTTCTCCCAGGGGTGAATTCAAATGGCACAGAGGGAGGCAAATTTTACCTCCTACTCTACCACAGGTGAGTTAATTTATATACATGAGACTTTTCATTTAGTTTCTTTTTGAAGGGTATATGCTCAGACACCATCTGTTCTCAGGGATCCCACCACTTCCTCTCATGTGGGTATAGAACTCACGAGGGTATAGAACTCACTGCCCCTCATTATCTATCATGCAAATCTCTCCCCACTTTGAACTACAGCTGGAAACTCCTCCCTCAGGCTTCTTTTTTAAAGTTATGATTGCTGCTGGCCCCCATATTTATCATTTTCCCTCCCCCCATGGTGGCCTCCCTCTCTTTGCTCTTGTAGTGTGAAATTTTATGCAGTTGTTCTTAATTATGTTTGCTTTATATTCAATTATCTTTTGTACTACTATGTAGACCTCCCCTCCCCAAATGCTTTCAGAGTATTCTATACACAAAATATTATTGTATTAGTGAAAACCATATGAACGTTTCATAAATCAGCTACCTTGCTAAGAAAAAATATTTAGGTCTCTTTCTGGAATTTTCAGATAAAATAATCTTAAAGAGATTCATTCATTTTGATGACAAGTTTCTTAAGATAGTTTCCCTGACCCATTGTAGCTTTGGTACAATAGATAGCCTCCTTGCTTCAGCCTGAGCCCGGAAGTCTACACAGCAATGAAAGAGCTCACGGTCCAAGCCACGAGAGCCCCAGACAGCTGGCACAAGCCAGCCGCGGGTGTCTAGTTACTGTGTAGACATACTTTTTTCAGTGGCTCTGAATTCGCCAATGGAAAAAGCAATTGAGGAAAAAGTTGTGGATGCCTTGACAAAAACACAGAGTAATATGCAGCTTTCATAGCATATTTTGGGTTTACCAATCTAATTTACACTAATAAAAGTCCTGGCCTCCACAACCACTGATTATAGCTTCAGCTGGAAGTGAAAGGGACAGTGGGGACTAAGAATGTTTGGTGTAAATAAAGGCTAAGTTATATGGTTTGGCTATATCCAACAAAAAAGTAGTAGGTGAACTAAAGCTGCCAAAATTCAGATTGAAGGCCTGTTGATTTTGTTAGAGTAAGAAGTTGAGGACAAGGTCTGATTCAGCTGAAACTCACTCATATTTATTGCATTTGATGAGAAACACAATAAAAAGGTTCAATTCAGGAACTGTTAGCAGAAGTTTTCAGTACTAGATGGAGTTACTGGTTGTAGGTATTGATCTCTCAGAATCAATCCCATACCAAATATTATCCTACAGTACCTAAACCTGCAGTTCTTACTCAGGCAAATGGGAATTTTGAATACAAAGTGAAGGCTTTTGCTCATGAGCAAAGAGACAAGTGCTTAATGAGTGCATAGTCCGGGCAAAAACAACCACTCTTTTAACAACTAAAGGAAGGAGCTTACATCATTCCTGTTATAGACAAGAGTTCAGGATAAACAAGATACATCTGACAATATTGTGAGATTTGGAACTAGAGCTTGTTGGAAAACTGACATTTTTCCCTTCAGAAATTATTTTAAAATGAAAAATTTTCATTCAACATTTCTCTTTGGTTTTTCCTGCAGGAGGTTTCAACTTGATTCAAAATGAAAATGTTCATTTCATTTCATCTTAAGAACTTTCTTTCTTTTTAACTCAAATCCCCATTCCAAGCATCAGAAGGCTGCTGGAGGGATCCACTATCTTAAAATTATGAGTTTTATTTAAAAACAACCACCACCACCACCACCAAACAATACATTTTGGCTTCTTTTTATTTGCCTTCTGATTTTTGGGACTTGAGGGTCACTTTGGGTACTCAGGTCACATTTGCAACCTCCTCTCTGCAACCATGACAGCTAGAAATGTACAATTTTTTTAATGACAGCTGAGATTCCCATGGAATCAGTTGGCTCCATGAGCTGGGGCTTTAAGAAAAATATCAAATATTGCTAGACTCATAATAAAAATCACAAGGGTTAGCAACACTGCTTTCCCACTGCCAGGATCTTCAGCGCATACTTGGATACTACTCATCAGTGCTGGGACCATTTAATTGTAACCCTTTTGGACTTTGTCAGCTCCTGGAATGCTGGACTGAGCTTCTAAGGGACCTATCTTATGGACTACAAAACAATGGCTTCAAAGCATCTGGACATAATTTCCCAGCCTACCTAGAGTCTGGGGCAGAGACAGAATAAACTGGAAACCCCCTGAAAAGCCAATAGGGAAGCTGCAAGAATACATCCTAGCATACTTAAGGAACTGGTTGAAGAGATTTCAGAACCATTAGCAATTATGTTTAAGGTTCATGGAGGATGGGAGAGATCCCAGAGGACTGGAAAAGGGCAAATATAGTACCTATCTATAAACAGGGGAATAAGGACTACCCAGGGAATTATAGACCAGTCATCTTAACTTCAATATCCAGAAAGATAATGGAGCAAATAATCAAACAATGGTAAGCACCCAGAAGATAATAAGGTGATAAGTAACAGTCAACATGGATTTGTCAAGAACAAAATGTCAAGCAAGCCTAGTATCCCTCTTTGACAGGGTAACAAGCGTTGTAGATGGGGGGAAAGCATTAGATGTCATATATATTGACTTCAGTAAGACTTTTGATACTGTCCCATATGACCTCATAAGCAACCTAGGGAAATAGTGCCTAGACAAACCTACTATAAGGTGGGTGAACAACTGGTTGGAAAACCATATTTAGAGAGTAGTTATCAATCGTTCATAATCAAGCTAGAAGGGCATCTGTCCTGGATCTGGTTCTATACAATATCTTCATAAATGATTTCAATAATGGCATGAAGAGTACACTTCAAAAGGGAAAGAAGACACTGAGTTTATTAGAACATATTGTTTCATAGAAATATAAGGTAAAATGGACCTCAAGAGGTGAGCAAGTCCATCCCCCTGCACTCAGGTAGGATTAAATATTTATTTATACCATCCCTGACAGATGGTTGTCTAACCAGTTCTGAAACCCCCCCAATGACAGGGATTCCACAACTCTCTTAGGTAACCCATTCCGGAACTTAACTATCCTTGGATTTAGAAAGTTTTGCCTAATATCTAATCTAAATCTCCTTTGCTGCAAACTAAGCTGATTACTTCTTGTCTTACTCTCAGTGAACATGGAGAACAATTGATCACCATAGTCTTTAAAAAATCTTTTTCCATATTTGGATACGTGGGCCCTCCCTACTCAATCTTCTCTTTTCTTGACCAACCATGCCAGTTCTTTCAGCCTTTCCTCGTCGGTCATGCTTTCTAAGCTTCTTCATTTTGTTGAAGACTGAAGCTACCAGTGTCCATTTCCAGCGTCTGCAATAATGTCCAAGAAATTCACAACTATTCTCAAATTAGTAGAGAGAAGGGAAGTTACCATATCTTGATAGGAGAAAAGAGAGAGAGAGAGAGAGAGAGAGAGAGAACATAAATTGGGCCAATTTCTCCCCTCTTGAAAACTGAAGTCAATGGGCAGAATTTGACCTGCCTTACAAACTCAATTCTATATGTTACGAAAGGCTTGCTGTTCTGTCTCTGCCAAGTTCTTACTTAGATCTTCATTAACTGTGGGATATTGTGTGGGAAGGATGAGTTTGGGCTGCAAAGTCAAATACCATGAAGCTGACAGCCTATCGATTCATCAATCAGCAGACGAATAAAATCAGAGTGAAGTCTGTGTGCAAGTATTCTGATTTGCAAAATTTAATCCTGTTTTCCAAAACAAAAACACAATGTTGGCCTTTTAAGAACAGAAAACTGCCAGCTAGAAATCTGTCACCTAGCAACTGGACACTGATTTTTCCCTCTCTCCTTCAAGCCAGCTGATAGTCACCTGCTGGCTTTTCAGCTTTATCAACATCTCAGCCTTTTTTGCCTGTTAGTTGGCACAATTTATCTCTGGTTTAAGTCCATTGAAGTCAATGGAGTTACACAGGGACTGAATTTGGCCTCCATTTCTGGATCCTGGGAGACTGTATTTTCAACAGTAAATAACCCACGGCATGTCTGGGATTCTTTTGTAGTTTTTCAATCTTGCTACCTTTACTGTAGGTCATATATTAACTCCCAGAAGAAAATAAAATACAAGAAGTAAAAGGGCTTCACACATCTAAAACGTATATAGTGCTCTGAAAAGACCTTTCACTTAGCAAAGATAAGAGCAGCCACGGATGTCTGGAGAAAGCAGGCAATCAGTGTTATGCAAATTAGTTTGCTGGGAGATTGAAAGGAAATCAAGATTACAATAAAACTGCAAAGTCTGCAAAAGATTTTCATTCTGGTTTATTACAGTTCTGACTGCAAAATAAAATTCCCAACCAAGTAATATGTTTACGTACAGAACAACAGGCTGCATCAGAAAAATGACGTACCCATATAGATGAAGTAAGCCCTATAATTATTAAGCATAGGGTTGCCAGACGTCTGGCTTTCGACCGGAACGCCTGGTCAAAAAGGGTGGCTCCAGTCGGCATCGCCAACTGGGATGTTAAAAGTCTGGTTGGTGGCACAGCAGGAGCCTGGAGCTAAGGCAGGCTCCCTATCTGCCCTAGCTCTGTGTGGCTCCCGGAAACGGCCACCATGTCCCTGCAGCCCCTAGACTCATGGGTGACCAGGGAGGCTCCGTGGCCTGCCCCCACCCTGAGGGCCAGCTCCGCACCTCCCATTGGCTGGGAATCATGACCAATGGGAGCTGCGGGGGTGGCGCCTGCGGGTGCGAGGGCAGTGTGCGGAGCCTCCCTGGCTGCCCATTCATCTAGGGGCTGCAGGGACCTGGCAGCCACTTCCTGGGAGCCGCGGTAAGCATTGCCAGGACCCCGAACCACCACACCCTACCCCAGCCCGGTGTCCCCTCCCACACCCAAACTCCCTCCCAGAGACCACACCCCCCCCCCCCCCCCCCCCCCCCCCCCCCCCCCCCCCCCCCCCCCCCACCCCCCCCCCCCCCCCCCCCCCCCCCCCCCCCCCCCCCCCCGCCAGAGCCTGCACACACCCCCGCACTCCGAACCCTTCAATCCAAGCCTGGAGCACTGCACTCCAAGCCCCTCATCCCCAGCCCCACCCCAGAGCCTGCACCCCCAGCCATAGCCCTCACCTCACCTCCCCGCACCCCAACCCCCTATCCCAGCTCAGAGCCCTCTCCTGCACCCTGAACCCCTCATTTTTGGCTCCACCCAGAGCCCTCACCCAAACCTCCTGCCCCAGCTCAGAGCCCTCTCCCACACCCCAAACACTTCATCCCCGGCCCCACCCCAGAGCCCACACTACCAGCCAGAGCCCTCACTCCTCTCCCATACCCCAACCTCCTGCCCCAGCCCGGTGACAGTGAGTGAGGGTGTGGGAGAGCAAGCAACGGAGGGCGTGGGAATGGAGCAAGTGGGAGTGGGGCCTCGGAGAAGGGGCAGGGCCTCTGGGAAGGGGCAGAAAAGGGGGCAGGGGTGTTCGGTTTTGTGCGATTAGAAAATTGGCAACCCTAATTAAGCAACAAAATCTATGTTAACATTAAAAGTGGTACTAAAGCCTGAAAAGCAAGGCACTTCAGAATTAAGGCTTCACCCTTAGCTCATCCTGTCATTACCAAGTCTAAGAGGTGCATGAGATCAATATTTCCTGTTACAGAGGAGGGAATTAGCTATGTACCACCACTAAACACAATTGATCTGACTGCAATTCCATTCTAACTAGACCCCTGGTATCCTTGTAGCAGATACGGGCAGGGTATGCTGGGACGAGTCAACCTGGCTACTCGAGGAAGAAAGTGCTCATCATTATTCAACACAGTAAGAGTGGCAGAAACAGGCCCTAAGTGATTACATCCCATGTACTGGTTTATTTTCCCCCTTTGTTCTTTATCTGCTGGTAGACAGTGTTGTGCTTATTATTTTGTAAACACTGAGATACCTACCTGGTTAATAATACTGCTAGGCGCTTTGTTTTCAAAACATAGAGCAGTGGCAAATGAAGAGCTCGATAGAGGAGTGGTATTACAGATTGGAAAACTGAGATACGGCTGCATCAGCATTAACTAACTTCAGAGCCATACTATACTGGTGCAGTTCCACTGGTGTAGCGTAAATAGGGCTCTAGCATTTCTACTAACACATCATCTAACCCCGTTCACAGACCATAGAGTGGCTCCTGAATGGTCTAGCCATAGAGTTAAACATCACAGTGATTAAAATGTCCAAGTCCTGTCTACATTGCTGTTTCCACTGCAGTGTAATTTAGTTACTATAGGGAAGGCCAGAAAAGTTCCGTGATTTGCCCAAGGCCACACAACAAGTCAGTGTCAGAGCTAGGATTAAAACTCCAGGAGTTCCTGGCTCCTAATCCTCTAATTTGTTCAATCCACTAGATTAAGCTACCTCTCACGACTGAACTGGTAAAAGAATCAGATATTTACAACCTTGGTCCTACAATCTGAAGAACTAGCCGTTAGCCTTCTTGACTACGTTACATCTAGCAGTTTCTGTGGCACTTTAATCCACTTGAGAATACATGCTTTTGTTGATGTTTTTCTGTCAATTCTGCAGCAAGCTTTGCAAGCTACATTTTCATGCAAGTTACTTTTAACAGTCACAAAAACAACTAGTTTATTGTGTTTCTCAAACAAAGATAGAAAAAAAAAGATGTCCATTTCCTGGCACACACAAATATCTTTTAATCACTGATTTGGGACCTGAGCATCAGTCTGACGTGCAATTTGCAGTTCCTGGAAATGCCGTTTAAATTTTTTTGTAGCAGGCTGAGGAAAATCAGCAGAAGGATAATTTCAATGCGAACACTAATTCAATGGGCATCCCTGGAATACCTTCTGTCACTGATCATTCCTTTATTTTCTAGATGTGTCATTTGAAAGTGTTCTCTCTCAACAAAACCCCAATAATGCTAATGCTTTTATTTTTTTAAGGGGAAAATATATACAAATGCCTCTTTTGCTATGAATAATACAATTTGACTGTTGAGATTTCTGCAAATGTGTCATCATTTGTCTGGGTAATTGCTGCTGTTCTGTCCGTCATATTCTTAAATTTCTTCAGCTTGCATTGTAAATACAAAGATGGCTATTGGTTGGATCACTTCTTGTCCATTATGCATGAATCACAAGACTATTTTCAACCATCTGCTTGCTCACATTTAATTAGATACAGGCCCAAACTGGAACTTTGTATCTGAACACACTCGAGCTAGATACGTTTTCTGAATTTCAGCTCAAACCAGATCCACAAAAAAGGTCAATCTTTGCTTCTGTGGTTCAGAAGTGGAAATTAGAACTTTATCCTGACCCCTCCTCCCAGGGCACTTGTGAGTGAGGACTGCAAGGGTAAAGGAGACTGGGAGGGGCCCAAAAAACAATTTCTCAGGCCTTTCAGAGGGTACTAGCTGACCATCCCCACCTCCAGCTCCCACTTCTTTGTATCAGCGATAGTGGAGATGCCTCACCCTTCAAACTATAGTTCCAGCTCCCACAATCCTCTTGCACTCAGAGGTGTCTTTACATATTGCTTAGAAATGTTCCCCACTAATGTCCCTTCCTCCCCCCTTCCTCCCCCCCCCAGTTCTGTTGGGGGATAGGGCTACCAGGCTAGCCTTTTTCTCCATAGAAGCTCATATAGAGAGGAGGCGGAAGAGGATTGGCCACTGGCTGTTGGCCTAGGTCTATCATGCATTCATGATCCAAAGTCTATTCACTTCAGTGGGCTTTGAATCAGGCCCTTGGTTACTTTCCAATAGAAGAAAGACAAAAGGAAAAACAGGAAATGGTTTTTCATGTTTCCTTTTTTTTTAATGTTTCCAGGCTGCATTCTGCCTGCAAACATTTTCTGGATGAAGACCCATGCCCAAAACTTGGGATTCAACACTTACAGCAAAACCATCTCTCTCAGAATCTCTTCTTCCTCTGTCTGGGCTCCCTTCCATTCATTTCATTATGAATTAACTGTAATAGCAGTGCCAAATGCCTGCATATACTTCCCCCCCAGGACTTTGCTGATCTTTGGGGAAAACGTCTCTAAGAAGCCGGCAAACACAACAAGATGAGACTAAATGAAATGTTTTCTTCCCTGACACCTGAGCTGTGAATGTGTCAGCAGCGAGTGGTTCCATTTCCAGTCATACCTTGAGCTCTCTGAAGATGGTGCCAATAAAGGGTAAAACAAAATACATTTGGCCAGCAGAAAATAACTGGTTTCCTTTGCAGAACAAAGCCCTAAGTGTATGATTTCCCAGGGCCTAATCCTAGAGCCCTTGCTCTGCCCTTTACTCAAGCAACACTCTGATTGAACTAAGAGAAGGGATCCCCCAGGGATACTGTTTTTAGTAAATGTAACTTATCACCATTCTGGACAGGCAGTCAGGCCATCAGAAGTGAGGTTTTGGTGAAATGATCTAGCAGTGTAAGAAGTCTTTGAGCCTACACAAAAGTACTCACCTGAACACTTCTGACAAGTTACAAGCATCCATGTCACATGTGTGATGATGGGTCTTGTTCGCTGATCCTAGTGCGGCAACCTCTGCAAAGCTTTCAGTTTTATACATCAACACACTCACTAGTTGCTCACCCTGCATAAAGTCAGGAGTTAAGCTGGTTGAAAAATTTCCTACACAGCAATTTTCCATCAGAAAATGCTGAGTCTACAAAGTCAAAATGTTCTGCAGGAACAGATCGATTTCAACAATGTTTCATTTCAGAAAAAAAAATCAAAATATTCTGTTTCAAGGAGGAAGAAAATCAGCTAAATGAAGATACAGTAAGGGATAAAAGAGCACCAGAAGATAAGAATATAGACAGCAATGATAAAGAAAGTAAAATATTGATTGGAGTAGTAGTCAGGTAGGTGGTCACAGTTAGCGAAAAGACTATACCTAATCCAGCTAGAAAACTGGGTGAGATCCAAGGGAAACACATGAGATGCTTGTAGACAAATACAAGAAGCCTGGGCAATAAAAAGGTGGAACTGGAACTACTGGTGCAGGAGGTCAAACCAGACAGGGATTATAGAAACATGGTGGAATAGCACTCATGATTGTAATACAGGTATTGAAGAGTATATGCTCTTAGGAGAGAGAGAGAGAAATAAAGGGAAAGGTGGTGGGGTAGCATTGTAACTCAATGATTCAATAAATTGTAAAGAACTAAATGATAGAATTAACAAAACTGAATCGGTTTAGGTAAAAATAGCTTTGGGGAAGGATTATAAAAGAATTTATACTAGGATAGTGTTGAGGTCTGCTATAGAACTCCATAGCTGAACTCTGATCTCTCTCTCTCTCTTTCATATTGTTAGAGAGATAAGTACTACTGGGCACAGGTGCTGACTCTAATTTTCCCAGGTGGGTGCTCCAGCCGCAGAGCACCCACGGAGTCGGTGCGTATGCTGCTGGGAATTGTGTCATAATGGGAAACTATAATTTTCTGGATGTAGATTGGAGATTAACTGCCACTAATGCTGGTAGGGCCCCAATTGTTCCTGGACATGATAGAAGGCAGCTTTCTTCATCTAATAGTCATTGAATCAACAAGAGGTAATGAAGTTTTAGACTTGGATTTGGTAAATGGTGCAGACATCATGCATGGAAGAACTGGTTGTAGGAAATAACCTTGGAATGAGTGATTATGAGATGATTCAGTGTAAATTAAATGGAAGGATAACCAAAACCAGGTTGTTAACTACAGTTTTAGATTGACTTTGAGGAATTAAGGGAATTAGTTAAAGAAATCAACTAGACTGAAGAACTCAAGGACTTAAATGTGGAGGATGCTTAGAATTTCTTTAAATCAAGTATACAAAAACTAGCTGCAATTTGCATTCCAAGTAAGGGGGGGAAACTTGAAGGGAAAGGATCCAGACCCAACAGGATGAATAACCACCTCAAAAAGGAATTGCTAAAAGTCAAGCTGACTTAGTTCTTGGAAGAATGAAGACTGGCCACTGTGCAATATGGATGGGAGGAGATTAAAGATAATCTAAGTATGGCCTTCACACTAAATTAATATCTTGCCTCGATTTTCAATAAGACTGATAAGATTGAACACAAGCATGAAGGCAGCATGGCTGATGGAAATGAAAGTATAGAAATGGAAATTACCACATCTGAAGTGGAAGAAAATGAACTTAATGCACTCACTTTGGGGGGAAAACCAGATAATTCCCATTTTAGAATACTGAAAGAACTGGTGCATGAGACTGCTACTCCATTTGCGAGGATTTATAACAATTCTATCTAGTCAGAGGTAGTTCCATATGGCTGAAGAATAGCTAACATCATATCTGTATTTAAGAAAAGGCAAAAAGTGATCTAGACAAGTATAGACCCTTAGTCTGACCTCAGTAGTACGCAAGGCTTTAGAACAAATTGTGAAGGAAAGAATAATTAAATTCAGAGGCAAACAGAAAAAGGAGATGTAATGCAACATGGGTTTACCAAAGGCAGATTGTGGCAGACTAACCTGATTTTCTTCTTTGAGAAAGTAATTGATTTTTTAGGTAAGGGAAATACAGTAGATCCAATATACTTGAATTTCAGTAAAGCATTTGACTTGGTTCTACATCCATATGGGAAATTATTAATTACATTAAAGTAGATGGGGATTAATAAATAATTGTAAGGTAGGAAAAGAACAAGCTAAAGGAGAGAAGGCATCAGGTTTTGCTGAAAGGTGAACTTTCAGACTAGAGAGAGGTTACTAGTGGAGTTTCTCAAGGATCGGTCTTGGGACCAATCTTATTAAAAATATAAGAGTGTGTTAATGAAAAGGGGTTATGAAACCAAATTGGGAGGCATTGTCAAAACGGAGGAGGATCGGAATATGTTAGCAACAAGAAGAAAGTCAAGGAAAGTATGGGCCCCTTACTGAATGAGGGAGGCAACCTAGTGACCGAGGATGTGGAAAAAGCTAATGTTCTCAATGCTTTTTTTGCCTCTATTTTCACGAACAAGGTCAGCTCCCAGACTGCTGCACTGGGCAGCACAGAGAAGGTGACCAGCGCTCTGTGGAGAAAGAAGTGGTTCGGGACTATTTAGAAAAACTGGACGAGCACAAGTCCATGGGGCCAGATGCGCTGCATCCGAGGGTGCTAAAGGAGTTGGCGGATGTGATTGCAGAGCCATTGGCCATTATCTTTGAAAACTCATAGTGATCGGGGGAGGTCCCGGATGACTGGAAAAAGGCTAATGTAGTGCTCATCTTTAAAAAAGGGAAGGAGGAGGATCCGGGGAACTACAGGCCAGTCAGCCTCACCTCAGTCCCTGGAAAAATCATGGAGCAGGTCCTCAAGGAATCAATTCTGAAGCACTTAGAGGAGAGGAAAGTGATCAGGAACAGTCAGCCTGGATTCACCAAGGGCAAGTCATGCCTGACTAACCTAATTGCCTTCTATGAGGAGATAACTGGGTCTGTGGATGAGGGGAAAGCAGTGGATGTGTTATTCCTTGACTTTAGCAAAGCTTTTGATATGGTCTTCCACAGTATTCTTGCCGGCAAGTTAAAGAAGTATGGGCTGGATGAATGGACTATAAGGTGGATAGAAAACTGGCTAGATCGTCGGGCTCAACGGGTAGTGATCAACGGCTCCATGTCTAGTTGGCAGCCGGTTTCAAGTGGAGTGCCCCAAGGGTCAGTCCTGGGGCCGGTTTTGTTCAATATCTTCATTAATGATCTGGAAGATGGCGTGGACTGCACTCTCAGCAAATTTGCAGATGACACTAAACTGGGAGGAGTGGTAGATACGCTGGAGGGTAGGGATAGGATACAGAGGGACCTAGACAAATTGGAGGATTGGGCCAAAAGAAACCTGATGAGGTTCAACAAGGACAAGTGCAGAGTCCTGCACTTAGGACGGAAGAATCCCATGCACTGTTACAGACTAGGGACCGAGTGGCTAGGCAGCAGTTCTGCAGAAAAGGACCTAGGGGTTACGGTGGACGAGAAGCTGGATATGAGTCAACAGTGTGCCCTTGTTGCCAAGAAGGCTAACGGCATTTTGGGCTGTATAAGTAGGGGCATTGCCAGCAGATCGAGGGACGTGATCGTTCCCCTCTATTCGACATTGGTGAGGCCTCACCTGGAGTACTGTGTCCAGTTTTGGGCCCCACACTACAAGAAGGATGTGGAAAAATTGGAAAGAGTCCAGCGGAGGGCAACAAAAATGATTAGGGGGCTGGAGCACATGAGTTATGAGGAGAGGCTGAGGGAACTGGGATTGTTTAGTCTGCAGAAGAGAAGAATGAGGGGGGATTTGATAGCTGCTTTCAACTACCTGAAAGGGGGTTCCAAAGAGGATGGATCTAGACTGTTCACAGTGGTACCAGATGACAGAACAAGGAGTAATGGTCTCAAGTTGCAGTGGGGGAGGTTTAGATTGGATATTAGGAAAAACTTTTTCACTAGGAGGGTGGTGAAGCACTGGAATGGGTTACCTAGGGAGGTGGTGGAATCTCCTTCCTTAGAGGTTTTTAAGGTCAGGCTTGACAAAGCCCTGGCTGTGATGATTTAGTTGGGATTAGGTCCTGCTTTGAGCAGGGGGTTGGACTAGATGACCTCCTGAGGTCCCTTCCAACCCTGATATTCTATGATTCTATGAATATTATTCAGGAAGATCTGAATGACCTTGAAGACTGACATGACAGAAATGGGATGAAATTCAATAGTACAAAGTGCAAGGCCATTCACTTATGGTCTTATAATACGAATTTCTGCTATAAGCTGCGGGCTCATTAGTTGGAAACAACAGAGGAGGAGGGAGACCTGGGTCTCTTGGTCTATCACAGGACAACTATGAGCCACCAGTGTGATGCAGCTGCCCAAAAGGCAAACGCAATCCTAGGATGTATCAGGCAAGGCATTTTCAATAAAGATCGAGAAGTACTAATGCCATTGTACAAGGCACTGGTAAGACCTCATCTGGAATACTGTGTACAGTTCTGGTCACCCATGTTCAAGAAAGATGGATTCAAATTGGAATTGGTGTAGAGAAGGGCTACTAGGATGATCAGGGGAATGGAGGGCCTGTCTTATGAGAGGAGACTGGAAGAGCTTGGCTTCTTTAGCCTAGCAAAATGAATGCTGAGAGGGGATATGATTGCTCGTTCTCTATACGTTAGGGGTATAAACACCAGGGCAGGTAAAGAGCTGTTTAAATTAAACGACTATGTTGGCACAAGAACAAATGGATATAAATTGGCCATGAAAAAATTCAGGCTTGAAATTAGAAGACGGTTTCTAACCTCCCAAGGCATGAGGTTCTGCAACAGCCTCCCAATTGGAACTGTGGGGGCAAACAACTTAATTAGTTTTAAGAGCGAGATGGACAAATTTGTGAATAGGATTGTAGGATGGGGTTGCTTGTGATGATGCGGGGGGCAGGGCTTAGGAGCCCTGGGGATCCCTTCCAGTTTATATCTTGTTTCTAAAGTCTGATGCTTCAAGGCTGAAGCTAGTCACCTGCAGGGGTCAGGAAGGGATTCCCCTCCCCTCCCCATGTATTCTGGTATTTTGTTTATTTGTTTTTGTCTCCTTCCTTTGAAGCATCAGGGATGGCCAGAGCTGGAGGGGGGTTCACCAAGGCTCTAAGGTGGCACCCAGCTTTCTCTCTATCAAGTGCTTGGCTGGCTGGTTCCTACTCACATGCTCAGGGTCTAAGTGATCCCCATAGGGCTGGGAAGGAATTTTGCCTCATGTCAGATTGGCAGTGATGGAAGGGTTTAGCCTTCCTCTACAGCTTGTGGTGAGGGTCACTCGCTGGGATCATCTACATATATCTCACTTAATTTCCTGTCATTATGGGGGCCTTGGGCATTGGTGCGCCTTGATTCTTCCTATTCTCTGTCTGTGGCACATAGTAGTCTAGTCTCCTAAAGGATGTAATAATTTGGACCAATTTTGGCTCTCGGGTTTAGCGTGTGGGGTTTGGGTGTTGCCCTGTGAGTGACATGAAGTCAGACTACATGATCTGATGGTCCCTTCTGACCTTGAACTCTATGCCTATGACTCTAAGTGGTGTTGGTTATAAACAGAGACTTTAAAAAGCTGTTGACACACACTTTGCATACATTCATCTGTAAAGATGCATATAGAATGTATCCAAGAAGTGTGTGTCTCTATTTATTCTGCCTGACACTGCAAAGGCGATATGATTTTCAAATTGTCAAGCACTCCCTTCTGTTATATCTTCAAAAGTCAAAGGCCTTTGCGGACTGAATTTTCTGAATAAATAAGTGTTGGTGAAAATACCAAGGTATAGATTAAAATCAATATGAATTTATTAGTCACACCTCATAATCTGTTAGTGCAATCAGAGATATTGGCTTTTGAATAGCAGAAATGTTAAGTTGTGAACTAGAGTCAATTCTGCTGCTCCCACTGAAGAAGTAAACAGCAATATTTTCAAAACAAGTGTGACACTTTTAAAATTAAGTGTTTTTTTAAACCACAGCACCTCTGCTTATTAAAGGTTCAGCGTGCTCTTACAGTAAACATTACAGATTCTCTGCTGATAACCACTTCTAATCAGCACATCTTTACAGCATTATTCATATTAGGGTCAACAATTCTCGTAATTATGTTGGTAAGGTAACCTTTCCTTAAGCCATAAGGTAATGCTTCATTTACCCACATTTTAGCTCTTAGTTATAAAGCTAATAGTCTCTTTGGATTACTCCACCCACATAAGATCTAAGAACAAATCCAAAACTGTTCAGGAATACTCCACACTTAGCACTGGGGACTTGTTTTATTAGTATCTTGTAGTTGAGTTGAATTAGGAAGTGAATAGGGTATTATTTCCCCAAAGAAGGGAAAGGCATCTATATTTTAGCATACATTTGTTAGTTGCAATAACACCCACCACTGTACATAGAAAAGATCAGAACTAGGTTAGGGTGTTTACTGTAGAATGGTTACTGTGACTTTCTCCCCACTTTTCAGGGGTCAAAAACATGCTGTATAGTTTTCTTCTAGTCTGTGCAGTGTGATAATTTCTACACATTGCATTGTTGGATTCTACCTCACTTATTTCATATCTTGTGCTACAACTAACCAAGCAGAAGCTAAAATGGAGAGAGATACAAAACCAGTGTTTTCCCCATTCATGGGAGCAGAAACAGGACTTGGTCATGTAAGACCTGGATATTCTGCAAACAAGCTACAGATACTGTACTTGTAACATTTGGTCAGTATATACAGATGTGCTAGATTTGTTTAGTGCTTTACTGACACCATTTTCTTCTGAAAAATTACAAAGCCAAACATATTTCTCATTGCTCCCCTGCCCCTAAGAGAGCAATTAGTTTAGTCAGGCTTTTATTCCAAAGTGGCAAATAAAGTGTGACAAAACTAGACCTTTTTTGGTCATTGACGAAAATCATATTGTCAGAGACTGGGACCTGGGCAAACATGCCTTGTTGTTGGAGCAGGAGTCAGGCCTAGCAGTAGTTGGAGAAGGAATTGATAGCCAGGAATTGGAGTCGACAGTCAGAACTGGAGTCAAAGGCCAGATGCCAGAGCCACAGGTCAGAACCAAAGTCAGAGGTCAGGAATCAGAGCTGAAGGTCAGAGCTGACTTATCTGGAGTGAGGCAAGAGAGGAGAAAGGCTGGAAAAAGGCGGGTAACAAGCAAGCACAGTAGCTATCGCAGCAGTGGGAAAATGCTTTGAGCAGCTGCCAAACCCCTGCTGGTGGGCTTCAGAGCTGGTCTGCTGACTCTTCCAACCAATCAGGCAGTGTAGCCAATCAGGCAGCCTACTACAGGCCAGCTGCACTCATTAGGTTCCCTGGAAACTGGCTCTGCCGCAAGCCCTGATTCCTAATACTTATGTTAATTCATTCCTACAAATATAAAGGTTCACTATCCCCATTCATTGAATCTGTTGGGGGCTTTGGCACTAAATAATACCCAGGACACTGCTACAAGTAATTGCTGAAAATACAGTGCACAGTTTAAAGAGATCACAATTTCCCCCCGACATTGCTGACTCTGACAAAATGTAGAACTTGGCCAAGTGAGTACATATATATTGCAGACTACACTTTTTCCATTTACCACAATCCAAAGTCTTCGAAGAAAGGATTATGCTCTGGTTTGTTTGACTTTCTAACTCTGGGCCCCCTGAAGAATCAGATGTTAGTGGCTAAAAACTATTAAAATATGCTGTGACGGGTTGGATCACAGAAACCCCCTTGGGAGCTGCCGCCCGATGTGCAAAGACTACTTCTATTTCTGTTTTCCCTGCCAGCTCAGTGGCTTCAGCACCCTGTCTTGCTGAAGCCAGACACACCCGTCTGCTCCAACACAGACCCAGGGTCTGAATTACCTGCCCCAAAGCTGCAGGTTTACCCGAAAACAGCTCACAGAAGTGTGCTTGTCTTTAGCACTCAGATGCCCAACCCCCAATGGGGGTCTAAACCCAAATAAATCCGTTTACTCATAAATTGTTCGCCCTCTATAACACTGATAGAGAGATATGCACAGTTGTTTGCTCCCCCAGGAATTAATACATACTCTGAGTTAATTAATAAGTAGAAAGTGATTTTATTAAATACAGAAAGTAGGATTTAAGTGATTCCAAGTAGTAACAGACAGAACAAAGTAAGTTACCCAGCAAAATAAAATAAAATGCTCAAATCTACGTCTAATCAAACTGAATACAGATAATCTCACCCTCAGAGATTCTTCAGTAAGTTTTTTCTCAGACTGGACACCTTCCAGGCCTGGGCACAATTCTTTCCCCTGGTACAGTTCTTGTTTCAGCTCAGGTGGTAGCTAGGGGATTCTTCATGATGGCTCCTCTCCCCCTCTGTTCTCTTCCACCCCTTTATATATCTTCTGCATAAGGCGGGAATCCTTTGTCCCTCTGGGTTTCCACCCCCCCTCACTGGAAAAGCACCAGGTTAAAGATGGATTCCAGTTCAGGTGACATGATCACATGTCACTGTAAGACTTCATTACCCACTTGCCAGCACACACATATACAGGAAGANTTGCACAACGTCGCATATGCCTTTACTTCAGAGCTAAAATATAGTGTGGTTTCTAGAGCACACTCTTTAGCACAATGAAACTATCAGTGGCTCACTAAATATGATGATTGCCAAGGAAAATGTATTTATATGGGTTGAATCTGTTCAGCATCTTTCAACCAGCAGGTGTTCGGAGACCTGTAGGCAAGTCATGCATTTTACCTGCTTTCCCAGCCTCAGGATAGGATTGTAATACCATTTGTCACAGAGCACAAAATAATCACTTTTAGACTCTTCACATCAGGTGGTTGCATCAATCCATGACAAAACCGCATCAACATGTTCTGACCTATCATCATGTATTACCCTAATGCTATGACAAGAATAAGCAAAGTCACACTGTGTTGCTGCACTGGGATATAAAATCAGGAGACCAGGTGTTTTTAACTTTACTGCTAAGCTTGCATGACAGGAGGTGGAACCATGACAACTCAGATTATTCCATGGATCACGGGCAAAACTAAAACCCAAAGAAACAGAAGACAACTCTTAATGAGAGTTCTTCCTCAAGTTTTATCCATGCAGGTGAGAAGGTATTGTTTATAAGAGGAAATTTAAATAGAGAAAGGAAAAAATCCCCAGCTTGAGGTTCAGTTGGTTTTATGACCTTCCCCTGGGTAGCTGTGCAAAGGGTGAGGGAAGGTGAACTGGAGTTAAGCCCCTGTTCCCAGAGGGTGCTTCTGCACCTTTTGTTAGGGTGGCAACCCTCTCTCCAGTGCGTACCACTGCTTATGAGGTGCTGATGTCTAGAGGCATTGCTGCCAGAGTAGGAATTCCAAAAATGAGGTCACGCTTGGGGAAAACACTAACTGGCTAATGCTGTAATATACAAAGTAGTTGACTTCTCTGACTGTTCCTTATAGATTCAGTAAGCAGGATGTTTGGATGGTCTAGATAATATTTAGTCCTGCCATGGGTGCAGGGGACTGGACTAGATGACCTCTGGAGGTCCCTTCCAGTCCTATGATGCTATGAGTCTATGATCTTCCTTGGCACTGGGCTTGGCTGCCTATTTCAGCACTTCTTGGTATGTCTACACTGCAAAGAAAAACACACAGCACTGAGTCTCAAAGCCCAGGTCAATTGACTTAGACTTGCGGGGCTAAAAATAGCAGTGCAGAAATTTGGGCACAAGCGGAAGCCCAGGTTCTGAAACCCAGAGAGTGGGGAGGAGCTTGGTGTGCAGGTTTCTCAGGGTGGTTCTCAGGGAAGGCTTGTATTAGGGCAGGAGCATGAAAGTTTTCTTCTGGCTCCCACATACGGTCCTCAGGGCCATAGCCTTCCCACTCAATCAGGTATAAAAGTTTACCCCGCCAGTGTTTAGAAACCAAGATCTCATGCACAATATACTTCCTCATGGCCTTGTACGTGCACTGATAGGGGAGGCAGTTGGGTCCTGTGTGGAAACAAATGCTCAGTAAAGGGTTTCAGGCGGGATCTCTTGAGAGATTGGGGTAGGTGTAGTTCAACGGTCACTGGGTTAACTTGGCAATGGATTCAATAAGGGCCAAGGAACTGGAAGTCCAATGTATGCAAAGGTCTGTTCAGGTGGAGGGTTGAGAGAGACATTTTTTGTCCCACTGAATAGGCAGGGCCTGGCTGACAATGTTTGTGTGCATGTTGCTTGTAGATGGCTTTCACTTTTTCCAGGTGGCCCCTTACCTAAGTTTCCTGTAAGTTGCACAGCTGGGCGGCCACCTAGCAGGCTATCGAGTGCCGCACAGTTCAAGTGTCCTGCCCCCACTGCCGTGTGCTGCTCCTGCTCTCTGCCTTGGAGCTGCTCCCAGGAGCCTCCTGCTTGCTGTGCAGGTTGGGGGAGGAGTGGGACGGGTGCTGATGTCAGGTTGCCCCTCCCCTCCCTGTACCCCATCTCCACAGAGCAGAGGGGGGACACGACAGGGCTCAGAAAGGAGGGAGCTTGCTGGCAGCTGCTGCTGCTGTGTCTGAACTTGCTGATCTACTTTAAAGGACAATGTACTTAAAGTGGGGTCAGCGTACTTAAAGGGGCAACACGCGTCTCTGTCTCTGTCACACATACACACACACACACACACACACACACCTCCCAACAAACATTTGTGTTGTTGTTGTTACTTCTTTTTACTTATTTCAAAATGTATTTTAGTTTTTTGACTGGTCTATGCATTTCATAATTTTTATTTCTCTCTTATGCTTACATTTAATTCTTTGAGTAGTGAGTTCTAAAATGCCTAACCTGTCCTGGGTGGAGTAATTATCCCTATGGTAACTTTTTAAAAATATATATTCTATCTAGGTTTTTGGTTTCTACTGGTGGTTCACATCCGCACATTACCTCAATATGGTGCACATAACAAAATTCATTCCGCACATGGATGGAAAACATTAGCAGGAACACTGCTTTACTTCTTCCTGGATTTGATTAATCCTTTGTGCTAAGTCTGAGGTGATTTGGTTAGGAGAGGACATAGGTAGCTGTTGGTGGAATCAGGAGTGGTACCATACTTGGCAAAGAAGGGGCTTTTACCCAAGGATGCATGATCTGTGTTATTGTACACAAACTCTACACAAGGTAATAGCAAGGACCAATCATTTTGGTGGTGGTGAATATAACATCATAGGTATTGCTGTAAAATATGACTGACTCTTCCATCTGGCAGTCGGAATGGGGGTGATAAGCGGAGGAGAGATCTGTCTGCAGAGGCAACATGTAGGGGAGGCATTTGGGGTCAAGGGTTTCCCAAGATTTCTGCTAACACTGAGCTACTCTTGCAGGGCTTTCTCTGCTCAGCCTGTCGGTGGGATAGTGAGAGAGGCTCTGTCGTTCTCCTACTGCGCCTCCCCCCAGCATGTTCGGCCCCTTTCGCTGTAAGCTGGGCTTAGGCGGGGAGTGGAAGGGGCGGGATGGAGCTGCTTCTCATGCCGGGTGAGGATGGCGGCTTAGGGTCACTGCACTGTACAGTGTGGCTGCTGCCTGCTAGAACCTGTCTGGGGAGGTGGCGGCAGCCCACCCCCTCCACTCCCCACCAAGGCCCAGCTGCCGGGGACAGGGACCAAGCAAGCTGGATCCCCTCCTCCTCTCCAGCACATTTTGGGCAGGGAATGGAAGGGACGGGCTGCTACTGCTTCCCCGCTGGGCTCTGTCTCAGGCAGCTACCGCACTGCACAGAGGCAGCGCGACCCAGATGGGAGAGCTTGGTGGCCCTGGGCTGGGTGCAGGGTGGGAGATCGCTGGGGAAGGTTCTGGAAGCAGGTTTCCTGGCCTCTGCTTGACCAGAGGTAGGGGCATTGCCTGCATCCCATGCCTCCCCTGCTGAGGTGTCCACAAGGGTTTGGGAGCTCCCAGGAGACGCTGTAGTGTGTGCATCTCCCTGGCCTGGCCCAGAGGCACATACTTCCTGCTCCTGTGGCCCTCCCCCCCCCTCCCCCCTGGTACCGATGAGATTGGCTGCCCAGGCCCATGATGGTGGGTCTGGAAGTTCCTCCCAGTGGCAACACATGGGCAGTCACTTGTCCCCCCTTTACATTGTGCCCCCTAATAGCAGCAGACATGAGTCATCACTGTCTGTCTGGACCCCCTGAAGACATAGTTCCCTGCACCAGAATTGGGCCAATTGTGACCCTCAATCAGAGGTGACACAATCTGGCAGACCTTGAAGACTAATCCACATGGCTAATCCCCAGCTGGGCTGTCTGTTCAGCAAAGCGAAGGCCATTGCAATGAATGAAGTGGGCCATTTGGATGCCATCAAGATGGTCATAAACCCATTAGACCCTGGAAGCTCCATGATAAAATCAAATGCAATAGCAGCCCAGGGTCAGAACAGGGTGTCTAGAGGCTGAAGTAGACTGCAGGGTTTGTGGCACGGTATCTTGCCGCAAGCACACCCATTGCAGGATGTAATGAAGGTGCCTGGCGCATTTGGGGCCACAAAGGAAGACCGGACATCAGTTTCTGAGGCTTAGAGCAACACAGATGTCCTGCCAGGAGAGAGTTATGACATGGCTGTAAGGCTGCCATTCTCACCTGACCCAGAGGAACGTAAATGTGGTTATTCATGAAAGTGACCTCTTCCCGAATATTGTGTGGTTTCCTGTCAATGGCAGCTAGTTTGTCAGGTGGAATTCTTAAGGCAGTGGCAGAATAGAGCAGTGTGACTGGGTCCTGATTAAAAGCAGCATTCAGGAAGTTGCAGAGCTTGAGAATATCGGCCAGTTCCTGGCTAGATCACAGGGTTCAGTATCAAAGTTTCAGGACAAAACTTCAGCCTAGCCATTTCTGGTTCCAGCATGATATGTGATAGTGAAGAATAGAGCCCCTCGGAGCTGCCTTTGGTTTAATGCCTGCTCCCTGCGCAGATATTCCAGGGTTTTTTAATCAGTGTATACTTAAACCAGATAGTGAGCCCCTTCCAAATAACCATGCCATTCCTCAAAGGCCACCTTCATGGCTAAGAGCTCCTTACCCAGGATCTCATACTTCAGTTCAGCATGGGCAAACTTCCAGGAATAATAGGCACACAGGTGTAGTATTTGTTTGGGTCCATGTCATTGGGAGTATATGGCCCCAATTGCCTTACTAGCAGCATGAGCTTCTACAAGAAAGGCTTGTATGGCATCTTGGTGGCCAGTATGGATGTAGTGAGAAAGGTGAGTTTCAGCTGATAAAATGTATGCTCGATTTTGGGGTAGCACTGGAATTGCGCATTCTTCCAGAGCAGAGCAGTGAGGGGTCCAGTTTGCTTTGAGCAATGTGGGATAAACCGCCAATAAAAATGGGCAAAGCCAATAAACATTGCAGGTTTCAGGTCATGCGGGGGGATGATCCAGTCATGGATGGCCTGGATCTTGTGTGGTTCCATCTTATTCCCTGGAGGATCAGAATAAAGCCCAGAAATTCTGTGGAAGTCAAACATGTATTTCTCATGTTTAGCATAGACTCCATGTTACGATAAACTCTCAAGGACCACTCGAACATGACCAGTGTGCTGCTCAAGATTGTCTGAAAAGACCAGGATGTCATCTGCTATGTAGTGGTCCAATGTGTCCTGAAACACATTATTTATGAAGTGTTGGAAGGTAGCCAGGGCATAGGTCAGGCCGAACAGCATCACCAGGTATTCAAAATGACCGTTGCGCATTCAGAAGGCAGTCTTCCATTCATCATCTTCCCTAATGCATAGAAGGTTATAGGCTCCCCAGAAGTCCAACTTAGTCAATATACAGGCAGCGCCCACACAATCCAGTAGCTTGGGAATCAGGGGCAGCAGTTACTGGTTCCTTACTGTTATTTGATTTAGGGCATGGTAAGTGATACAGAATTGGAGATTGCCATCTTTTTTCGTAACAAAGAGGACTGGGGCACCAGCCAGGAATGTCGATTTGCAGCTAGGCCCTCAGGCCAGATTCTTCAGAAGGTATTTCTGGAGCATAGGCAGTTCAGGTGCAGACATGGCACCTCAATGGCACTTTGCTCTGGCTGTAATTCTATGGGGCACATGTAGGCTCAATGTGGGGGGAGGTTTTCCACATTCTTTGTTTCAAACACATCTGCATTATCAATGGGCAGGGTTAGGAGCTAGGAGATCAGAGCTGAGAGATATACCAGAGGTAAGGACTCAAGATTCAGTTACTAGGAATCAGGCCAAGTCAGGATAACAGGAGATCAGGATCTGTTGATGGACTCAGAGGGTTGGAACCAGGAGGCAGTTACAAAGTGTCAGGACTAGACAGCATACCAGGAAGTCTGGATCAGAAGACAGGAACAGGTAAACACCAGGCAAATAATCTGTGGCAGGGTGGAGCCCAGTTATGCACACAACTTCCTGATTCCTCCTTTGTCTTAAATAGGGCTGCAGCCAATCAGGAGCTTAGATCTCTCCTAATCAGAGTGTAGGGGCAGGGCTAGTGTCGCAGTTGGGCTTCATGGACCCCGGTCCTAGCTGCTGTCTATGAGCTGCCAGGTAGATGACTAGAGTGTGCTGGTTTCCAGAACCCCCATGTGCCTGCATTTAAGACCTGCAGAGCCTAACACTAGTGTTGTATACACTGGTTTAATAGTGGTGTCATTAAGAGATGAATCGGCACCAGTTAAAACCCAACCAACCAATTTGATAGAGCACTAAAATGACAATATTTTCTCCCATAAGCATGCTCAAATTACCCAGTCCAGGAACTACAGGGTTCAACAAGAAAAGCACCATCATATGTGTAAGAGATGCATTTTTTCCTATCAGCCACCATGTAGAGTTTAAGCTAGAAACAAAATGGTGGTATTTATATATAAAGAGGCAAAATGTTATTTCCAAGTAAATACATTTTTATCTCTGGGCCGGTGCTGTCTGGGCTATATCAGAAATAAAATGTTGCTTTTTTTCTATCCTGAAAGGAAATACCAACATCATTGCCAAACCTCAAGAATAACATGATCTGTATCCTGTACGCAAGAAAAAGTTAGGAGAGCACAGCAGGGAACAAATTAAGATAATGGATCTCCCATTCCTTTTGAAGTGGGTGCAGTTTGAAATTCTGAAAATCTTTATGGGGTGCTGGGGTGGGTACTTTTTTCCTATAAAAAAGCTTCCATTAAAATTGATAGCATGAAAGATGAAAGCAATTGGTTTAGTTTCTGAAGCCTTAATAGCTAACAAATATGGTAGTGTCTAATGAACTGTCCCCTAGCTATGTTTAGGTACCAGGACTGCCCACTATAAAGTTGCATCAGTTTCAGCTATAAGAACTTGTGATGGGGATAGAGCAGCAAATATAGAATCTCTCCTTTGGGCACCCCAGCCTCTTCTGTCTGTCACATAGGAGTCGATAAAACACAGCGCCAGAGTTTTAGCCTCTGGCTAATTTATATACTATTTCCTGAGGCCATCTCAAGTTGATGTGCTGATTCCTAACCATTGAGTAAATAAAGAGACATGACGCCCATCCCAGAAGGTTTGTCACAGGTTCAGTTCCAGCTACAAATAGACCGGACCCACAATGATTGGTTCTGGATCAAACTCCCCCATAGCTAAGTGACGTTCAGATTCGCCTACAAGTGTTAAGCTTATTTCTTATTTTATCTGCATCAGTTCACCATTCAATTTCCAGGCTATTAGAATCCAGTCCTGCTCCTACTGAAATTAGTCTGAATTTTGTCATTAACTTCAATGGTAGCAAGAGCCAGCATCAACAAGCCATGTTTGCAAAAGAAGACACTGATTTTGGATTATTCAGTTTTTGGTTGCCCAACTTGAGACTTCTCAGGCCTGGTTTTTCTATAGATAAGCACCTGAATCTCCCATTGTTTCCAATAAGAGCTGTGCACATTCAGTGCCCCTGAACAGCAGACCTGAGGGGGTGTCACATTTTTGTCAACACTTTCTATAGTTTTGTACAATAGTAGAAGCTAGGCATTAAAAAACGGAGGCACCCAAAATCAGAGACCACTGGTGAAAATGTTGGTCTTAGTCCCTCAGATTTGGAACAAATAGAAAGTCAACTGATTACTTTGTCTTGTACCAGATTTTCAATGAAAATATCCCAAAGTGTTAGTGGAGTTATTATAATTTCATGGCAGCAGATGGATTAATATGACTTGCCAAAGCAGATTTTTACAGACTCAGAGTCCAAATTCAGCTAAATAAGCAAGAGTGTAACACTAAACAGTAACTACCCTGTTAGGAACCATTATATTCCAGCAGGTTTTTAAAAAAAACCACCATTTGCTTTTGTACAATTGCCTAATTACAGTACATGTTAAATAGATTTTTGGCAAGCAGCATCTACTTGGTAGCCAGATAAATGCGACAGACCATGGCAACTGCTTCTTTCTGAAATGTTCTGGACCCCACAGTTAGATCAGGACTCTGCAGTTTCTTTTGGGAAGAAGATGATGCAGTTTCAGCACTGACAGAGCAGTTCAAAGAACTAGAAAGTTACTGAGAATCTCAGCAGTTGTTAACAGTTGGAACGGCAGGTATCTGAGACAGGCTCTTCTGTCTGCTTTTTCTTCTGTCTGCTTTTCAGCCCTACTTCCTGTGGAGCGCTCAATTCTGCAAGGTGCCAAACCCCTTCTGAGAGTGCCTAGGCACTTTCAAAGGGAGTTAAGAGAGCTCAACCCTTTACAAATCTGTCTCAGAGACAGATGGGTGACCCAGTGTGTAAATATGAACTTTTTTTAAGTGACCCCCTTACTCTGCAGGGATAAAGAGAGAAAAACACCACAGCTGATTATTGCTGATTATTGTATTATGGGAGCACATACTGGCCACACCAAGATCATGGCCCATTGTGTTAGTCATTGTACGAACTTACACACACACACAGACAATCATTGCCCCAAAGAACTGATATAGAGAAGACCAAAAAAAATTACTTTCCCAATTTTTTTTAAAGAGATTGGGAACTGAGGCATAGAGAGACTAAGTGATTCACCCAATGTCACACTGAAGTCTGTGGCACAGCCAGGATTTGAACTCAGATCCAGTGTCTTCACCACAACAATCATCCTCCCCCTTGGTTTTCTTTTAATGCTAGACTATTACAGTAAGTTGGTAATTACCTGGGAGTTTTTTGTTATGAATATTAATAAGATGGTTATATTAATGCATAATTGCTGATGGGATCAATTATTTATCATCCATCTACAAAGGACTTTAAAGAATAAAGTACTTTAGGAAAATAATTGTTGAATAAGGGTGGGATTTCCCCTTCCCTTCCTTTTCAAGTTGTGGTTAATTATCTGGGAGGCTAGAATACCTGCACTGTGTGATTTTAAGAAGCATGTTCAGTCAGTCACCTGGGTAAAATAAGGCTATCCCAGTCTCATATACAAGTGTATGGTGACTGCTACCAGGATCAGAAAGGCATTATCCACCCATGTACAGTACTGCAGAATTGGTGAGGTGATTGTGTATGTGTGGATAGGAGTTGGTGGTCCTCTGGAGCAATGTATATTAGCCACTGCTGGATGCAGGATATGTCCTTGGACACTGATCCAAGCTGGTGTAGCAAACCTGAGAGAACAGCAGTAGAAGAGAACCAAACATCAAACCCAGGAATTTTAAAAAATTATTTTGCTGATTTTAATATTAAAAACTAAAAGCTTAGAATGGTTAGGAAGTTGTGAAGCTCTTTGAAGCGGTTGTGAGCTGGCTTTATCGCTCTAGAGAAGTTTCTAAGATCCCTGAATGAGTAAGAAAGGAAGAAAAAGAAAAGATACATTTTAAAAAGCTAGTCTTATTGTCAGATGTACATGCTAATTATAAACGAAGCACCATTGAAATAAGGGTGGGTTTTCCCATGTGTATAACCTGATATTAAAAGTGAATAAATGTCATCATGTTCGAAGAGAAGAAAGAACATGTTAGTTATGAAGCCCCTTGTGAAACTATTGTCTTTACTGTTTATTCCATGTGAAGCCTCTGATTTGGTTTGAATACTCAATGGTTTTCAGGCAGTGCCAGTTACATCAGTGCCAGTTCAGCTTACAAAATGGCTTCTCCTGTCAAGTTCGTCCCAGTACAATGTGTTCTTTCACTTGAGCCCCATGCTACTTGGCAGTCTTCTGGCATAACTCAACCTGTCAGAGTTTCCTGCCATTAGCCCATTCAGTGTCACACATGGGGCTAGCATTTATGTCATGAGATATAAAAGCTGGTTTGAAGGATGTGAAATTACAGGTGCTGTTCGGTCTTGCAAATCATAAGCCGAGTTAAACTAATTTTACTAGCTACCTTTTCCAGTCAGTAGGAAAGTGGGGGACAGTCTGTAATCACCATGTCACCTCCTGAAGAAACCTTGTACATTATATCACTCTGTTTTAAAACATACGGATGCAAGATATAGTGTCTTTGCCTGGGGGGCTTTAGTTAACTAAGGGCGCAAACCTATAGGGTCTTTCTGAACTCCTCTCAGCTCTACGTGTTTTATGGATACTATAGTCAGAACAGCATGGAGGATTTTCCCCTCTTTTACTATATATTATTAAATACAAAACAACTACATTTAAAGAATATTGAGATTGCAAAAGTCAAGAGAAGTAGGAAATGCCTGAATTATGGTTGTCCATGCAACCTTAATTCTGCCCTCTTGTGAGCTATGATACAGTCTTTAATTGCATGAACAGATACTATTTTTTCCCTACAGGACTCCCCTCTCATTCAGTGCACAGGACAGACTGAGCTCTGAGAATGAATCAGGGTTGTGTAGTAAAGGAAGCTGTTGAGAGTAGGACCTCCACCTCATTTGTTGCAGATGTTGGAAAATGTGTGGTGAATGAAGCAGGGAATTGCAGGAAGGGAGAGGATGGTTTCCTTGTTAAGGCAGCTGAATGCTGCCTTGAGAACCACATTCTATCCCTGCCTCTGCCACAGAGTTCCTATGTTATGCTGGGTAAATTGCTTAAACCAAACTTTTCATAGATGGTCAATAGTTGTGTGCCCTTCAGTGTATCGGTACCCTAAAAATAGTCTTGCCTCTGTTTCTCCTGGCTAGATAGCCGCATCCAGCAGGATCAACATCTCAGCGGTCGAAAATGTAAGAAACCTTTCAACTTTGGAACTTGGAACGTATGTACCCTGATGGACAACTCAAACAGCGACCTACCAGAGCGACATACAGCCATTATTGCTCGTGAATTGAGTCGGTTTAACATTGATATTGCTGCTTTGTCCGAAACTAGAAGAGCTGATGAAGGACAGGTGAGGGAGGAGAAAGGAGGATACACCTACTTCTGGAAGGGAAAATCTATAGATGAACCCCGATTGCATGGAGTGGGATTTGCTATAAAGAACAAGCTCGTAAGGTGACTCTCTGAGGTATCAGTTGGCATCAATGATTGGTTTATGACACTCCGACTGAGGCTCACCAAAAATCAACAGACAACTATTGTGAGTGCCTATGCACCAACACTGGATGCCGATAAGAATGTAAAGGAAGATTTTTATTCTCAGTTGGAAACCATTTTATCAGAGACCCCTACAGCAGACAAGATCATCCTTCTGGGGGATTTCAATGCATGCGTTGAATGAGACTCAGACCTGTGGAAAGGAACAATCGGGAAAGAAGGAGTTGGCAAAAGTAATTCAAATGGAATTCTGCTCCTGACCAAGTGTGCTGAACATGAACTTATTATTACGAACACCCTTTTCCAACAAAAGGAAAAGTTCAAAACATCTTAGAGACACCCACAGTCAAAGCACTGGCATCTCCTCGACTACGTCATAGTTCGTACCCGAGATCATAGTGATGTACTTCTCACAAGAGCAATGACAAGTGCTGATGACTGTTGGACTGATCATCGCCTTATTCGATCCACAATGAAAATTAAGATCGCTCCCAAATGGAGGCTGCAAAAGAAGCAGGTCAGACACAAACTGGTTCAAGATTTGAAGGACCCTATTAAGTGTGACCACTTCCAAGCAGTCTTAGAAGAAAAGCTCCCATCAGAGTTTCCAGAAGAAATTGAAGAACATTGGAGCCAGTTGAAAGCAGTAATCATCAATGCCTGTGAGGAAACCATAGGCTACCACACCAGAAAACATCAGGACTGGTTTGATGAGAATGATGCTGAAATTGAGCAACTCATCAATGAGAAGAGAATGGCATTTCGTGCTTGGCAGAATGACATAAATTGTAATATAAAGAGAGAAGCCCATGCCAAGGCGAGGGCGGAAGTACAATGTAAAACCAGAGAACTTAAGAATAAATGGTGGACTGAGAAAGCGCAAGAACTCCAACAATACATGTGGTTTCTTTAGTGCCACCAAGGCTGTTTATGGGCCAATTTGTCATGTTATGAATCCTCTTCGCTCTAAGAATGGAACCCACTTCTGAAGGACAATGAAGCCATCAATCCTCACTGAAAAGAACATTTTGAAGATCTCCTTAACCGTAATTCTATGGTTGTAGATGAAGTCCTTGAGCAAATCCCTCAACAACCATTAAGGGACGAGCTCGGAGACCCTTCCAATTTGTATGAGGTGCACAATGCCACCATGCAGATAAAGAACAAGAAGGCAGCAGGTCTAGATGGCATCCCTGCTGAAATCTTCAAGAATGGTGGACCAGAGCTAATTCAGCAGCTTTACCTGCTCATCCTTAAAATCTGGATAACGGAGGAGATACCCAGTGAAATTAGGGATGCCTCGATTGTCACCCTCTTCAAGAAAGGGGATAAAGTGGATTGTGGAAATTATCGTGGTATCTCCCTCCTAGCCACTGCAGGCAAAGTTCTGGCACGGATCCTTGCAACCTGCCTTCTGCCCCTGTCAGAAGAAATTTTACCAGAGTCACAGAGTGGTTTCCGACCATGTCGTGGAACTGCGGATATGATCTTCACAGCACAGCAACTGCAAGAAAAGTGTCGGGAGAAAAACCGACCACTCTACATGACTTTTATTGATCTAACTAAAGCCTTTGACTCAGTGAATCACCATGCCCTCTGGACTGTACTCTCTAAGATTGAATGTATCCTGATAAATACATCCGTGTCCCAAAATTGCTTCATGATAACATGAAAGTGACTGTTCTGAGCAGCACTGGCTCCCAGAGTGAACCTTTCAAAGTCCAAACAGGAGTCACAGGGCTGTATCATCGCTCCAACCATGTTTGTGGTTTTTATTGCTGTCATTCTTTACCTAATTGCTGGGAAGTTTACAGCTGGCATTGAAATCACTTATAGAATGGATGGAAAGCTTTTCAGGCTTAGCAGGCTGAAAGCCAAGAGTAAGATTTCCACATCTATTGTGGAACTTCAGTATGCTGATGACAACGCAATCTTTGTCCACTCTGAGAAAGATCTTCAAACTAGCTTGAATGTGTTTGCCGATGCTTACGCATGTCTTGGTCGCACTCTTAATATCAAGAAAACTAAAGTGCTCTATCAGTCCTCTCCATCTATCAAAATCAATGGAGTGGCACTGGAGAAGTCGATCATTTCCTCTACCTTGGAAGTCATCTTTCATCCAAGGCAGATATTGATGCAGAAATTCAACATTGCCTGAGCTGTGCCAGTGTAGCTTTTTCTCGTTTACGGCACAGGGTCTTTGAAGATCACGACATTCAGACAGACACCAAGCTTCTTGTTTATCAAGCCGTTATTCTCCCAACACTGTTGTATGGGTCTGAAACTTGAACAACCTATAGACACCACTTGAAAGTCCTTGAGAGGCACCATCAATGCTGCCTTCGTAAGATTCTGAAGATCAAATGGGAAGACAGGTGCACCAATATTAGTGTTCTGGAAGAGGCAGAGGCCATCAGTACTGAGGCAATGATCATCCGTCAGCAATTCTGCTGGACTGGTCACATTGTCCGGATGCCAGATCATCGCCTCCCAAAACAGGCCCTGTTCTCTCAGCTGAAAGAAGGGTACCGTAATGTGGGTGCACAACGGAAGCATTATAAGGATTTGCTGAAGGACAACCTAAAAAAAATGTAATATTGACATTGATACCTGGGAGACACTTGCCCAGGACCCCTGCATTTTGAACTTGCTCACTGACAAGCCGAAGAGGACAAGAGGCACAGGAGGAAGGAGAGACTGGTTTCCAGTCATGGTCAACAGCCTCCTGGTGAGCCTGAAAACATCTGCCCTCATTGTAGTAGAACTTGTGGTTCAAGGATTGGCCTTATTAGCCACCTGAGGACCCATAACTCCCATGGAAGATGATCATACTTGGTAACGAGTGATCGCCCATCATCATCATCATCATCACCACCACCTGACTTGAGGCCCTGGGGTTTTGATTTGCAGAAGTCCTGAGCTCTCACAACTGCAACTGAAGTCAATGGGAGCTGTGTTTTCAACATATAAAGTGCTAAAGGATGCCTCTGAAAAATCAGGTTCTAGGTGTCTCATTATTATTAATTATTTGTACTACTGTAGCACCTAGGAGTCCCACTCTGGGCCCCGGGTCCCAGTGTGCTAGGCTCCGTACAGAACAACACAGAAGAAAAGACAGTCCCTGCCCTGAAGAACTTACAGTCTAAGTATAAAACAAGAGACAACAGATGGATTCAGACAGGGGAGCACAAAAAAACCAATGAGCCAATATCTCAAAATTGGGCATCCAAAATTAGTGGGTACTTTTGACCTTCTCTCACTCTGTGCCTCAGTTTCCCATCATTCACAGGCATGATGTGAAGATAAATCAATTAATGTCTGTGGGGCACTATAGTGCTAAGCACCTTAGAAAAGCCCATAAGAAAATTAATAATTCTGTCTTCAGAGCAGGACTTGAATAGTGTCTAGTAAAAACCAGCATGTGATCATGTAATTAGAGACTGTATCATAATACACATGCACAAGAGGGGCTTAATTAAGGTTGCACAGACAACTTTGAATCTGGCATTTCCTAACTTTTAAGTATTTGACTTCCCAAGCTTAACTTTCTTTTAACATAATTTATTTGTAATAACATATATGAAATGTAATCTAGTGGGAAATTCTGAGACAAAGTTGATTCTCTTTGTCATTTAAAAAAAAAGGAGCATAACCCTTTTCAAAACCTGGATTGCCGAGCTTTGATCCTTGCTTTAAAAATAATGTAAAAGCCTAAAGTATCACATTGATTTATTTACAGCATTTTTTGTCTGGACACTTTGTGACTCTAGGCTGTCTTCCTAGACCATCCATTTCTTACAGCTATCCTACTGCACAGACCTAACTTCCTTCCCCTACCCGCTGAAGAGATCAGCCTCCAAACACAGAGCTAAGCCTTTAAGTGCCTTACTCAATCATACGTACATTTTGCAGTGAACTTTTCAAGTCACCCCTTTGCAAATTCCTCCTGTGGAATGGCACATGTCTGTGCTGCGTAAACAAGAGGCCACCACGCAAGCAAAGACAAAAACAAACCAGGGATTGGGAGAACTTCAGTCTACTTCTCCCCCCTCCCCCCCCCCACACCTTTATGTAAATACTGCAATGGAAATGGTCCAAAGTTTGATTTTTTTATGTGAATGAAGTGCTTTGATATTGGTGGGGATGGAGCTGGGCAGACAACCCCCTCTAGTCTTGATCCTGGAAAACAACAAATCAGTATGTTATCAAAATCTGCCTCTGGCCAGTCCAGCATAAGTCAAGCAGGAAACTGTGTGTTGATGTTTTAGGCATTTCTTAATGCTGAGGTCTTTTAATACACTAAAATATTTGTGCCATGAGACATTAGGTTCAGTTTGCTTTCTATTTTCTCACGCTGTTTGAACACAGGAGAGGGTTTCCTGAAGGACTGCCAGGAAGGTCGGCAGGCGTGTGCAAATGCCATCATTTCCTTGCACTGATTGCATTGCTTTTTATTGGATTTGTGTTAAAGCCTAAAAACAAGCTGTCATAAATATAAAGGGAAGGGTAACCACCTTTCTGTATACAGTACTATAAAATCCCTCCTGGCCAGAGGCACAAAATCCTTTTACCTGTAAAGGGTTAAGAAGCTCAAGTATCTGGCTGGCACCTGACCTAAAGGACTAATAAGGGGACAAGATACTTTCAAATCTGGGGCTGGGAGGCTTTTGTCTGTCTGTTCCGTGTGGCTTTGGCCGGAGCAAGATCAAAGAAGCAAGCAATCCAACTCCTATAGAGTTAGTAAGTATTTAGCAAGGAAATGCGTTAGATTTACTTTTATTTTGGCTTTTGGATTTTCTCTGTGCTGAGAGGGAGGGTATTCCTGGTTTTCTTTTTGTAACTTTAAAGTTTTGCCCAGAGGGAAACCCTCTGTGTTTTGAATCTGATTGCCTGTGAGATTATCTTCCATTCTAATTTTACAGAGGTACTCCTTTCACCTTTTTTCTTTAATTAAAATTCTTCTTTTAAGAACCTGATTGATTTTTCATTGTTTTAAGATCCAAGAGTTTGGGTCTGTGTTCACCTGTACCAATTGGTGAGGATATATTCTCAAGCCTCCCCAGGAAAGGGGGTGTAGGGGATTGGGGGATTATTCTCAAGCCTGCCCAGGAAAAGGGGTGTAGGAGCTTGGGGGGATATTTGGGGAAGGTAGGGCTCCAAGTGGCCCTCCCTAAATGTTTGTTTAAATCACTTGGCGGTGGCAGCATTACCTAATCCAAGGTGCAAGGAAGGATTTGTGCCTTGGGGAGTTTTTAACCTAAACTGGTAGAAATAAGCTTAGGGGGTCTTTCATGTGGGTCCCCACGTCTGTACCCTAGAGTTCAGAGTGGGGAGGGAACCCTGACACAAGCCTTCTGTGGGTTGTTTCAGTGTAATTAGATATTAAAAGACACATAAATATCTATGCCAGTGCAGCAGCCAACTCAAACACTTCTGAACAGGCAACGTCACTTTGTTTCTTTATTGTATAGACTCATTGAACAAAGTGGTAAACTAGGGCCATGTCTACACTATCACTTATGTCAGCAAAACTTATGTTGCTCAGGGGTTTAAAAAAACACCCCCCTGAGCGACATAAGTTTCACTGGCATAAGTGGCAGTGTGCACTGCGCTGTGTTGGCGGGAGAGTTTCTCCTACTGACATAGCTACCACTGCTCGTTGAGGTGGTTTATTATGTCGATCAGAGAGCTCTCTTCCATCGGCCATAGAGCGGCTACACGAGCGAGCTTACAGCGGCGTAGCTGCATCGGTAGACCTGTGCTGCTGTGAACTCGCTGGTGTAGACCTGGCCTAAGCATTACGTTGCCAATAAACAGGTCTATTTAAGGTCAGTCATGACAGGATCTGCACAAAGGATGAATATGAATTTGACAAATCATGTTTGTAAAATATATTTATTCTGTCAGATTTCATGAGTGGTAGCTATTTCTCCAGTCAAGCTGAATGATAGCATTCAGCTCTCCTACTTACTCTTCTTGACAGCTAACAAGATAAACATGTCAGCATGTGATTTGCCAAATACTATCCCACGGAATTCAGACAGAAGTTGCCAACAGAGCTAACTTTCAAAAGGAGGATCATGGCATTAAAAAAAAAAAAAGCTGTTAAACAAGTTTTCAGTTATAGTGGCCAACAATGGAACACTCTGCTATTCATATAAGTTCAATAGAAGCTAGGGACTGGACAGTGCTTGTCAGGTGCTTGGCAGCAATGAATCGAAAGGGCAGTATTGTCAGGCCTGAAATTTTACTTATCTTTTATTGTAGTGCAATTCTTAATGGACAGTGATTCTGTGATCTTTATCACACTGGTTGTTATTTACAAATTAGGAACAATTTGTGTCCTCTAAGATGAAAGGAATCAGAACACAGGGACAAAAAATGGTGCACAAGCCACAAAACTGACAGAAGAATGGCTAGAGAATACTCTGTATAGTACTGAGGTGACTTGTTATTTATTTTATTTACAGCTTTTTGGAACCTTTAACAAGAGTAGAGAGCACAATAGGCTTCAGAGTCCCAGACATACATCTCATTCAATAATTATTTTCTGCCGACCCTGCATACGTTGCCTTGTCATTTCAGACGGAGCCAGTATTATTTTTTGCTTTCTGTACGAAACTGTTGGGTAGCATTCATTTCCATAGCACCTTTTAGCATGAAGGCTCTCAAAGCACTTTGCAAACTATGGACCTGATTCATTGACCATTAACATCAACAGAACAAAATCTAGGCCCTATATGTATGTTATATAGGAATTATTTTATCCCCCACTGAAATACAGCCACCTGTGGAGTGGAATGTGACAGGATAACACAACCGGAAGGGAAGTTGGAAATACAGAGTCTAACTGAAATTACATGGGGAATTTAGGTATGCAAAATTATCCAAGCTAGAATTTGGCCAGGACACTAGGGCTAACATCCATATTATTGCTAAAAGTGCCAAGGGGTAAAAGTTGTCTAGACAGAGGGGGATTGGCCAGCACAGGAGGTTAGTAAATAGAGAGAGAGCTCCTCACATCTAAGCTGCCACAGCTTGCCAGCACAAATGCAGCTCAGGCTGCTAGTCACCAAAAATCACTGCCAACTGATTGCTGTTTGGTGACCTACATGAAATGAGCTGATAGACTCAATTCAGTTCCTGCTGGATGTGTGTTCACATCAAAGAAGACTGGGATGACATCTGAAAATAAGTAGACAAAACTGACACAAATGTATGCTGAGCACAAGTTTGCAGCCGTGGGTAAAGATTATGCTAATTTTAAGCAAAGGGATATCCTGCCTTTCCTGAGGAATCCATTGCCAAAAGCATCACCACTGTTAGCAATTAGCAATTTTCTTTGCACTTTTGCTGGAGAGACCAAAGATTGTATGGGTATGTAAACTGAACTAGCCTCTTGCCCAGAGCTGGTCTCATTAGGCCAGGGAGAAACACACAGGTGAGTTAGTGTGGAGAAGATTACATGGCAACATCTGTTCTGTGGATCAGTGAAGACTTCAGCATCCAAAGATGTCAATCTAGTACCCTTCCTGGATTTGAACCGGAAAATCTAAAATTCATAGATTCTTAGGTCAAAAGGGAACATTGTGATCACCTAGTCTGGCCTCCTGTATAACACAGGCCATAAAACTTCCCCACAACAATTTCTAGGACACGTCTTTTAGAAAAATATCCAATCTTCATTTAAGAATTGCCAGTGATGGAGAATCCATCATGACCCTGAGTAAATTGTTCCAATGGTTAATTACCTTCACTGTTAAAAATGTACACCTTCATTTCAGTTTGAATTTGTCTAGTTTCAACTTCTAGCCATTGGATCATGTTATATCTTTCTCTGTTAGAGAGAAGAGCCCATTATCAAATATTTATTCCCCACGTAGTTGCGTATAGGCTGTTATCAAGACACCCCTTAGCCAGGTCACTAAGTAGTTTCACAGATCACAATGCACTGAGCTATCACCAGTGCTTAAATTGGGGCAGGAAGATCTACAACTGCATTCTTACAACAGCCGGCCAGGCATTCCCTCACTTCATTTCATTTAAGGATGCATTCGGGGTAGCATCACTCAAGTCTCCCCTTGGATATATGTCAGCAGGAGGCTTATGATGAAGTCTAAAGTGCTACCCGAAGGAACATACATTTCTGTGTTACAGAGATACTTCTAGCTACATCAGGTTGTGGCAGGGAAAGGGCACTACTTGCAGGCTCCCCTAAAAATCCCTGGTGGGAATGTGGGGTGGAGATTGACTCTTCGCTTATGGCTGCCCCCAAAAGAGTTGGCTGCATTTTAAGAGGCGTGTACAACTTTAATAGTTTTGTTAAAATAAATCCTTAAATAGCAACATACAACTGTACATTATGAGGTGAAAATTTATGTAGGACAAATTATGATTTCGTTACTGCTCAGCTATTCTGCAGGACAAAACTTTCTTGTAAACCTTTCTGCTGGGCAACAATAACCTAAGCTTCTAGGCAGCCTGTAATAATA
The DNA here is from genome assembly GCA_003942145.1 of Platysternon megacephalum. Lineage (NCBI taxonomy): Eukaryota > Metazoa > Chordata > Testudines > Platysternidae > Platysternon > Platysternon megacephalum. The sequence continues at coordinate 2,382,280 of QXTE01000115.1, read as the reverse complement.
ACCATCATTAATACTATTTATATAGCAACAAGTGTGCTTGGCACTCTACAGACAGCATAATAAATATCGTTTGCCTTTCTAGAGAACCACCCTTCCAAGTATCTCAAAACACATTGCAAACATTCATGAATAAAACGTGACAACACCCTTGTGAGGCAAGTATTACCATTTTCTTCTAACAGAAGGGGAAATCCAGGTACAAAGAGCTTAAGTGATCTTGAGGTCACACAGGAAAAATGCAACAGATGTGGGAACAGAACACAGTCTAACTCAACTGTGTAAACCACAAAAACCCATCCTAACCTCTTATGCCTCCTTCCTTATTGTAATGCCCAGCCCATAGCACTCCATCTATTTCTCATATGAATATCAGATATCTGGGCACCAAGTACAAAATTAACTAAAAGAGTAACTTGTCCACAAAGCTCTCCCAGGCACCTCCATTCCTTGGGTCAGAGTGCCTCATTGACATGCAGCCAACATTTTAACAAGGGGCTCCTTCAAAAAATGCCCACCTCTGCAGTGCTCACAACATTCCCTGCAATACTCTCCACACCCTCCTCCTAGACACTCACTCATGCAAAATCCATCAGTTCCACACTCTCTCCCCCTCCATCCCTCCCAAATCTGTTCATTTCATACTCTCTCCCTCCTTGACTCATGAACCCTGCCATCCCCTGACCCAGACAACACCCCCGTACTCACCATGGTTCCCCTCTAGTACCTCATTGAGACGCCTCTTGGTGGCTCCCTTCCACACAGCAGCAGCAGCTGGGACAAGTGTCCTGTGGCCACTGTTGGCAGCAATTGTGGCAATCCTGGCTCTCCAGGAGCACAGGTTTGTGAGATGCAAAGAATGGGAAATCTCCTTGTGTCCTCCCTCCATTCCATACACTTCCACAGGATCAGACTCAGTCTGACCTTCCACACAACATCCTGTCTTTTTCTCTGATCCATCCTGTTATTTCTGAAGACATTTACCAACAATAGAGTGGAAGCTGCTTCTCAACTTTTAACAGCAAATGGGTACAAGCTGCAGCCGTGCATCTCCCATCAGTCAACACATTGAAATAAATATCATCTGCAGAAACAGAAGGATGATGTATGCGGTGGGCAGCTATGCTTAGCCCATGAAAAAAATGGAAACTTTCTGGGCCAGAGTGTTGTTTTCGCCTGATGTTGTTTTCGCCTATTTAGCTTCTAAACAATGCAGAAGACCTGCTAGGGAAATCTTGAACTTTTCCATCCCTGTGCAGATATGGACCTGTGAATGTTGTGGGGAGGGAAGGGACAGAGGAGCGGGAGCGGGAAGCAATTCGGAGTGTTTGGAGACTGCAAATTTCAAACATCTACTGGCACTTCTTAATAATGCAGCACCATTCAGCCTGGGAGAATATTGTCACTCACAGCTCTTGGGAGAAAGGTTTGAAGCCTCATTGACTTGAATAGGATAAGGATTTCACCCTATGCCCTTTAACTCGCATTGTCTTAGGCCTGGTCTACACTAAAAAGTTATGTCAACCCAGCTACGTTGCTCAGGGGTGTGAAAAACGCCAAGCCCCAGAGCGATGTAGTTAAGCCGACCTAACCCCAGATGTAGACAGTGCTAGGTCGAAGGAAGAATTATTTCATCAACCTAGCTACTGCCTCTCAATAGGTTGTCACTAGAGCTGGTTGGGAAAGGGTGGACATTTTTGAAGAAATTTAACACTTTTTCAAAACATTTTGAGAAATTTTGAAATTTCAATTTTTTGGGTTACTTCCCCCTCCCCCTTTTCTTCTACTGAATGAAGTAGAATGAATGAGATCCAGGATTGCCGTCTCTCTCTCTCACCCACACCCACTCCTCACTTCCTTTGCCACTTTAACCTTTCAAAAACGTCCTCAGCTTTTGAAAAGTTGCAGACTGGTGGTGGTGTGTGTGTGTGTGTGAGGAAATGAAAAGAAAGAAAGAGAACTGATCAAATACAAAAAAATCCCCTAAACATCACTCAACCGATTGCATTCAGTGAGAAAAGGAAAAAGGGAGAGGAAGTGGGGGGGGGGGGGGGGGGAGAANTCCTGAATGTTTCTCTTTGGGGAAGTAAAAGACATGTTTCTTTGAAAGAAATTCAGACAAAAATTTCAACCAACACTAGCTGTCACACATTACCCATTTAAAAGAAAATTGTGTGTGTGGGTATAATACAGAGTATGTGGGGCTGAACTCAGCTGTTCTCCCACAAGAATATGAGTCGATACAAGTTTCAGTTTATTGTACATCTTCCCTCTCCTCCTTGCAGGAGTATTTCCCTAATGGGAAAACTTTCCTATGAACAAACCTCCTTCTTGAAATAACTTAACAAATAAAACCAAAAACTGGTTATGAAGAACACATGGACATTTCCAACTGAAAAGGGATCTGTGTTGGTTGGAGAGCAATATATCCCCATATGAGGAGATAATGAGTCTGTCTGATGCATGGGAATTCAGATATTTTTTTCCTAGAAAGACATTCCATCGCAATTTCACATTACAGACATGCACTGCATAGGTCACAAAGTACATCATCTGCGGCTGTTATTGGACACCACGCCACCCCATCTCATCCTGGAAATAGTGTTAAAACCAGCAGTAGATATCCAGTATTTGGTTATACTATCCTCCTATCCAGTTCTCCTTGTGCTAGTTCACACAACGTTGGTTGATTTTTTAAAAACAATATAAGGTTTTGTGACCCTAAGAACTCCGCCATATCACCTGGTAAAGGATTCACTGTTCTATAACAGCAACTCTTATCAGGCCTGACCAACTCACTACACCTAGCACACTGCTTTCATAGTATTTATCCATAAAGAATGTCATGGGAGATTTTAAATGAAAGTCAGGATCATGCTGGTCATTAATATTGTTGTGATATTATGTACTGACACTATGTAAGGAGTTATGTCTGTATAGTGGAAAATATGTTTTCAAGTCTGAATCAAAGCAAGGTTCTCAAACAGATTTTTGACAAAAGATGTATATTCATCTGTTTGCCTCAGTTCACATGTCAATTAAGCATTGTAGACCAACACAATGGAAGCTTCTTTTGCATACAAAGTCAACACAAGGATGTGAAGGCAACATGGAGTCAGCACACCAGGGAATAAACCGGTGGGGGAGGAGGGCAGGGCGGGTGTCATCCTGACTCAAGACAAAAGAATGAATTTGGGGGGATATAAAGAGAAGGCAAAAGGACATCCCCTTATCCTTCACCAAGGAAGCAAAAAGGACAGTACTTCTTGCATTCATGAACGAAGGATCCCAGCCATCTGGATGGAGATGCTGGGAGATTGCTTTAGGTGGAATAAACTACTTTAGACAAGGGTTTAGCCTGTTAAAGTTAAGTTTAGACTCTAGGTTATACTTTTTGTGTTATATGTAACCATTTCTGTTTACATTATTCACCTAACTCCGTATCTCTTAAATCTTAGCCTTTGACAATAAACATGACTGTTTTCACTATAAATATATCTCAGTGCTGTTATACAGGAGTTGATCCTCAGTTAAATCAAACAAGCTAATGTGTACTCTGACCCCTTGGGGTTAGAACACCTGATAACTTCTATGAATGTCCGGTGGTTAAGGTCTGGACATTGCAGGGCGCGCTCTGAGGACTATGGGGTCGGTGTACAATTATCACTAGTCTGCACACAGAGAATGAGGCCTGCAGAGACCTGCAAGCCAGTGCTTGTGTTGTCAGAGGGTGTTGGTTTCAGGGTGCTGAGCTACACACTAGAGACCGCTTCATACTAAGAGTAGGTAGTGGTGAGGTGCCTCACGAGCCTGCGCGCCCTTGGGTCACACGTTTCATTTTGTTTTTCTTTAAAAATAAAAGGACTTATCCCGAGGCTGTTACTCAGCTAACGTTCCCATAGGCAAAACTTTCACTGAAGTCAAACTAGGGAAATAGGATTAACCCCAAATTCTCATTTCAATGTATAAGCATAGCCTATATCATAACATGGTACATATAAGTATGAATATTATTATAATAAATCCCTCTTTGTATGAAAGATTGTATTATTTGACAACTTTATACACATAGCCACAGTTAAGGTTGATCAGTCAACTTTATCCTTTGTGTGCTTTCTCCTTCATCAACATTACATTCATTTTAAATTTTCTGAGTGGAATTTATATACACACACACACACACACATTATATATATATATATAATGTTACAGTACCCAAAATTGTGCTAGGTGCCTCACAGACATACAAAATAGTTGTGGCTTCTTCCTTGAAGTATTTAAGGAAGTTTGGTTTAGTTTAAGTTTAGTTAAGAGCTAGGATTTGTGTGTGTCTGTAAAAATTATAAACTTTACACAGAGCGAGAGAGAAGAGGGAGAGCACTTGATATCTCTACAAACTTCCCCATCTGGTTTATTCAGAAAATTTGCACATGGATAATTGAAGCATGAATAATGTGAGAAAGTTCAACATTAGCATGTTTTGTAGATCTCAGTAAATGCTACTGAAACAAAACAAAACAAAGGATAGTTTAAAGGAAACCAGTTGGGTACTTCAAAAGTTTTGAATATTTCAAGGATTTTGAGTACTACTGAATTCTGGGGGCCTGCGTTAGAGGAAGGTTGGGGTTTCGGTGCCGTGGTTTAAGGATTATTACTAGTTATCTTATAAGAGGATCCAACCAAATTGGGGCCTTGTTGTGGTAGCTGTGTAAAAACACATATTATGGCCAGTTCCTGCCCCAAGAGCTGTATTGGATGCTGGAGGTACTCAGCACTAGAGGGGAGTGAATAACTGATTTTTGATTCAGGGTCCACACCAAAAAAAAATCAAAGAATTTTGGGTTTGGTTTGAACCCAAAGTGAATTTTTTCATTTTTTCTCGCCAAAACGAAAAACTACCAAACATTTTCTGATTCAGGCCAAACAAAACATCTCATTTAACCTAAAATGATTTTTTTCCCATTTTTCATTTCTTCTGGGGTCATTTTCACCCCCCCTTTTTTAAAAAGTTAACTAATTTCAAAAGGGAATGCCACATCACAACAAAAAGCCAAAATACTTCATTTCAAAATAGCCAAAACAAACCATGCCACATTTTTCAATTTTTTTCAGCCAAAAGTTTTTGCTAAATTGACCTAAATTCACAGATAGTTTTTGTGCCCTGAAAAATTGTAATTTTTTGGTGAATTTATTGTTTGCCACAAAAATTTCACCTAGCTCTACTCAGCACCTTGCAGGTTCTCACAGTGCCTTTTATGATTAGATCCCATGAGTCTGTTTCTGACAAAGCAGAATCAGGTCCTAAAATATGAAACATTATCATCACTCACTTTAGTTGCTCTCCTAGTTTCATATTGGTGTCAGTTATTGCTCAAGCAAGTATTCAGTTTTAAAGCTTATATGGAACTGATGCTAAATATACTTGACTGGGAAACTAAGCCAACATTGCGGTCAAAAGGAAACTCTCATAAAAGGCAGTAGGTGAAGGTATCATCCTACCAGTCTATATGACTTTGTGGCTGTTGTCAAACACTGTTTTATAGTGCACAACACTATCTTGATTTTAAAGTGAAAAGGAGAGATACAGGGTAGGAATCTATTCAACTTAAACAGAATATCAGAGTCTATAGCTTTGGTGAAATACATCAAATGTACAAATAAACTGTTTTCTCTTCCCTTCGTAGCTCCTCTTGTCTCTGCTCACAACTCCCCTCTCTCAGTCTGTGGTGCCAGCCTCAAAGACCCACTTAGTTGCTTCTCCTACAAATGTCTCTGTGTTTGCTGCTACATTCTCTCTACATTGAAACTTCCAAGAAATCAGTCCATCGATGGTGGCTCCATTTTGTTGCAGTTGAGAAGAACTAATTATATTTATTAAAAATACAACATTTTGATGTTTTAGAATCATTGAAAGTTGTGCAATTGGTGGCCTTGGTAACTACTTCTCTTTTGTCCCAGGGACCAGATGGCATTCACCCAAGAGTTCTGAAAGAACTCAAATGTGAAATTGCGGAACTAACAACTATGGTTTGTAACCTGTCCTTTAAATTATCTTCTGTACCCAATGACTGGAAGATAGCTAATGTAACGCCAATATTTAAAAAGGGCTCTAGAGGTGATCCCAGTAATTACAGACCGGTAAGTCTAACGTCAGTACCGGGCAAATTAGTTGAAACAATGGTAAAGAATAAAATTGTCAGACACATAGAAGAACATAAATTGTTGGGCAAAAGTCAACATGGTTTCTGTAAAGGGAAATCATGTCTTACTAATCTATTAGAGTTCTTTGAAGGGGTCAACAAACATGTGGACAAGGGGGATCCAGTGGACATAGTGTACTTAGATTTCCAGAAAGCCTTTGACAAGGTCCCTCACCAAAGGCTCTTACGTAAATTAAGTTGTCATGGGATAAGAGGGAAGATCCTTTCATGGATTGAGAACTGGTTAAAAGACAGGGAACAAAGGGTAGGAATTAATGGTAAATTCTCAGAATGGAGAGGGGTAACTAGTGGTGTTCCCCAAGGGTCAGTCCTCGGACCAATCCTATTCAACTTATTCATAAATGATCTGGAGAAAGGGGTAAACAGTGAGGTGGCAAAGTTTGCAGATGATACTAAACTGCTCAAGATAGTTAAGACCAAAGCAGACTGTGAAGAACTTCAAAAAGATCTCACAAAACTAAGTGATTGGGCAACAAAATGGCAAATGAAATTTAATGTGGATAAATGTAAAGTAATGCACATTGGAAAAAATAACCCCAACTATACATACAATATGATGGGGGCTAATTTAGCTACAACTAATCAGGAAAGAGATCTTGGAGTCATCGTGGATAGTTCTCTGAAGACGTCCATGCAGTGTGCAGCGGCAGTCAAAAAAGCAAACAGGATGTTAGGAATCATTAAAAAAGGGATAGAGAATAAGACAGAGAATATCTTATTGCCCTTATATAAATCCATGGTACGCCCACATCTTGAATACTGCGTACAGATGTGGTCTCCTCATCTCAAAAAAGATATACTGGCATTAGAAAAGGTTCAGAGAAGGGCAACTAAAATGATTAGGGGTTTGGAACGGGTCCCATATGAGGAGAGATTAAAGAGGCTAGGACTTTTCAGCTTGGAAAAGAGGAGACTAAGGGGGGATATGATAGAGGTATATAAAATCATGAGTGGTGTGGAGAAAGTGAATAAGGAAAAGTTATTTACTTGTTCCCATAATATAAGAACTAGGGGCCACCAAATGAAATTAATGGGCAGCAGGTTTAAAACAAATAAAAGGAAGTTCTTCACACAGCGCACAGTCAACCTGTGGAACTCCTTGCCTGAGGAGGTTGTGAAGGCTAGGACTATAACAGGGTTTAAAAGAGAACTAGATAAATTCATGGAGGTTAAGTCCATTAATGGCTATTAGCCAGGATGGGTAAGGAATGGTGTCCCTAGCCTCTGTTTGTCAGAGGGTGGAGATGGATGGCAGGAGAGAGATCACTTGATCATTACCTGTTAGGTTCACTCCCTCTGGGGCACCTGGCATTGGCCACTGTTGGCAGACAGGATACTGGGCTGGATGGACCTTTGGTCTGACCCAGTACGGCCATTCTTATGTTCTTATGTCCATGTCAATATAGGCCTAAGGTTGCCATCCATCTGGGTTTTATCCGGGCAGTCCAGTTTTTGGCTTCTGTGTCCGGGTGCAATTTAGAGTTGCCAGGTGCCTGGTTTTCGACTGGAAAGTCCAGTCGAAAAGGGAACCTGGCAGGGTCTGGCCAGATGTACTGACCAGACACCAAAATCCCAGTTACCGTGGGGTGCGGGGAGGTGCCAGGCCATTAATTCATACCAGGCCCTGCTCAGCTGGGGCCGCCTCCTACCTGCAGGAAGGCTCCTTGCAAGGCTGCAGCAGCTCCCGTCCCAGCCCTGGAGCAGAGGGAGCCCAGCTGGTGAGGGGGGGAAGAGAGGTGGAGATGATCCAATAAGCAATGGGAGGAGGGGGGAATAGGAGTGAGCAGCAGGGGTGGGGCCGGGGTGGGGGGAAAGGCAGAGAAGAGGCGTGGCCTCAAGGGACGGACGGGGCAGGGGCAGGCCCTTGAGGGTCCGGTTACCAGCAGTTACCAAGGTGGCAACCCTATGTAGGCCAGTGTTTGGAAGTCAAGACTACTGTGCCTTTTAATACCTCTTTTCCATGTTCAATGTCTATTCTCACAGAATTCAAAGAGTGCAGACCACTATAATATCCATTAACAAGCTCAATCAGTTCTTGCCCAGAATATCTTTGCTATAACCAGAAATGCAGCCTGCTCACCACTGCCTTAGAACTATATAGTACTTTCCTTGTACTTTGCTATAAAGATCATGAACTGTCATACAGTAAAACTAAGAAGGTTTTACTCTTCTGATTGAAGAGATCTTCTCAGCCCAGTGTGTTTGAGGAGTGTTCCTTTGTGCAGGATGGGGTGTTATTTAGGTGGCAGGGAAGAGTTTGTTTAAAAATGTTGTTTGCTGTGTTGTTGTAGCTGTGCTGGTCCCAGGATATTAGAACAGAAATTGGTCCAATAAAAAAATACTACCTCACCTACCTTGTCTCTTTAAAAACTTTGCTGTTTCAAAACAACAATGCAAGTATTTTACTGGGTGTAGGCTTTTTTTTTTAAGCTTGTTTCACAAAATCTAAATTATGGGCCAATCTTGAATGATGGTGTCCAGTTGCTAAACTTCCCTGGATGTGAAGTCGGTCATGGGAGAGTGATTCCGTAGTGCCAAAAGAGAAATGTTGGTGAGGGAAATTATTCAGATTAGGAGGGGCCAACCTCTGTACTGTCTATATTTTTAAAACTGCCCAGTTTTAACAGATGATCTATTATGACAGCGATGACACCATTTATCTCACAACTAATGGAAGGGCCAATTGCTGTCACTATGCCCACATGGGGAGTGAAAACGGCACCTCTCCAACTGAAAAAACAAATCCCTTGGAAGGCAGCCAGTAAGTTCATATTTGCCACTGGGAGTTAGAGCGGGTCGCTCTTCATGCAGCAAATACTGTCTAGATATTCTCCCTGAGCTCTGCAGAGATTTTCCATTTCGTATGTTGCATAGACAGTTGTAAGTGCGTCCTCTTGGGACCACAGAAAGCTGTCAGCTCTTCTCCAGTCCTAACAAATTACACTTTACAGACTCATTTAATGCATCATTTGGGTACCTTTGAAATACAGGGCATCTGGACCACACATTTGTTTGGCTGTTCACATTACAATACGTTTTCGGACAGGGTTTAGATGAATAGGGTGGGGAAAAAATCCTTGAAAAAATTCTCCTGCCCCTCTCAGGTCATGTGATCCCTCTCCAATGACTCTATGCTCAGCACTGCCAGAAACCATTTGTTTGCTATTTGTGAATAATACAGTTGGCTCAGTGGCTACGTCTACACTGCACACGACTATCTGAGGCACGTAGGGTATATGCCACAGTGAAAAGCAGGTTGCATCCACATTGCAGTGTATAGCTAGATGCATCAATGAAAGGCACCAGCAGTGGGAAGCAACAAGATGCTACACTGCTAAAAATAGTAGTGTAGAAAGGGGAGCCATTTAGAGTTCATACCGACAGGGTCTTTACTATACTCACCTAAGTAGTGCCTCACCGTCTATGCTGTTATTTATATCTGTGCTGGGGGCATGTAGTGTATCTACTCTACACATCACCATAAGGAATGTGCAGTGCAGACATACCCAGTATTATCAGACAATGTTCCTAGATCAAACACATACTTTTCTTTTCTGTAAATGTCCAGACAGTTCCATAGGCTGCAAACATTCAACTAGAAGGCACTTTGTCTAAGGGCTTGTCTACACAAGAAAGTTACACTGGTTTAATTTAAATTGGCTTTACAATGATTAGTTAAACTAAGTCACGTGTAGACACATTTCAGTTTAAAAGTGGCTTATTTCAGTTTAGTTAAAGGTGGTAAAGAATCTGGTTAAACTAAATAGATACTCTGATTTCAGGTTCAGTGTCTACACAGGGTTTTGCACACCAGTTTATCAAAACAGTGTTAAACTAGTGCAAGTTTTTGTGGAGACAAGGACTAATAGTTTGGACATCTGAATGTGGCAGCCAATATAGCTATACCAGGTACGCGTATTCAAGATCTAAGTCTTGTTTTAATACACTGCCAACTAGAAATGCAACGTAAAACATTTTCTCAACAAAACCTGCAGTTATACTGAACTTTGAGTTTTATCACAAATTTCAAACTTGTGCCATGTTCATCATAAGCTTTGCTAAGCTTCAGGAGCCTTTAATTGAAACTGGGTCAATTTACAGCTTTGATACAAAATCATGTGGAAAACTCAGGTTTCCCCATAACTCCACCTTGAAAGCAGATGAAATGCAGCAGTCTTAACTGAGTTTTGCTTTGAAAAGTTTGTGGTGTTTCTCTGAATCCAAAACTGCAAGTACAACTTGGAAGGTATGTGCTGTCCCAGTTTATTGGTTGCTCTTTAAAGCACAGAGACTCACTAATTACATACATAACGCTGATCCATCAGGACCACATCTGTATCCACACAGCTCCCAGATTTCTGTCCTGGCTGTTTCTGTTGCGATGACACCGTTTAGGGAAGGATTCTCTGGGGACTAGGTCTTCCTTGTTTTTTCTAAGTCCTAGTCTGCAATGTTAAAGGGATGATCCAAGGCTATTTAAGTTCACACCGAAGGAAATCACAAATCAAGAGAAACCTTTGTACAAATCCCTGCAAAGTGAAACCTCATGAGTTTTGCCGTTAACTAATGAAAAACATGCTAGCTCAGATCAGAACAAAACACTGACAACTTCAGCAATATGTTAAAGTTAATATTGAGGTTCCAGATAGTGTTACTGGAAAATGAAGACTGAGGGAAGACTCTTGCTCAAAACAGTTGGAGCTACCAGGACTATGTTGGAGGTACTTGAATGGCTCTAGCACAACTGTGCTACTTTGGGTGTCACCCACAACTAGCCCTGGCGTTACAACAATGAAAAGCCAGATAGGGCTGATGGCCCATTAGCAAAGACACTGGACTGTGAAAGGGCTTAGTCTTCCTGTGGATGCTCCAGGCAGCCTGAGAGTAATGGCTGCCAGAGCCCTGCAGAGACATGGGTCTGGGTCATCTGGTACTGGACCCCCCACCCCTTGGAGTGCCAGTTTTTTTCCACTGGAAGACAAAGGGTTCCCGCCATACCCAAAAGCTATATAAGGCCGGGGAGTGACATCATCGAGGTTCTCCTCTGCCTCCCCACCCAAAGAGACTCTGAAAAACACCTGGAAGCAAGAACTGAACTGGGGGGAGAAGGGTTGAGCCCAAGCTGGAAGGGTGTCTGTAATAATACCTAAAGTCTCAAGCTGCAGGCCAGTGCAGCTGCCTTTCAAGACTTTCTGTAATCAGACAATATTTAGGGTGAGAAATTACTATTTGTAGCCAATTTCTGTAGTGAATCAAGCTTAGTTAGTGAGTTTTATTTTATTTGCTTAGTAATCTGCTTTGTTCTGTTTGCTATCTCTTTAACCACTTAACATCTGCCTTTTATAGTTAATACAATTTGTTTTATTTATTATTAAACCCAGTTTATGTAATTTCTAACGGGGGGGGAGCAAGAAGTCATGCACATCTCTCTTCACATCGAGGAAGAGGGTGAATTTTTATGAGCTTTGGCTGTGCAGATTTTTCTATACAGTGCAGGACAATATACTTTTGGGTTTATCTCCCAGAAGGGGTGTGCACGTGAGTGCTGGGGGAGCCCTCTCACACAGAGCTGACTTCAGTCTGTCTGCAGCTGGGTGTGGCCCTACCTGTGGTGTGTGCTGCAAGAGGCCAGAGAGCCTAATTCAGCAAAACGGAGAGGGAATCCAGGCTGGTGGAGCAGGAGAGTCTCAGTTAAACCCCAGTACATCAGGTAGCATCCCAGACGGGGAGTTCAACCCGTCATGGGGGGGCCTCAGAAAGGAAAATGTTGAGACCCCCCTGGTCTGTCTGGCAGATTTTTTTAATTTCATGCATTACACAGGAAGACAGTTGTGGGTACTGTCCTCTCTTCCTCAGCCAAGCAGTAACAAAATAAAGCTTTCGGCACAGCCAGTTCAAGAAAGCTCAGGCACCTCCCTAGCCTACCTAAACACAGGGAGAGAGGGTTTTGTCTAAGCTATTTGTGCGACACTGTCAGGATGAAATTGTTACTCTGATGGAATGATTTTGAACCTCTTGTGAACGCTCTTGTTTTGTTGATGTAAGAGTATTGTAACTTTTTGCTTTACAGAGCATGCAACCGTAATTTTTTTCCCAGATACAAAGTATCCAGAATGCAATAGCTCGAATTCTTGCAAATACACCAGCTTTGCAGCATATCACTCCTACTTTAACGACTTCATATTGGTGTCTAGAAAAGTCATGTATTGATTTATAAGTTCTTTTTATTCACTGACATTAAGAACCTTTCAAAGGACTTGCTACATCATGTTTCTCTGATCTCCCTTCTATTTATGTTCCAAATCATCCTTTAAGATGCAAATTGGCTGGTTATTTAATTTGCTCTGAATTTAAAACTCAATGATAATGGGAACTAGAGCTTTCCTGCAGTGACATACTCCTGAGTCAAATTCACTGTTGGAGAAAGTGGGCACAATTCCATTGACAGCAATGGAATTGCTCTTACCTTATTCCAGTGGTGGGTCTGTCCCCTCATCTCTGGAACATATATTGATTCACCCAGGAAAAATTTTACTTCATGATCTTTACTAAAGAGTAGACTGGAAAAGAATCTTTGCTGCCAATTTTAATTTTCAATCCTGTTATTTGTCTTATAGAATTGTACATCAAGCTTTGGGTTTTATATAAAGCATAAAGCAGTTTGTTAAGGGCTAGGATGTTTTTAAAGTTTGGTAGCTCTAAAATCTTGTCCAGAAGTAGAAAGGCAGAGGCACACTTTTAGTCCTGTAAGGCTTCTCTAGATATAGTTTAGTGAGATGCAAATAGTACAGAGACAGGACAACTGCAAAGCACTGTCTATATAGTCTCTCTGCAGGAGGTTTTTTCATTTCATACATTATTCATGGGTTGCTGCAGTGATACCACAAAGTTGGTGCACTTTAAAAGGGAGAAAAGGGAGCAAAACACTTGTGGGGTTTTCTTTAATTGTGAGAGTTGCTGTACATTGTATAAATAAATCATGATCATTTGGATTCATAGCAACATGATCTCTTTCCTGAAGGCAAATGAAAGGCCAGATTTTTGGTGCTTGAAACTTCTGGTTAGGCACACTGGGCACCAATTTCACTCTACTGCTAACTTACAAGCTACACAGCAGTGAGTGAGAGCAAGCCCAGCCATGAACCTTATTACAAAGAAAAGCCTCAGTACAAAGAATAAGTAAATTGGCTCTTACTACTTAAGTTTGGCTAACTTGTGCATAGCTACATTAATTGTGACAATGTTTGAAGGAGTCTCCAAAAGGAAATGTTTGACAAACATAATTCAAGGTGACGATTTGTTTTAAAAATACAGTTTTAGTTTCACCTTAAAGAGCAAAGACTAGTTTCCTGTAGCCAAGTTCTGATGTGATTCCCCTTCAGCAAAGAGATGCAATTAATATCATATATCAAGTGAAGAGCCATGGATTGGCACGTGAAAAGGCACATAATTGATATATTTGGTAGTTTGAAATGTAAGTTATCAGGAAATAGTCTTCCTTCAGTCATCGGCACCACTTCAGAATTTAACATTAACTTTATATCCAGACAAGTTCTCGTTGTCATTAATTGTGCCTAGTAAAAAAAAAAAAATAAAAGCAGGATGAGTTTGTAATAAAAATAGGATATAGCGGGAAATCCTGTGATATATGACTAACCCTTAAGTGCTTTGTGAGGGATGAGTCTTCATTATATGTGCTAAAAGTTCAGTAACCACAGAGAACAGAAGTAGAGAGAAGGTATATCCTTGATTTCAATTGCTGTACTGCATGATGGACAAGGGTGGGACCTATTTTTATTTGCATAACTGTCCCCCTGTTCATTGTGGCAGAGCTCAGTTCCTGCAGTAATGAGAAAACATGACTATTACCTTTGGATAAAGTCAAAATTGACACTTTATTAAACTTATTGCGCCTATTTTTATTATACTAACTCTCACCCCTGAGGAAAACTTCGAAGTGAACATATTTCCCCTCTTTCTAAACACTGAGATGTTCTAGCTCACTTCACTTATAGTGTACTGTATAGGGGGTTTTGTAAGTAAAACATTTCAACATTTCTCTCTCTCTCTCTCTTTTTTTTGTGTGGCTTTTCCCTCGGAGTTGCAGGGAAGAACTGTGGAAAACTCAACAATTTCAGTTTGCAGAGGTTCAGTGCAGGAAATTCTCCACGGTTCCTACATTTTGTCTGGTTTGCAGTTAAATCCGTATCAAACCAACAAGCTGTACACAGTTTTCATCCCAAACTCTGGCTGGATAGGAAAGGTGGGCCGAGGTGTTGGTGTTCAGCTCCAATTCACATCTGGAATAGAGTTCAATGTCAAGGGTGAATCAGAGCTAGGGCTGAGGTTAAGATGATTCTGAGAACTCACAAGTTGCACTCTGAAGATCAGTTGTTACCATCAGGTTATGGCCCAAAGGTGGCAGAAATCTCGGGAGAACCGATGATTTACCAAGGTTTTGGCCACATCCAAATGTAAAAAATAGACCCCTTTCAGTTTTGGATGAATCAAAACCGGAGAGCAGGTATGGATTTAGAGATTGCCAAGACCACACAGCAAGACAGTGACGGAGCCAGCATTAGAACTCGGGAGTTCTTGGCTTATTGTCCCATGCTCAAACCACTTTAGACCAGATTTATTTGTAAAAAAGAGATTTCTCAAAAAAGCAAACTTTTATAGCACCTTAGTAAATGTAAAGTAGGTTAGAATGCTGGTAATTAATGGCAGCATCCATCTTTTTGCAGAGCCCATGAGAAGAGAGAGTTTGCTATTTTTTTAAAATTTAAGATCAAGTGATCGCTCTACTCACAGTATATATAATATTAAATGCTGTCTTTCTACATTTGTAAATGTTTCTTAAGCAAATTGCCTCTGTAAATCTGGCTGATGCTTATTTGGAGTTGACATCTAATTTGTGTATTTCCCAGACTTTTAGGGCAGTGTCATTTAAAACAATTCCAAGCCTATTTTCAATTTTAGATCTTATCCTACAGTTATTTTAAACTGTGCTAATAATTTTTTCCAGAGAGGAAAGAAAAAGGGGTTTGAGTTTGGGTGGGGGAGGGAAGGGAAATCTGTCATTTAATTTGACTGTATAATGCACATTTAAAGGTTTTAGTTTAACATTAAAAAATTACTCCAGCTGATGCAAAAACCATAAGCCTCTATTTTAAAGGATCATCTTCCAATAAAAATTAGTATATGATAAACAATGCTGGTGTACCTGGGTATTTGCAAAGTCTGCAAAGTTTCCTGAACATTGATGTCTTATTTAATCTTACACATCAAACAGATTTAGAAGCATTATAGTGGCATCTCCCAGACTAAAGGCAGTAGATGTATATATCATGAATGCCTGCTCTGTCCATTACTGTGCAGCTGTGGAAGAGATGGATAAAACTTTCATAGACATCTAACAGAGAACATGCAGCAAATATTTACTCGGTTCTTTCACTTTAAAGATATTGTCAAGAGCTCTATTGACAGCCATTACCATTCCTGCTTGTTTGGATGCAGCTCTGAAATGCAGAGAGCTAGAATATGAAAATTATTTGACTTTAGTGGTTTCACAATGTGGTGACAATGCTATAAATTACAAAACGATTGCAAGTTTAAAAGTTAGACAAGTGCTGTAGTTTTTAATATAATTCAGGCTATCAGAAAAACAAACCAGCAAACCAAAACCAAAACCAGGGAGCTCTTCCTGAAGTGCAAGAAGAGTCTGTGCTACACATTTACAAACACAGGGTGAACTTCACCCTGGAGTGGTGGCTCTGTGCAAGGCCCATCCCGCTGTTTAAGCCCTTTGGTGGTGTGCGGGAACAGCAGTGCAAGGGGATCTCTGTACCTCCAGAACTCAGTACAGTCTCCAGGGAAATCCTACACTGGTTGCAACAGGAGGAGTTGGAGGTGGATAAAAGGACTGGACTCTGGCTGGGGATCTATGGGTGTTGCTACCTCGGGAAGAGAGGTGGCTTGCAATGAACATCCCTGGAACTAGGCAAGAGGAGGCCCACAGTCATTCCCTCGTCCTGGATGACCTCAGGGACCAAGTTAGGAAGTGCTAGTTCATCTTTTGTTTGTAACTGAAAGCAGTGGTGCGGAGCATAATTGCAAGGTGTATTTCTGGCGCCCTAGTGAAGCTTCCTTTGGCAGTCATCAGACTGAGCATTTATGGAAATCAACTGAGAGCTAGTGCCTGGAGGGCCTTGGTGCTTGGAGCACCTCTAGTTCCTCCAGGTGTGGTATCATGCTGGGTGTCCCGTAGATGTCTAGAGTGCTGGTATGCCACAGCACTCACAGTGACTTCCTGCCGTGCAGTCGATTACAATACAAACCCCCATTGTTAGAGTCCTGATCAATTAAACACTACTGAAAGTTTGTACATGAATTTCTTCACCTTGCACTCTGACTTCAAGGGGCAACATTAGGCCGGCTGTTATGGTACCAGAAAGGTGAGGTAGGGTGTCACTCAATTTAAAGGATCAACAGACTAGATTTCTCCTTCAATCAAGATGTTTAGCCATTTAGCTGACATTGTTTTTATAGTCAGAATTTTTAAGAAGTTGTTCTTTTTTTGATAAATAATAGCAGAAATAGCAGTGAATTTGCTTCTTGTGGTTTTGAAGATAGTAGATTCTTTGGCTTTCCATCTTGTGCTTATGGTCCTTGTATATGGTTTAGTGTATTAATATACTTACTAGAATTTTATTTACTGTCTTATATTTGTAATACCTATGAAAGCTGTACCTAAAACTGAACAGAACAAGTAAATGTTCCAAACTAACATATCAAACACCAAGAACAAAGGTTAACTGGCACAATTCAAAGAGATATAACATGATGTAAAGTGCTTTCATCCTTTTCTGAAGAGCTAACCAGCTGACATATTTAGATAATCCCCTGTTTTGTCCATATTCTGTATTTTCAACAAACTCATAATATTTACAAACACCTCTCCAGTTTGGGGAAGGCAGATCAGCAAAGGTAGTTTCAATTCCCAATAGAGCCATAAGACTTGTTTGTCCAGCTTAAGAAGAAGGCATGCAGGACTTCACAATACTACTGTACTGTTGCTTCTTGGTATTTATGAATTGATAGACTATAGATTCAGTCTATATTTGGATGGATAAAGATAAAGGATTCTGCGTGCAGAATTACTGTTGAAAAGAGGCATGTGTTTTCTGTTAGCTATTTATACTCTTTTGCACATCTACAAAGAGTCATTTTGTGGGTAAAGCAGTCGATTCATAGTTTTCACTCAAAACCTATGCAGCAGTACATGCCAGTTAAACATCTCATGATTGAAAAGTCTCATGACTCTCACTTTACTAATTCTCTTTATTAACACTGAGCCTTTCTGGTGAGTTAACACTTTGTGAAATGCACAGGAAAAACAGCAAGCCTGATTTATACAAAAATGCAATCATTTCATTACTCCCTTTTGAACCATCATTAGTTTTCTCTCTCTGCTATATAGAAATCACTGTACCCATGTGACTGACTGGCAGAAATTCAAAATAACACTGAACATGATTGAGTCTGAGCTTAAAAGCACTAGGAAAGTTGATTTTAAGTATGGGCAATAAGATAGGAATTTTCTACAGCCCAATCACTGATCTGAAGATCCAGGTAATGGCAGAGGTACAGATAATCCTGTGTGTGTAGCAGATCAGGCACTGAATTTTCAAAAGGTCAATGCAAAATATTCCAGAGAATATAAAAAGAGCCACAAAGAGTCTCAGTGAAATCCCAGACTCAAAGTCATTTCAAAAGAATCAGCGGCACATACAAGTCCCAAAATTATCCAGATGCTTCTTGCAAAATAACAGTAATTTCAGTTCTTTCTAAAACGGGAAGAACATCATTGCCCTTTACAACTCTAGAGTTGCTTTTGCAATTTTTTCTTCTAAAACATGAGTTTTGATACAAAGTAAGAAATGAGGATGTAAACTTCAGGACCCAAAGGCTTTTCTGTATTTTTACAAAGGAGCAGAGAAAACGGTTTTTTTAAAAAAAAAGCTTATATAAAGGCGTCACTAAAAGTAACTAATTCAGAAAATCAGATGCAGGGTGGTGGTGCAAGAGGCTTTTCTGATTTGTTTCTCATGATTTTGCAACCCAAAGAAATTTCGCACATGCAAACTCAAAATGCCACTGTTGCATGAAATTACCCAATTGTAGATTTGGAAAAAAATGCCATCAGAGTGGAGGTGGTAGTTCAATATACAGAATTGCAGGGCCGCGGAGAACTACAGTTTGTGGTCCATGAGTCCAGGTGCTTCATTGCCTTATCTGGAGAAGTGAAGGTAGAGGAGTGCTGGCATGCCCATTCCATGGCCACATGCACTACCGAGGCTGGGGGGGTTGGGAAAAAAGAAAGTCAGCCCCCACTAGATGGCACAAATTATCTACATTCAGCCCTCATAGTGCCACACAACCTATGCAGGTTGCATGATGGCCTCATTGAGGGGCAGAGCAATGTACATTTGTCCCCGAGGCTGGAGGATGTCCAGCAGCTGGTGAGGTTGGTCTTGGACCTCCTCTGGGGGAGGCACAAGTCGAGGGCCACCCTCTGCAGCAACTCCTGGTATTGGTGGTGATCATCAGGAGGCGAGAGGGTAGCGGGAATTAGGGCCTCATCTAGAGAAGAGGAAGCCACCATCAGGACCAGTGGAATGGCAGTACCAGGTTGTGTTCTGGGTCCTCTTCCGGGTCTGAGCCGATTGGTTCTGGCAGAGAGACCCAGGTGGAATGGTGGAAGACCATCAACAGTGGGTACAGCTGGTGGTAAGGGTCCCATGTGGGCCATTGCTGCCAGGAGGTTGGGCCCTGAGGGTACTGCGGGCCCCAAGAATATGGGTACCATCCCTGTGGGACTGGAATGTAGCCTGTCTGGTGTGGCAGATGCGCTTGGGAGTCTGAACTATGTCGGGAGACTAGGGAGAAGGATGGCTCTTCTGCCGAGAAGCTCTCTGAGTCCGAAGAAACCTCCAGTAGTGGTGGAGCTGTGGATGCAGGTGGTGCTGTGACCAGCAGAGGTGGGTCCCAGCTGAGGAGGATCAGTGCATCTGCTAGTGTAGGAGGCTAGGGAACTGAGAGAAGTGGTGAGAGCGGGTACAGTAAGTTGAAGTGTGTCATCCAGGGCACGTCCTGCTGGCCACTGAACTGGGGGGGTGCACAGAGCAGAGCCTAATGTGTCCTGCCAGGGCAGAGGGCCACATCTCAGTGGGCTGTCTTGTCACTCAATTGGCGCAGGGATCGTCAGTGCCGGCACCTGTCTTTTCCACTTGGCCTTGCCCCCTGCCTTAGGGAGTGGTGCGGTGGGGTCTGCACGCGACATCTCACCCAAACGGGTATGGCTCAGCGAGGAAATGCCGTGAATCACAGTAGTCTGCAACAGGGAGCTGCTGCAGTGTCAACTGGAGTGCTTGCAGCTCTCCTTTGCCTTATCGGTGGTGCCATTGGATCTGGGTGGGAGATGGTGGGTGGAGAGGTGCACCTCTCCCAGGCAGTAGAGACAACGAGCATGCTCATTGCTCACAGAGAATGAGCGAGGGCACAAGACACAATTTTTAAACCCCGGAACGTGGGGCATAGATACACCCAACTAGGTCCCATGTGGGGTGACTAGCTAAATTAACTATGCTATTTACAGAACGAAGAAAGAAAGAAACGGAATGAAATAACTATATACCAACAGACTATCATTCTCGTATAGACTATGAGCATGCAAAGAGAAGATTCCGACTGTGACCGTGCGGTAAGATGGAATTTAGGGGGCACCACCCCACATGGCCTCTTATAACCTTGCATGCAGCATGAGGCAAGGTAAGACGCGTGTGCGCGTCAATTGACACTGCCGCTAAAAGGGACCATCACTCAAAGAAGAACATTACTTTTGGATTTTTTGGTTTGAAATGACTGTTTCAAAATTGCCTTCAATTAAAAAAATATGTTAACAAGTACTTTAAATTGAAACAAAATGTTTCAGTTTGGGTCCAGCAAAATGGGTTGTTTGCCCTGACATTTTTTAATTTTTTTTTAACTTTTCAACTCTGAAATTTTCATAAAAATTATTTTTTGGGTCTACCCCACATGGGTTTTTCCCCCTTTCTGAATTGCCAGCCAACCGAAAAGTCAGTTATTCACACAGCTCTAGTCCTGACTTCTGTTTCCATTAGTGCCACTGGTTGAACTTAACACTATTATGAATTTATACTGCACTTTACAAAGTGTTTCGCTAAGCCTCAAAACACACCTCTGAGCTAGGTAAGTATAATTATCACCTTTTTACACAAAGAAACTAAGGAGTGATAAGAACCAGGATTTGAAACCAAGTCTCCGGATTCTCAGCCTTATCTCTACCTAACCAACTCACAGCAATACTGCCTAGCAGGCAAAAATAGCCTCTAATTTTGTGCTCCCAACTTTAGTCAGTGTGGGCACGCTTACATTTATTACATGTTTGTGCAGTGCTCTGTACACCTGATTAAGTCCTTTAGTCATTACCATAAGATAAATGTTAAATAATTATAATAATAAATCTAAGACCCAGTATTGGTCAAACACTATTTAATTAAAATTTGTCTGAACTTCTGGAGTAATGCGAGTTGAAGACTGGGACATATATGTGGAAAGTATTTTATTTTTGTCTACAGTAAAGGGATGCTAAACCAGCCAAGATAACAAGCATTTCACAAAAATGTCATGAAGACACAATTGGCTGTTTCACTTTGTGCACAAAACTTTCTTTCCGGCTCTACCATCAGCTCTGACATCACTTCATTTTTCATAGAAATGCTTCCAATTCTAGCCTGGAGAGGCAAAAAAAATTAAAGTGCCTTCTGCTTCAGGAAAGTCTTGAATTTTCCCAATTCAGCCAAGAGAGTTGAGCTGTACGCACCATTAATTTCTATGCAGAAAACAACATTCACTTCAACCAGCAATTAGTAGCAACATTTCTATCTTGTGTAGTGATGAGATTTTTATGCTAATCATTAAATAGCAGTAAATTAATCATTTGGGCACATTTAGATGGGATGTATATTTCATGAGACAGATAAAGATATCGAGATCACTTTGATATTTACTCATGGCAAATGTCAGTGTCTCAGATCATTATGAGGGAAGCATACTAAATACATATGCAGCCAGAAATGTCTGTAGTGTAAATGCATAAGAATCACAGCTTCACCTCTAGTACTAGGAAATTACTGTCCTTCTCATCTCTGTTTAATTATTGTAAGGGAGGTAAAAACCCAAGGGATCATACACTTAAATCATTCAAAGAGACAGTATAAACTTCAAATACCACCATCACATGAAGGACAAAATCAGTAACCTGATTTCTCAGCCTATAACTCCCTTCTTTTATAAACGGAAAAATTACCCACTTTGTATCAGCCATTCATCTCAATTTGCAGATAGTCTAGTCAGCCAAATGAATGATGTATCTGATTTGACCTCCCCGCCCACCCCAAAGAAATGTCTGGAAGCTCTGACTCCTAACAGAAAGGAAGCCTGCCTGTGTCTGTCCCCTCCTCTCAGTTGATGAAGGAGGTTTGTAACATCTCAAGTAAAATGTTTATTTAAATTTTCTGACACTGTTCCACATATTTTTATTACATTTAAATACCTTCACTCTTTCTTGGATTCAAAATAGGAAAGGGCATCCCAGTGCAATTTTGGAGGTATTCTTGTTGACCTGAAGGAAATTTATGTCTGGTGCATTTATTTTATCATGTCATTATAATATTTACAAGAAGCCCTGACTTCCTATGTGTTGCCTGTACATGAAAAGAATTTTTTTTTTAACCACCTCTTAATTTTTTGTCTCTGAAGAAAGCATGACAGGTGGTCCTCACTCAGAGATCAAAGGCAGTGTACAAGTTGAAATCAAGGCTGATCCCCCAGTCCTGTTACGGATATCTCTGAATCACCTGCCTAGGTGATTGCAAATGCTTCCAAATAGAGAACTGAACAACCTATGTATAAATTTAATAGCTAACACCGAAAACATCATCACTTCAGGAATAAAGGCAAAATATTGAAGGGGAGCTACAAAGACCCAATAGAAATGGAAAGAAAAATCTATACATAAATCATTTCATTATTTATTTACCACTGCCTGTAGGACCTTTGAAATAGAGGCATTTGAAGATGCAGGTTTATCAGTTCTATAGTGTCTACTGGAAAACATGGAAGTTTGTCAAAATAGCTGGCATGCAAATCTCCTCTGAAGAATATCCATTCCTTTCAGGCCATGAGACTGGTGGAAAGAGCAATATTATCTTCAGAAGAAGTAATTTCCTTCGTTTTATAGGCGCTTCCATGCAAGCTGTGATCTAACATGCAATCATAAATATAGAAGTGTTGCTCTCTCTGCAGCTCAGATGGTATTTCACAAAGACTATGGTGAATTTTCTCATTGGTCTAGTTGTGTTCAGGTAAATTTGGACTGACCTTTTAACATCCAAGCTGTACTACAGATTCTCTTTTGGATGGACTAATGAAGAAGGTGGGAAGAATAATCTCTGTGTAAAATTTGGAGTCGCACTTTGGTGTGTATCTTGGAGCTATGTACAGAACAGCTTTGTCTGGAGGCCTAATACAATATAGCATTCTATGGAGTGCTCCCAACTCAGAAACTGCCAGTTGCCATAATGGCAGCTAATGAACATGCTTTGATTGAAAAGAATACCTCTATCAATGGCTCAAATGGGGCAGAGGTTAAGGCTTGTAATACCAAGTTTACCCTTCCTGTTGGAAACCTATGGATCTTTGAGGAACAAAATTACTTTGACAGACCTTGATAGACAAAGATGTGGTGCCAAAGTTCATGTAAGGTCTCAAAAACAGGACAAAGATTTGAATTTAGAGACTTACGACAGCAAAAATCTCCCATTAGTGAGGACCACCAGCCATGCACTCATCAAAGAAACATTTCTGCTACTTTTACACTACGCTGCTTTTGAAAGCTGTAGAAATTTTGTGGTAAGTTTATGTCAACCGTTTTTTTTTTTAAAAGAAGAGAGAATATCTATATACTGTGTCTGTGTAGGATTAGTGAAACACGTATATTAGTTAAAAATCAATATAGGAACACTATCAGGGCTCTATTGCGGTAAATCTCAATAGCTGGAAGGAAATGGATGTCTCAGATAATTACCATTCGGACACCAGAATCTTCCCCAATAGCTCAACAGTTCAAATCCATCACAGGCCAATAGCAACTGGAAGTTATTGCAGATTATTGTATTAGCAGGAGTGCTGTAAGCAAGACATGAGAAGTAATTCTTATGCTCTATTCCGCGCTGATTAGGCCTCAACTGGAGTACTGTGTCCAGTTCTGGGCACTACATTTCAGGAAGGATGTGGACAAATTGGAGAGAATCCAGAGAAGAGTGGTTAAGCACTGGAATAAATTGCCTAGGGAGTTTGGAATCTCCATGATTGGAGATTTTTAAGAGCAGGTTAGACAAACACCTGTCAGGGATGGTCTAGATAATACTTAGTCCTGCCATGAGTGCAGGGGACTGGACTAGATGACCTCTCAAGGTCCTTTTCAGTCCTATGATTAGTGGCAAGTTTAGTACCTGATGTGACATTTATTTTGTTTTCTTTAGCCATTTCCCAGTTCTGTATATCAATAAACTCAGTAGGCATGCTGCAAAATGTAGAAGTTTAACAATAATTAATACATGCCAAAAGAACATGAGAGGAAAACATGCCCTAGAATCTCTCCCAATTCTATCGTCTCCTCTTCTAAAAAAAGAACCCCATGCCTCAACAGAGTCGGTCTGGAAGGCCACCCAGGCTGGGCAAGAGAAAACCAATAGTGGATGAGGGAAGTCAATCCCCAAATTCACTTCTCATTCTCACTGCCAATGTCCAGCTACCAGCTGTCTCCTGTTTAGAATCCAACCTCCGTGATATTGCATGGGAACAGAGACAGCTCAAGGACTAGAAATGTTTAGAGCTGTACAGGTCAAAACCAACTCCTTAAATTTCACCCAGGTATCAGTTGGCAGGCAGTGAAGATCACAGAACACAGCTGCCTCTGCATGAAACAGTGTGTGGCGGGAGAGTGTAGCCATATAAACATGCACTGCAGATACGTATAGTGAAACCTGCATTAGAAAGAACAGGATACAGCCTTCTTTCCAAAAGAAAATGACTGAAAGCACTCGGGGCAACGGCTGTTACTTGGACATTCAGAGGCAGGTTGTGAAGCTTAATACCAAATGGCCAGCAAGCTCCCTCCTGCCGGGGGTACTGACAGAATTCCCACTATTCCTTCTGTTTCCCTTCCATGATGTAAGACTTGGCTTTTCCTAGATGAAGTGTGAATTGAACAACATTATCCCTCACCACGTGTAAGATTTCGTTACGCACTGTGTCTGAAGTCTCAGTAAGGGCGACCAGCATGATTTGAATGGATTTGGAAAAAATTTTAAGCTATACTATTTTAGCCATTGCACCTTTAAGACATTAAACAAATTGTAACATCCAGGGTTAGCCTGGCCTATAACCCCAACACAATGTGAACACTGTATTAGTTTAAAAAGCTGTGGAAGCATGAGAGCACTTTTAGTGCTAATGGGTCATACTTATATCTAAACTAAAAAAATCCTTCACACATTACATGTAAACACAGTAAAACTACTATTCTGATGCAACAGATTTATTCAGTGTATTTTCCTGCTATACAGGGTTACTTATTTACAGACGGCTATTCTGAAATAATTTTAGGAGACAGACATTAGACATTGATTAGAGGGTAAAAATACTTAATAGAAGAAACATGAAATAAAAATCACAAATGGAAGGCATTAAATCAGTAAACGGGACCATGTAAAAGGAATGTGCTTTGAGGTCAGAGAACAAAAATAAAAATCAGCAAAAACCAGGATGGAAAAGGAATTTCCCACAGCTGTGGACCACATGCATGAGTGGACTGAAGAATATAAGTCTTCTTTCTTGCTTTTTTATTACCTTGGCAACATCTCTTCCATGTCAGCAATTACATAGGAGACGACAGTCCAAACAGCAGCACAGAGATTCATCTGGCTTGGATCCTGAACTGTCATTGTGTCCCCTTGAGTATGATGAAACCAGAAGTATTTACTGATGTCATCATGCAAGCTGGCACCTACAGAGAAAAATGGGCAATTCCTTATTATGTATACACATATATTTTAAGATGAACATAAACATGAATTTATTCCTGTGCTGGTCTTCATTAAATCCATATGCAACAGAGTACGTTTCCATATGATAATTTCACTGAGCCATAGAACATGGGATTTTTCAGCATAAACAAATTTTACATAATGTTAGCAGCCTTGTTATGAGTACATGAGACAGCAAACATGTAAATTAATATAGAAGTGAAAGGCAGTATTTCCCTTAATATCTTTGTTGCACCAGCAGTAGTATAAATGCATTTCTATATACAAAGCACAGGAATCCAACTTAAGGAAATCGATATAATTATTCCAAGTGTGGTGTTTTTTTAATTTCTTGATTTTAATGTTGGTGAATTTGAAATAGACTGCTTCTTTTCTTGTGATGCTAACCATCATGTATTTATTAGTAAGGCTGCGAGTCTGTCACAGAGGTCATGGAAGTCATCCACCCAACTGCTTCACTTCAGATTTCCTCCACCTAACCTTCAGACCCTCCTTCTTTCTCTTCTCCCCTGCTCTTTCCCCTTGGCCTCCCATCCCTTCAATGACCCTGTTCCATTCCCTTGTCTTGTCTTTCCATTTAGCTAATCACTTCCTATCGAAACTTCACACAATTTAAAAACAAAACAAAACATGTCTCTAAAATGATATTTGCCACCATCACATTGATTGCTCTTTTTGTAAGTTGCATCCCTTTCCTTTTGTCTGTCTCATCTATTTAGATTGGAAGCTCTTCAGGGCACGGACAATCTGCTACTCTGTGTTTGTACAGTACCTAGCACAGTGGGGCTTGAGCTTGATTGGGTCCTTAGGCACTACTGTAATAAAATCATTAGTAATAATAATGCTATAATGACAGGTAGAAGAGGCCCTAATCAGAAATGTAGACAGAGCTTAGATGCTGCACTGAGATGCACTATAGACAAACCTCAGATAGAAGGCCATTGGATTGTATAAGAGGAGGTTACTCATCTGTGCAGTAACTGATGTTCTTCGAGATGAGTGTCCCTGTGGGTGCTCCACTGTAGGTGTCAGTGTGCCCCGCGGCGTTGTTTGGAGATTTTTACAGCAGTACCTGTATCGGCCGCGCATGCGCGGAGCCTGCCTCACATACCACATACCTTGTCTTAATAGTGCGCATGCACGGCCGAGCTCCTCAGTTCCTTCTCTACAATGGAGGCCACCCCAGCTCCGAAGTAGAGGGGAGGAGGGTGGGGAGTGGAGCATCCACAGGGACACTCATCTCAAAGAACGTCAGTTACTGCACAGGTGAGTAACCTCCTCTTCTTCTTCGAGAGGTGTCCCTGTGGGTGCTCCACTGTAGGTGACTGAAAAGCAGTATCTCTCAAGGAGGTAGGGACTTCGGATCTGGAAGGAATGCAGTAGATAGAACAGTTCTGCTCACATGCGTCTCGGTGATGGGTCCCTGTGTAAGAGCATAATGTTTTACAAACGTATTTTCAAAAGCCCAAATGGCAGCTCTGGAAATGTCCTTAAGGGGGACGTTATGTAGAAAGGCCACTGAGGCCGCCATGGATCTGGTGGAGTGAGTCCTGATAAAAGTAGGAGGAGTCACATTCTGTAGTTGATAACAGAGACAAATGCAACTCGAGATCTAGTTGGAAAGTCTGTGGTTAGAGATAAATGAGCCCTTAGAGCGTTCTGCAATGGGGACGAATAGCTTGTCAGAATGTCTAAAGGTTTTAGTCCTGTTGAAGTAGAAGGACAAAGCTCTGCGCACATCCAAAATGTGCATCGTAGATTCAAAGGAATTTGCATGTGGTTTTGGAAAAGGTAGGGAGATGGATAGGCTCATTGACGTGGAAAGATGAGTGCACCTTCAGTAGAATTTCGGGGAGTAAGCGTAGGGTGACTTTGTCCTTAAAAAATATGGTGTATGGTGGATCTGCTATGAGTGCTGCAATTTCTCCTGTGTGTCTCGCAGATGCAATTGCTACCAGAAATGCAGTTTTCATACAGAGATGTAGGAGGGAACATGTGGCTAATGGTTCAAATGGTTTTTGGGTTAGGCATGTTAAGACTAAGGGAAGGTCCCAAGATGGATTAGGCGGTTTGATGTCTGGGTATAGGGTTTGAGGTCCCTTAAGGAATCGCTTAGTAATGGGGTGAGCAAAGATAGTCCTATCGTCAAGGACATCATGGAACATTGTAATTGCGGCCAAGTGGACTTTGATGGGACTCAGGGAGAGTCCAGAGAGTTTAATCTCTAACAGACAGTCGAAGATTAGTGGGAGAGGCGCGGAAAAAAGGAGCAGTTTTTGTGACAGCCCACCAGTGTGTAAATCTTGTCCAGTTATGAAGGCAGGTGGTGCATGTAAAATTTGTTGTGCTATGAAGGAGTACATTTCGAACCTGCTCTGAGCAAGTTCGCTCGGCATGAGAGAACCATGAAGGAACCAAACCTTGAGGTGTAACATGGTTAAATTGGGATGGAGTAGTAGACCATGTTGTGGGGACAAGAGATTCGGGCGGAGGGTAGTGGGATGGGTGCGGAAAGTGACATCTTGGTAAGGAAAGGGTACCATGCCTGTCTGGGCCATGGAGGGCTATCATTATGACCCTGGCCTGGTCTGTTCATATTTTTATCAATAATTTGTGTATGAGTGGTATCGGGGAAATGCATACATTAGGTCGGTGTTCCATGGGAACATGAACGCATCCCCTGAGGAGTGTTTGCCTAGTCCCACTCTGGAACAAAATCTTGGGCATTTCTTGTTTGCTGCAGTTGCGAAAAGGTCTGTGGTTGGGTATCTCCATGTGTGGAATATGTCTAGTACTATATCCTCGTTTAGTTCCCATTCGTGGAATATGGGAAATCTTCTGCTGAAGTTGTTGCGGTGGTATTGAGAGAGCCAGGTAAGTATGCAGCTGATATTCAGACATTGTGTCTGAGACACCAGTTCCATCATTTCATCGCTTCTGTACAAAGGGAGTGGGATCGCCCCCCCCTTGCCTGTTTACATAGAACATGCAAGCAATGTTGTCGGTCATTATCCTGACATGTTGGTTTTGTATGAAGGGGAGAAATTGGAGGCAGGCATTGCGTATTGCTCAGAGTTCTAGATGTTGATGTGAATGGACATCTCGGCAGGAGACGAAAGCCCCTGGGTAGTGTATTGGGGCATGTGTACTCCCTATCCCGTAAGGGATGCGTCTGTAGTTATGACAACCGACGGGATGTCCTATAGAAAGGGGACCCCGGAGGAAAGGTTGTGAGGCAATGTCCACCAGTGGAGGGAGTCCTTGACTCTAGGAGGTATGTATAAATGTTTGTTCAGACCATGGATATTCGGTCTGTAGACAGTGGAATCCAGCTTTGGAAACACCTCATGAAGAGGTGAGCATTCCTGACTACAAAAGTGCAAGAGGCTATGTGGCCTCAGAGTTGTAGGCAAGCTCGTGCAGCCACTTGCAGACTGTTGCACAGCTTGGGAACGAAAAGGTGGATTGTGTTAAAAAGGTGGAGTGGGAGAGATGCTATTCTTTTGCGTGAGTCGAAATGTGCTCCCATGAACTCCAGTTGTTGGGTGGGAGTGAGTGAAGATATTCTTTGTTCCATCGCAGGCCAAGAGCATGGAAACATTGGACTGTCTGTTGTGTGGCTTGAATGGCTTCTTGGAGGGTCCTGGCTTTGAAAAGGCAGTTGTTGAGGTAAGTAAAAATTATGATTCCCTGCCTTCTGAGATGAGCTGTTACGACTGCGGGAAGTTTGGAAAAGACACGAGGCGCAGTCGAGAGGCCGAAAGGTAGGACCCTGTACTGGTAGTGTTGTGAGCCCAGAACAAAGCGAATAAAACATCTGTGGGCAGGATGTATGGTCACAGGAACATAAGCATCCTGCAGGTCAAGGGCTGAAAACCCAATCTCCCTGATCCAGTGCTGGAATTATGGTTGCAAGGGTCACCATTTTTTTTTTTAAACGAATTTATTGAGGCATCTGAGGTCGAAAATGGGTCGCCATCCCCCAGTTTTCTTTTGTGTTCAAAAGTAATGGGAGAAGAACCCTTTTCCTCTGTGTTGGTCAGGCGCTGCACCTCTTGGTGGAGCAGTTGTTCATGAGAGGGGTCCCTGAAATGGGACAGGGTGGGGGGGGGGGCAATGGGCACTGAAGTAGGGATGATGTTTTCTATACCCTCGGTCACATCCTCAAATTTGCTTATTAGTGGGAGGGGGTTGACATGGAGCCGATGAATTGGTGCAATGACATTGATATCTTGGTCACTGACGTTGTTGTTCATATGGTCTATGACATTGTTGACTATACGTTGGGTAGCATGGATGTTGATAAGGCTGATATCTATATTGTCTCCTCCTATTTGCAGGGGTTTGGATACCGAGAGACTGAAATGTCGCCCCTTGAGTCCTTCATGGAGTGAAGCACATCGTTGGTGTTACTGGCAAATAGTTTTTCACCATCAAAAGAGAGATCTTTGATGGTATTCTGAACCTCACAAGGAAAAGAAGATGATGAAAGCCATGAAGCTCAACACATCATGACTGCTGTAGCAGTGGACCTCGCAGCTGTATTAGCAACATCAAGCACAGCTTGTAGTGCGGTACGGGAGATGATTTGTTCCTCAGAGACTATGGCTTTCAACTGATGGCTTTTTGCCCTCTGGAATGTCATCAATAAAGTCCATGAGTTTCTCATAATTTTTGTGATCATATTTTGCCAGAATGGCCGCATAATTAGATATCTGGAATTGTAATGTGGACGAAGCATACACTTTAAGACCAAGCAGGTCCAGCCTTTTACTGTTTTTATCAGTTGGAGTAGATCTGGGAACTGGTGTTTGTTCTTTTGGTTAGCTGCCTCTACTACCAATGAGTTTGGCACTGGGTGAGTAAAAAGGAACTTAGACCCTTTGGAAGGAATAAAATATTTCCAGTCAGCTCGCTTACAGGTAGGTGTGCTAGTAGCCGGTGTCTGCCATATGGTTTTGGCAGGATCCATAATGGCTGGATTTATAGGTAAGGCAATCTTGGATGTGGAGGATGTCAGTCAACTCATGTTGGTTTTCAGAAACTTCCTCCAGATTAATCCTCAACTCGTTGGTGACTCTTTTGAAGAGGTCTTGAAATTTTAAGAAATCATACAACAGTGTTGGTGGGGGAGGCAGTATAGCCTCATCCTGTGTGGATACGGGCTCCACAAGGGTTGGGGAAGCATGTGTAGCATGTTCATCGACATGTGGAGTAACAGCTTGTTGTTGTGTCTCATTCGTAGCACTGGTGTGCGAGGTGGCATTGCTCCTATTTTTGGCATCTTGGCGATCATAGTGGAATCGCTTATATGGTGCCCATGGTCTCCATTATTGCCACTGACTGGGGAAGGGCATAGGTGGTGCCATCCATGGGTTTGTGTACCAGGGAGGGAGGTCTTTGATGAACATAGACCTAGATTTTCTGTGACCAGTGCTGATTTGGGTCTGTGACTGGGAGAACTGGTATGGTGAAAAGTTTCCCTGCATTAAGGCTTCCTCATCACTAGAAAAGTGAGATACAGCCGGAGACAGCTGTCCAGACCGCATGCGAATGTCCGGAGAAAAACAGGTGTCAAATAGAGGTGACTGTAGGTTAGGTGACACCTGTAGGTCCGGTGAATGAATTAACTGCGGTGGCAGAGAGCCTGTGTGAGATAAACCCTCCGTTAGGAGCGCCTACGGCACTGGAGGGTCATTCGGCACCAATGTTCTCTGCACCATAGCACTCAATGCATGTGCTGAGGTCGGAGGTGCCGAGGAGGTAAGCCCAGCCCGCGTCTGTTCCGTCAAGGTCATCTGTGCTGGCACCGTGTCCATTGCAGTGCCGGACGGTGCCATGAACAAGGCAACTGGAAGCCTGAAGCCTCAGCACCGGGAGCTAACGCTGTCGCCGCAGCCACAGGCAGGATTAGCACAATGCTGGGGGAACCGGCGCATCAAAGGTGCTGAGCCGGGGGAAGGTCTGCATAGAAGAAATAGACCTTCCCAGCGACCTTTTTGCTTGCAATGGTTCCCTTCTGGGTGAGGGAGGCAGGCGTTTTCTTTTTTGTTGTTGTCCTTTTTGGAGGCGGGAGGGCTGCGGTTCACTGAGGAGCCCGTACCTGGGTCAGAAGCAGGTCCAAGTGACTTCTGTATAAGAATCATTTTCAGTCGGAGTTCTCTGTCTTTATGTGCCCTGGATTTTAATTTGGAACAATGGGCACATTTTTGAGGAATGTGGGACTCCCCCAGGCATTTTATACTCTGGGAGTGACCATCTGAGATAGGGATGGCGTCCCTGCACGTAGTGCACCACTTAAATCCTGGGGAGCCAGGCATATTAGCGTCAGCTGGAGGCTGAGAGGAACAAGCGGGAACAAAAATATATATATATTTTAAGGGATGAACTTATCTAGTAACTAGAGCGCTAAACTAAGGGAAAAAAGTTTTAATGAGTCTGCTCTACGTCGGACTCCGGCTGGGGATGGTAGAGAAGGAGCTGAGGAGCTTGGCCGCGCATGTGCACTCTTAAGACAAGACTGGTATGTGAGGCAGGCTCCGCGCATGCGCGGCCGATACGGATACTGCTGTAAAAATCTCCGAACAACGGTACAGTGGAGCACCCACAGGGACACCTCTCGAAGAAGAACCTTGTGAATACATTTCTCACGTGTTTATGTCTGAGTTCTGGAAACAGTCTATATCAAATGATGAGGGCTTCAATAAACTTTTTATGTTTCTAAGGCTTTCTATGCTGATTTTGCTTGGTCTCAATGAAAGGTCTCATGCCTTTGTAGAGAATGAAAGCAAAATCTCTTGGCACAGTTCTATATTCCCAACTATTCTTGCTGAAATATGTATCTTTTGATCACATCCTATAATAATTCAACACCTAGTCCAGTTCTCACTGAAGTTAATGGGAATCTTTCCATTGTGTCACTGAGCCTGATTAAATGAGCTCTGAATTTCTGTTATCACATACATTTCTCATTAATGAGATTGTGTTTGTTCTCACTGCTATTTTAGTGTGTGAGGTGAGGGGGAGAAAAGAGAATGAATTTAATAATACTGTAAAACAGGAAGATCCTCTTTACAAGGAGACATAAGATACAAAAGATACTACCAGATACTACCAGATGACAGAACAAGGAGTAATGGTCTCAAGTTGCAGTGGGGGAGGTTTAGATTGGATATTAGGAAAAACTTTTTCACTAGGAGGGTGGTGAAGCACTGCAATGGGTTACCTAGGGAGGTGGTGGAATCTCCTTCCTTAGAGGTTTTTAAGGTCAGGCTTGACAAAGCCCTGGCTGGGATGATTTAGTTGTGATTAGGTACTGCTTTGAGCAGGGAGTTGGACTAGATGACCTCCTGAGGTCCCTTCCAACCCTGATATTCTATGATTCTATGAAGAAAAAATGCTGTAGCATGCTGTTATCTGGGGATGGGATGGGTTTCATTTTAACATATTCCTTTGGCACTTGTGCCATGTACATAGGCAGTATAAGTCAAATTTGCTGCTCACATCCAGTGTGATCCCACTGAAGTCAATGGGGCTGGGTGGGTAATGGGTGCTGAATATGGCCCTATAACTTTGTGCAGATTTATAAACATTTTCGATATACTCCAAGTACTTATTAAGATAAAAATATAAACACATGCTATTGTGGTAAATATATTAGCTGCTGAAAATACCTCACTAAAGATGCACTTGTAGTCAAACAGCTGTGGAAAATCCATTATATCTTTGTAAACAGATCTTTTACAAGAACCAGGTCACAACTTACTTGCCTGGAATGTATAATAGACATTCCCCTAATAATAATTATGGGTTTATAGAATAGTGTTTTATCCTGGGTTTTTATAATAGTGTTTTCCTTAATTCGGAGAAAAATACCTTTCATCTTGTAAAGTATAACCCACATAAATGCTAAAATATGTTTCCTTTTTTTGTTTCTTTAAAAAAATAAT
The DNA here is from genome assembly GCA_003942145.1 of Platysternon megacephalum. Taxonomy (NCBI): domain Eukaryota; kingdom Metazoa; phylum Chordata; order Testudines; family Platysternidae; genus Platysternon; species Platysternon megacephalum. Next base: position 2,348,920 of record QXTE01000115.1, on the reverse strand, counting down.
AAAATGATAATACTTTGTCACCAAGACAATTAGACAAGTGGGCTTCCAGATAGTGTTTATTATTTTAAAGAGAACACAGAATATTGAGAATACAACACGAATTGCACTCACTGTACCTCTTTTTCTTTAACGGCTTATTCTGTATATCATTAAAGTCAGGGATCAATTGCATCTTATAAGGTCAATGAAAAACCCTAAGACAGCAGCTATGTAAAAACAATTTTATACATAACTAGAAACACAAGAGAAAATCCATGTTCATGTCTGAGTGAAAGAAAAAACTTTCCAAGCTATGGGTCCAATACTCAGTTCTAGTTAAGGAGTGCTTGCAAGTGCAAATGTAGCTCTAAGCCATCTTCATATCCTCCCTCCCCAAACCTGGGGCCATTCTAAATTCACACTATCACTGCCAGTGGCTCCAAAGGCCTTTATGGCAGCCAGAGACTGATGAGGTACAGGAATGTCTTCGTCACACTTCATGCATCAGAAGGGCACATGCTGCAGGAGCTCCATCTGGCCTCTGGGCCACCATGCAAAGATGATCCTCCAGGGGCCAGGTAAGCTGGCTTTAGGAATGTTTTGGGCTGCTCCATCAGCACAAAGCCATCATGATATAGGCAAAGATCTGACCCCTTTAACTCCACCAGAGAGGTCCTTTGGGGCCATCTGCCTGTCCCAAGTCAGGATAAAGGAGGAGGGTTGGGCGTGGGGCTAGCAACTCCACCCCGTAAAAAATCAACTTGCTACAGAAACGCCAGCAATAGAGATAACAGAGACTTTTAGCCTGGAAAAAGAAGGGTCTTCAATTCAAGGACACATGACACTGGGTGGTGAAAGTCGTGAGGAAGCCACTAAGCCGATTACCCTTCTTGCAACCAGGAGGATTACCATCGGTACATGGAACGTGAGGACCATGTACGAGTTAAGAAAGACGGCGCAGGTCGCAGCAGAGATGAGGAGTAACAACCTGACCCTACTAGGCATTAGCGAGACAAGATGGATGCAAGCTGGACAGAGACGACTGTTGACAGGAGAGCTGTTGCTGTATTCCGGACATGAAGAGAGCGACGCACCCCATACACAGGGAGTAGGCTTCATGTTGTCCAAGCAGGCACAGAGAGCACTGATTGGATTCTCCAGATCCGCTGGCCAGACACCATTAGCAACATCTACCTCTTGGAGAGGACCTGTCAACTTCCAGCAGAGGAAGAAATTAGAAGGAGAAGGTGGGGCTGGATAGGACACACACTACGCAAGCAGCCAACCAACATCACTAGACAGGCATTGCGGTGGAACCCCCAAGGCAAGCGGAAAAGAGGCCGCCCAAGAAACACCTGGCGACGCGACCTTCAGGCTGATAGTATAAAAATGGGCTATACCTGGAACCAGCTAGAGCAAATGGCCCAGGATAGAGGACTCTGGAGATCTGTGGTTGGCGGCCCATACCCCGTTTGGGGTGACGGGCATGAGTGAGTGAGTGAGTCTGACCCCTTTAGTTCTACAATACTACAATACATGCATTTGGATGTCTATAGGTGTCATCCTTTTTTAATTAAAAAATCATCCTATAGAATTTTATAAAAGGGATGTAATAATCTTAAATTCTATGCAATGATTCACAACATATGAAGATTTTAGTATGAAATGTTATTCTGCACAACTTTTCCATATGGGTAACTTGATTGATTACAGTGAATCCTAGAATCTCTTAATCTGTATTAAGATAGCAGCTCTATTATCAAGCTTTTCTGTTTGTCAAACAAAACCCACTCAGAAGTCACCAATCTTGCCACGTCAAACAGCTTGAAAGTGAAAAGAAATGAAGCTGAGAAAACCAGCTAGGTATAAATTCTACGTTCTCCTGTTTCTAACCCAATCTGTTGTTCCCCACAGAATTGACTGAAGTATTTCTTATTTAGATTATGGCATTATCTACTGAGCACATTAGACATTAACAAATGGAGGGTCCTTAATGCAAGGAGTATTGTCTAGTGGTTAGAGAAAGAGACTAGGAATCAGGCTTCCTGTGTCTTGTTCTTGGACCTGCCAATAACTTGCCACTTGACATTGGGAAAATCACTTCACCGCTCTGGCTCCGATAGCAAACATGCCTTACAAGGGTTTTGAGAGACTTAATTAGAGTGCTTTGAGATCTTCATGTGGAAGGTGCTATAGAAGTGCAAAGTATTATTTGCTGATCCTTTTCCAAAGGATGCTGATTTGCAAAGGAATACAGCTCACATTCAAGAGACAATTTCCCTTTTTCTGGACTTGCAGTCTGAGAAAGACACAGTCAGTACTGATTATGAAATGATTCATTCTGCAACAGATATGAATGCACTCTTATTAAACAAGATATTGAACTGGTCTCTTCAAAGACAGTCTAATTAAAAACAAAAGCAGCTCTGAGGAGGAAAGTTATTGTACATCACAGCTGTAGAAGTTTAATAGCACAAAAAAACTTTTTAGAGGGTTCACTTGGCTCTTCTTTCCACTCTCCTCCATTTCTTACATATCAGAGAGCACTAACTTGCTAGATCTCATTGCTGCTGAGTTCCCCCTCTCTTACCTGTTCTCTTTCAGCATCAGTCCATCAGCCCTCTCCCCACTTACTCTGTCGCTCAGATTCTTGTCCATTCTCAGCCTTCTCCTCCCTGACCTCTCTTTTTCTTCCATTGATATGGCTGATGATTCTCTCCATGCTTCATTCATTCATTCATTCATTCATTCATTCATTCATTCTCTTTTAACATTTGCCCTTCGCTCACATCTGCCCTGCCAATTCACCTGCAATATCCACTTCCTCCACTCCAGTTCTTGCACTGCAGTCTCTGGCAGAAACCTCATGACCAGGCTGGCTTCATCCACTACAAATTAGTTCTCTCCTCGTTTGGTTTTACCTTCCTCACTAACAAACCTCTACTTTTCCAACTTAATTGAATTCCATGCTCACAATCCCTGCTGCCTTTTTGCCACCTTTGACTTAGTCCTCAAACCCTCCCCCCCAACCTTCCTTCTCTGCTCGGGATCACGCCAACTTCTTCCAGAAGAAAATTGACAAAATACGATGTGCCCTTCTCTCTGCCTTTGACTTTCCTTCCCTTTCCCCTTCTCCTACCACAACTCTCTCCTATCTCCTCCCCTGTCACAGATGCAGAAGTTTCTCAGCTGCTCTCCTTCTCTAACCCCTCCACTTGCCCCAGTGACACTGTCCCAGTCCATCTCTCCTGAACTCCCTCACTAGGCCAATTAACCTATCAAAGAAGGAAATGATGTTGGTTTGGAATGATTTGTTCTTGACAAATCCATGTTGGCTATTACCCATCACCCTATTGTCCTCTTGGTGCTTACAAAGTGATCATTTAATAATATATTCCAGTATCCTGTATAACGGAAGCTGCTTGTCTTCACTTCCACGGCCCTTTATGGTCTACACCTGCCCTGTCTATTATCTTGCAGTCAGTATTGAAATGTCGACTCCTGCCTCCGATTGGCCCACAGTGCCGTCACCTCCATCACCTACTTGTTAAATATCCAAACAAGTGCTTTCATGCTTTCTCCCCTGCTGCCCCTCATGCTTGGGAGGAGCTCCCAGTAAATGCCACACAGTTAACTCATTATCTTCCTTCAAATCACTCCTTAACAGGAGAGGTTGCTCACCTTGTACAATAACTGGAGTTCCTTGAGATGTGTCCCCCTAGGGGTGCTCCATGTCAGGATGTGCCCACACCAGTGAACTCTTGATCAGAAATTTTAATCAGCACTGTCCACGGCTCAGTGCTTGAGCCCTAGACACCTCCATGCCCCAACATGAGGACATATAGGGAGGGGTGAACTTGCTGCCACTCCAGTTCCTTCTCAACCACAAAGTCCAATGAGAGACTCTGAGGCAGAGGAGAAGGAGGACAGATATTGGAGCACCCATTAGCACACACATCTCAAAGAATTCCAGTGGCTGTACAAGGTAAGTAACCTCTCCGTCTTCTTTGAGTAGTGTCCGTGTGGGTGCTCCACATCAGGAGGCACCCAAGCAGTACCTTCATCAAAGAGGAGGGTGCTGAAGAGGTGGATTCAGTACAGAACATAGAACTGCCTTGGTGAAAGCCAAGTCAGCTCTGGAAGCAGTCACAAAAGAGAAATGCTGGAAAAACGTGTGTACCAAAAACCAAGTGACTGCCCTGCAGATGTCCGAAATGGGTATGCTTTTCAGCAGGGTTGCTGAGGCAGATTGAGCCCTGGTGGAATGAGCAATGACTCCTGGAGAAGGGCAACCCCCTAAGGTTTTGTAACAGGTTAAGATGAATCATGCAACCCATATGGACAGTCTTTGGGTGGAAATCACCTGACCTTTCATGCATTCTGCAACTGAGATGAAAAGCCTGGGTGAAGCCCTAAAGGGCCTAGTCCTGTCTAGGCAGAAGGCAAGGGCTGTTCTTACATCCAGTGTGTGAATGCTCAAAGAGTAAGGCTGGGGATAAAAACACCGGTACCTGAACCTACTGGTTGATGTGGAATTCTGAGGAAACCTTGGGAAGGAAGCGAGGGTGCGGACATAGCATCATCTTGTCATGACAGAACACTGTGTACAGTGGATAAGGCTCCAAGTTCCCCTATCCTCCTGGCCAAGCTGATGGCTATGAGGAATATAGTTTTAAGGGAACGGATGAAGGAGGGAACAGTTTGCCATAGGTTCAAATGGGGGTTTCCTCAGCACGTTGAGGACTAAGTTGAGGTCCCAGAGTGGAGCTGATTCCTTACCAGCAGGGAAGAAGTTGAAGAGATCTTTGATAAACCTTGTCGTGGTTGGGTGGTTGAAAACTGAAAACCCCTCAATTTGGGAAGTGAAAAGCTGTGATAGCAGCTAGGTGAACTTTGCTGGAACTCAGTGATAATCCTGAGGCTTTTATATTGAACAGGTAATCGAGAATGTGTGTTACATGAGACTCCAAGAGGAGGTATAGATTGGTGACTGCACCAAGTCTCGAAGCATTTCCACTGCTGGAGGTAACTTTTCCTTGTTTTAGGTTTTTTGCTATGAAGCAGTACCATTGTATGTCTCATTCTATATCAGAGAGCCATCTAGTAGCCACGCCTTAAAGTGAAGTGCTGAAAGATTTGGATGAGTGATCAATCCCAACTCCTGGGTGAGAAGAATCACCATCAGGGGAAGGCAGAGAGGCGGTCGGCGGAGACATGCGAACACACTCTAGGAACCACACCTCTCTCAGCCATGATAGTGCTAGGAGGATGGCTACTAATTTTTCTTGTTTCAATTTGTTCAGAACCCTGAACAGTAGGTGAGTCAGGAGATATATGTATAGCAGTACGCGAGGCCAAGGAATGATTAGAGCACCTCCCATCCATGCCCTCCCCTCAAGCAAAATGATCTGCACTTTGCATTGGATGGAGTTGCAAAGAGATTTATCAGTGGGTGTCTGAGGTAAGACATATCTCTCAGAATACCTCCGTGTTCAGTTCCCACTTGTGATCAATGCTGAAACGTCTGCTGCGGGAATCCACCACTGTATACTTTAGTCCTAGAAGATAAACCATTGAGATCTGTATGCGTTGTGATATATACTAGTTAGATAGTTTTATGGATTAGGTACATAAGGATTGGGATCTTGCTCCTCCTGGATGACTGATATATTGCTGCTCTGTTGCTCAGCATTATTCTGATCAGGTGGCCCCTAGTGTGTAGTAGGAAGTGTTCAAAAGCATAACTAACTGCCCTGAGCTCTAATATGTTGTTATGGAGGATAGCCTCCTAAAGGGTCCATTTTCCTTGAACTGTGAGGTCCTGGGAATATGTGCCCCAGATTATTAAGGAGGGGTTTGTAATGATGATTGTTGTGAGAGGAGGCTGCAGGAACAGAACTCCCATGCACACCTTTTATGGTTCTTTCCACCAACTGAGAGAGGTGAATACCGTCCACGGTACTGACAACTGTTTGCATACACTGTGCTTAATGGGAGTATAAATGGGTCTCTGGTAGGCCTGAAGACTCTGAAAGTACAGTCTTGCTAAGGATGTCACAAATGTACAGGCTGCCATATGGCCCAGAATTTGTAGGCAAACCTTTGCTGTAGTTTGTGGGCTTTGTTGTATCTTTGAAACAAGTTGGACATAGTGGTAAATCTGTCCTTGGGTGAGTACACCCTGGCAGTGGAGTCCAGAGTGGCCCCAATAAAGTCTATGTGCTGAGTAGGTACGAGGGTAGATTTTTCCATGTTGAGGTGGAGGCCAGTGAGTGGAAAAAGAGATAGGGTTTTTCTGGTTGCTGTCTGAGCCTCTAGAAATGAGTGCCCATTAAGTAGCCAATTGTCCAGGTAGGGGAAGACAATTATTCCCATTTGGTGAAGATGGGCTGCGGCGACCCATAGGACATTAGTAAAGACTGTTTGGGTGGTGTAAAGGCTGAAGGCTAGGACACAATACTGGCAGTGGTTCTTGACTGCCACAAAATGTAGGAATCATCTTTATGAGGGATGCATGGCAATATGGAAATAGGCATCCTGAAGGTCAAGGGAAACAAACCAATCTCCCAGATCCAGAGAGGGAATTTTCATTGCTCAGGTTACCACTCTGAACCATTGAGCATGGATGAAAGTGTTCAAAGTTCTGAGGTCCACAAATGGTCTCCTCCCCACCTCATTTCTCTTTTGGACTAGGAAGTATCAAGAATAGAGCCCTTTTCCAATATAGTCCAGTGGAACAGGTTTGATCATCCCCAGTGATAGGAGGGATTGTACCTCCTCACTCAAGAGATCCTTGTGAGAAGGGTCCCCAAAGAGGGATAAGGAAGGGACAACGTAGATCAGATGGGCCAATTAACCTATTAGCCTAAATGTCCCTTGGTTTGCAGCCTAAGAGGAAAGCTCTAATCAAGGGCAGCTCACCTGTGCAGGAAAAGGCAGGGCTTCTATAAAGGCAGGGAGCCATAGCAGAAAGGAGGCTGCAGGGGTGAGGGCTGCTGTCACTGAGTTGAGGGAGAGAAAGGGATTTGGATCCAAGAGCAAGGGTTTATCTAGCAGACCCAGGAGATAGGGGTTTAGCTAGAAGAGTGGAGAATGTGAGACTAGAATAGGCAAGGTAGGAAGTAGTCCAGGGGAGTGACAGGAAGGTTTGTGGTAGTACAGACCTTAGCTGCTGGAGATATGGCCCCTGGGCTTGAACCTAGTGTAGGGAGTGGGCATGGGTTCCCCTACCAGGCATGGAATGAGTGGCACAATCTGCGCAGTGAACTTGGAGACTGTCTGTTCTAGCCACGGAGGGAGTGGCAGAGCCATGGCAGTGGACTTAAGGATTGCCCGGGACGATGTGGAAGACTTTGATAGGACCCCAGAAGGGGAGGACTATTGCGACTTGGCTAGAGGGTTAAGCCATGAAGACAAGGCACGGTAACTCCTGAGGAGCAAGAGAGGGGCCACAGAGTGAGAGAGCGAGATGACGGACTGAGGAACTGCGAGAAGAGGGCATCAGGCTGGCAGAGCTAATCCCCAGACATGGCCAGTGAGCAGAGGTGACAGATGCCTACAAAAGCCTTGACAATGGTTAGACTGCTGGTGTGCTGATACCACAGGCTATTACGCTGACCAATATTGTCTCACAGTTTCTTTTGCACCCCATCAGTCTGTAGCCATCTGTTGTCTTTTGTTTTACACTGTGATTATCTTAGGCAATACGGCAATATAAATAATAAATAATATCAGAGGAAACTATCTTGGGTACTTAGAAATCGGTATGCATTTGCCATTCAACAATATATATGGTCTGCACACTAATATACTAAGCTCCCACTGTCTTTACCTTCAAGAAAACTCTCGAAACCCAGCTATTCCATTAAACTTTCAAACTGTAATGGATTCTCCCCACTCAGTATGTATTCTGTCTTGTTTGTACTGTGTCTTCATGGTTCAGTACCTCTAGATTGTAAATAAGACCTGCTAGATGAAGGGTACTGATCTTCTACGGTACAGTGGCATGTCCATTTAAGTTGCTAAGCAAATGAATGATAAAGATTTATAAGTACACCTCTACCCCGATATAACGCGACCCGATATAACACGAATTCGGATATAACGCGGTAAAGCGGTGCTCGGGGGGGGCGGGGCTGCGCACTCCAGCGGATCAAAGCAAGTTCGATATAACGCGGTTTCACCTATAACACGGTAAGATTTTTTGGCTCCCGAGGACAGCGTTATATCGAGGTAGAGGTGTAGTTATTTATTATTTGTATTATAATAGTTTCCAGAGGAGCTACATTATGTTAGGCTCTGTACATAAACATATTAAGAGACAGTCCCTGCATGGAAGTGTTTACAGTCTAAATATACATGAGGGAGTAGAAGGGGAAAGAGTTACACATAGGAGAAGTGATATCCTCAGTGTCGGATAGCAGGTGAGTGGCTGATCCAGGAACAGAAACCAGAACTCCTGATTCCCAGGGCAGTGCCCTACTCAGCAGACCAGGCTGCCTTTCATTGCTTGCTTGCTCAAATAAGCAAAAGTCTGAAGGGCTTTGACCAAGTTCCCAAAAATCTGTGAAGCTAAAATAAACCCTGTAAAGAACAACTTACAATGAGCTAAAGCTACTCCCCTCACATCTCCCAAACACCTTTATGCAGATAGTTGGATCTAGAACACACTCATATCCACCCCCATAGCAGCAGAGGGAGCCTTTGGTAAGCTGGTAATTCAAGCACAAGGATTAAAAAAAAAGCTAATTTTTATTTATGAAGTTGCTTTCCCCACCATGCTGAACACATGCAGTTTTGTTATCCAGTAAACAAAAGATTATTTTAAAAAAACAAAATGAAAATCTTCCTGACCTCAACTTCAACCTCAAGTTCTCCTTGACTTTAATGCCGCTACTCAGGGGAGAAACACAAACACTATTGAGTCCTAAAAGGAATCCAACTTTTGGGAAGTAAACCATGATATATGTAGAAACATATGATACTGTACCTCTTTTAAACAGAGTACACAGCATAAGAATACATACATAAAGAGGAAACCTCAGCCTTGGCACAACTGTGCTGTGCACTGGGAAGTTCACAAGGTCCTGCGGAAAGGGAAATTTTCCTCCTCAGATCACAGAGCATGAGCACAGCCACTCCACATTGTACCTGGCATTCCTACATGGAGGAATACCTGGTGGATCCATTTAGTTGTAGATTCAATAGCCCCAAATTTCTGTGCATTGGTGCACAGGAAGTTTTCAGGGGTGGACCCCATGTGGGTTCCTGGCATCTGCAGTTATGGGGGGAAGGGGAAATGTATGATTTGCCTTCAAAGGAATCAACTTTAAAGCGAAGAGTAACAGGAAAAACCAACCTGTTAAAAGATCTTGTACAGTAATATAGTGTCTTGGTTTTTTGACAAACAAGAAATTTCACAAATATCAGCTCCCCTGAAGCAGCTACCCTTTTAGAAGAATGGGTGTTTTAAGAGCTACTTTGGGTATAAAGTTATCCATTTTAAAATGGTATCTATTGTACTGCAAGTGATGTTTAGCATTTAGATTGCTACTGTAGGTGTTCCACAAATGGTTTTTTACCCGACTTTGGTTAATGCAATCATCAGAACAATTATTGTAACAAAAACCCAATTATTGTAGCTGGTCCCTGAAAATATTATGTTGCATCCGATCACCTGCTTCTTCCTGTAGATCATTGCTGACTTTCATGCCAATGAATTTAGGGTAAATTTTACAAATAAAGCAAAGGTGATGGAGGAAATTAATATTTGTTTGGAGAGGGGCAACAATGCCATTAGTTCTGTCATTTAGTCTCAACTGCTGAAATTACAGGGTAAGGTGCTTGAGCAACACTGCTACAGATGCTGAAATAGTTTCCAGCACAGAGTTTATATAACATCACATGTCATGCTGTATTACCTCCGGAGTCATTTCTTTTGACAGTCTTTAAAATTCATGACTTATACAGAAAGGTAAAAGGAAAGTATTCAGTCAATTGCTTCCTTGGCTAACTAAATGAGACCACAATGTAAGAGAGACAAAAACTAAAGTATGCATTATTTCTTGTTTTATTTAATGTATTTGAGTGTTAATCCTGTGGATACACTAAACAGACTAAGGCCTGGTCTACACTACGATTTTAGTTCGAATTTAGCAGCGTTATAGCGAATTAACCTTGCACCCGTCCACACAACGAGGCCATTTAATTCGATTTAAAGGGCTCTTAAAATCGGTTTCTGTACTCCTCTCCGACGAGGGGAGTAGCGCTGATATCGGTATTGCCGGTTCGAATTAGGTTTAGTGTGGACGACATTCGATGGTATTGGCCTCCGGGAGCTATCCCACAGTGCACCATTGTGACCGCTCTGGACAGCAATCTAAACTCGGATGCTCTGGCCAGGTGGACAGGAAAAGCCCCGCGAACTTTTGAATTTCATTTCCTGTTAGCCCAGCGTGGAGAGCACAGGTGACCACACAGAGCTGAACAGCACAGGTAGCCATGCAGTCCGAGAACCGAAAAAGAGCACCAGCATGGACCACACGTGAGGTACTGGATCTGATCGCTATATGGGGAGAGGATTCAGTGCTAGCAGAACTACGGTCCAAGAGACGAAATGCAAAAACTTTTGACAAGATCTCCAAGGGCATGATGGAGAGAGGCCACAATAGGGACTCATATCAGTGCCGTGTTAAAGTGAAGGAGCTCCGACAAGCCTACCAGAAAACCAAGGAGGCAAACGGACGGTCCGGGGCAGAGCCGCAGACATGCCGCTTCTACGAGGAGCTGCATGCAATTCTAGGGGGGGCCGCCACCACTACCCCACCCCTGACCGTGGACTCCGAGGAGGGGTTAATCTCATCCATGCATGAGGATTCTGCGGACGGGGAAGAGGAGGAGGAGGACGAGGACGAGCTTGCGGAGAGCACACAGCACTCCGTTCTCCCCAACAGCCAGGATCTTTTTCTCACCCTGACTGAAGTACCCTCCGAACCCTCCCAAGGCGGTATCGCAGACCCCCTGGAAGGGACCTCTGGTGAGTGTACCTTTTTAAATATCAAACATGGTTTAAAACAAGCATTTTTTAATGATTAATTTGCCCTGGGGACTTGGGATGCATTCGCGGCCAGTACAGCTACTGGAAAAGTCTGTTAACGTGTCTGGGGATGGAGCGGAAATCCTCCAGGGACATCTCCATGAAACTCTCCTGGAGGTACTCCAAAAGCTTTTGCAGAAGGTTTCTGGGCAGGGCAGCCTTATTCCGTCCTCCATGGTAGGACACTTGACCACGCCATGCTAGCAGCAAGTAATCTGGTATCATTGCATGACAAAGCTTGGCAGCGTATGGTCCCGGTGTTTGCTGGCATTCAAGCAACATCCGTTCTTTATCTTGCTGTGTTATCCTCAGGAGAGTGATATCGTTCAGGGTAACCTGGTTGAAATACGGGAATGTAATTAAGGGGACAGAGGTGGCCCCGTTCCTACTGGGCTGTTTGCCTGTAGCTGAAAAGAAATCCTTCCCTGCAGTTAGCCAAGCGGGCGGGGGGGAGTGGGTGGACAATGGCGCTGAGGTTTTCGCGTTTGGCTAGCAGGGGTCTTCCCTGATACCAGCCACGCGGTGGGGGGAGGGGTAAAGCGATCATCCCACAGAATTGGATGGGTGGTGGTGGTGGTGGTGGAGGGGGTGTTATTTTGTTTTCTGCTGCTGCACGGTAACAGGAAAACCGCAGCACTTAATGGGCTTTGCTTGCTATGGGAAAGGAGGGCGCTGATTTAATGCAGAAGCCGAAAGACAATGGCTTACCATGGCTGCATACAAGCCGAATTCTGTTGCCCGGCCCTGCGTCTGTGATCTCTAACACCAAAGCCGCAGGCACTCAATATAAGATGCAAAATGCGACCTTGTACTGAAATCACATGTGCTATGTAATGTGAATAGTGTTGTTCACCGTGAAAGAGTATAAGCATTGTTCTATAAAATGTATCTTTTTACATACTTCTCTCCCTTTTTTTCCCTCCTCCTGCAGCTGCAAATTTTTCAAGCCTCCCTCCTCCGTCCCGAAGGCTCTCCCAGATAAGGCGGCGAAAGAAACGCACGCGAGACGACATGTTCTCAGAAATAATGCAATCTACCCGCGATGAGAGAGCTCATTTGAATGAATGGAAGGACACGGTCTCAAAGTTCAGGAAAGATGCCAGTGATCGTGAGGACAAGAGGGACCAACGTGAGGACATGAGGGACCAACGGGAGGAGAGAAGGGACCAACGGGAGGAGAGAAGGGACGCTCGAGACGAGAAGTGGCGGGATGCAACGCTGGGGCTGCTGCGTGAGCAAACAGACATGCTCCGGCGTCTGGTGGAGCTTCAGGAACGGCAGCAGCAGGATCACAGAGTGCCGCTGCAGCCCCTGTATAACCGCCCTCCCCCCTCCCCAAGTTCCATAGCCTCCTCACCCAGACGTGTAAGAACGCGGGGGGGGGGGGGGGAAGCTCCGTGCACCCTGCCACTCCACCCCAGTGGACAGCCCAAGCAAAAGGCTGTCATTATTTTGAATTTTTTTAGTGACCTGTTCCTTCCCTCCTATCCTCCTCCCAAACCCCACCCGGACTACCTTGTCAGTTCTCTCCCTATGTTTATTACCCGTTAATAAAGAATGCATGAGTTCTAAACGATACTGACTTTATTTCTTTCAAAGCAAGCTGTGATCGAAGGGGGGAGGGTGGGTTGCTTACAGGGAATGAGTCAATCAAGGGGGCGGGTTTTCATCAGGGACAAACAAACAGAACTTTCACACAGGAGCCTGGCCAGCAATGAAACTTGTTTTCAAAGCTTCTCTGATGCGCACCGCTTCCCGGTGTGCTCTTCTAATCGCCCTGGTGTCTGGCTGCGCGTAATCAGCGGCCAGGCGGTTTGCCTCAGCCTCCCACCCCGCCATAAAGGTCTCCCCCTTACTCTCACAGAGATTGTGGAGCACACAGCAAGCAGCAATAGCAATGGGAATGTTGGTTTGGCTGAGGTCTGAGCGAGTCAGTAACGAGCGCCAGCGACCCTTTAAACGTCCAAAGGCACATTCTACCACCATTCTGCACTTGCTCAGCCTGTAGTTGAACAGCTCCTGACTACTGTCCAGGCTGCCTGTGTATGGCTTCATGAGCCATGGCATTAAGGGGTAGGCTGGGTCCCCAAGGATAACGATAGGCATCTCAACATCCCCAATGGTTATTTTCCGGTCTGGGAAGTAAATGCCTTGCTGCAGCCGTTTAAACAGACTAGTGTTCCTGAAGACGCGAGCGTCATGAACCCTTCCCGGCCATCCCACGTTGATGTTGGTGAAACGTCCCTTGTGATCCACCATTGCTTGCAGCACCATTGAAAAGTACCCCTTGCGGTTTATGTACTGGCTGCCCTGGTGCTCCGGTGCCAAGATCGGGATATGGGTTCCATCTATCGCCCCACCACAGTTAGGGAATCCCATTGCAGCAAAGCCATCCACAATGAGCTGCACATTTCCCAGAGTCACTACCTTTGGTAGCAGCAGCTCAGCGATTGCTTTGGCTACTTGCATCACAGCAGCCCCCACAGTAGATTTTCCCACTCCGAACTGATTACCGACTGACCGGTAGCTGTCTGGTGTTGCAAGCTTCCACAGGGCTATCGCCACTCACTTCTCAACTGTGAGGGCTGCTCTCATCTTGGTATTCTGGCGCTTCAGGGCAGGGGAAAGCAAGTCACAAAGTTCCATGAAAGTGCCCTTACGCATACGAAAGTTTCGCAGCCACTGGGAATCGTCCCACACCTGCAACACTATGCGGTCCCACCAGTCTGTGCTTGTTTCCCGGACCCAGAATCGGCGTTCCACAGCGAGAAGCTGCCCCATTAACAACATGATCTCCAAAGCGCCGGGGCCCGTGGCGCGAGACAATTCTCTGTCCATGTCCATGTCCTCATCACTCATCGCCGCGCTGCCGTAGCCGCCTCTTCCTCGCCTGGCTTTTCTGGTCCTGATTCAGCATAAACTGCACGATAATGCGCAAGGTGTTCACAATGTTCATGACTGCTGTCTTGAGCTGAGCGGGCTCCATGCTTGCCGAGGTATGGTGTCTGCACAGTTCACCAAGGAAAAAAGGCGCAAAACAGTTGTCTGCCGTTGCTTTCACGGAGGGAGGGGGAGGATGTTCCCAGAACCGCCCGCGACAATGTTTTTTGTCCCATCAGGCATTGGGATCTCGACCCAGAATTCCAATGGGTGGGGGGGACTGCGGGAACTATGGGATAGCTATGGGATAGCTACCCACAGTGCAACGCTCCGGAATTCGACGCTAGTATCGGTACATGGACGCGCACCGCCGAATTAATCTGCTTACTGTGGCCACGTGCAATCGAATTTATACAATCGGTTGCAAAAAATCAAATTCCGTAAGTTCGGAGTAATCCCGTAGTGTAGACGTACCCTAAATTACAGTTCAGGATTATTGCAGTTACTTTTACAGCATATTAACCTTTCACTCATTGCTCCAGAGCCACAGTGGCAGCTGGGGAGACTTGCATTAAATTGTATGAAATCAGGTCTCAGGAAAGGAAGTGGTTCTGCTCTGTAGAACATAGGTTAACTGGATTCTAATACAACATATCCTAAATTGCTCCCAATTTACCAAAAGCAGATTAAGCTGCAACATTAAAAGTGCTCTGGAGGCCGTTTCTCCGCCCACCCTCTGGTTTTAAATAAGCACAGATTTAAAACAAAACAAAACAAAAAAACGGGGGTACAGTACTAAGCTGAAATCGCAAACAGCACAGCTTGAAATGGGACCTCATGTTTGCCATCTTCTGCCTGTTTTGTTATAAGAATACGGTGCAAAAAAATGCTTCAAAATGAAGACTTGGTATGGAATGTTGTGAGGAGAAAAGGAAAGGACTATGAAATAAAAACTAACAGTTTGTAAAGGTGCTGTGTAATTGCTGATCAGGGTTACAAATCCATCCCATTCCCCCTTCTCAACTAGTTTATCGACTACAGTCACTGTTTTGACGGCAGGAAATGTCAGTGCAACAAACAACTTTTCTCATATATCTGAGCAAAGTGTTGTTACCTAGGTGCCAAGTGAGCAAAGCACTTACAGTCATGATTAACTATGTGATGTAAGTAGTGCCACTGACTTCAATGGTACTGCTCACATGCTTATGGCCCAGATTTTTAACAGTATTTAAGCACCTAACTCCTAATTGAAATCAATGGGAGTTAGGCACCTAAATGCCTTTAAAAATCTGTCCCTATGTCCTTAAATGCTGTGCTGGATAGGGGCCTGTATGAACCATCTTTCTGACTAACTGCTCTCCCAAAATTTAAATTTCTTTAATTTTTCAAAGTAATGACTGTCCTCACTAACCTGTTGCATCCTTATCTAAGACTAAGTTTGTAAACTGTAAGATACACCTGTACAATTCTTTGCATAATTTCTCCCCCAACCTACACACTACTGAAATGGAAATTAATAAGTATGTTTTGTTACTCTGACTACATAATATACACCTGAGTTGTAAAACAATGGTGATTACTTTCCTAATAAATATAAAATATTTTGGATATTGCTGCTAAAATGCCTCATGCATCTGATCTGCCAACCAATGTGTGTCCAACTTATTAGTACATCACCATCAATTTAAACTGAGATGTGCCTGAGCCACAAAGTTCAGCTCGGGGTCCTATCTCCAGGTTCAGGTCTCGTCAGATCTGGGGTTTGCTTCAGGCTATCTTTAAAATAAGGCTGTGGGTCATTCATCCCTTTCTAAGACATAAGCCACAATTCTCTCAGTGGAGTTGAACAGACAGAAGTAGGCAGGTAGCAAGTGGTGGGTTCTATCTTCCTAAATATTCCTGAACTATAAAGTGTATATTTTTCTTCAGATACATTTAAAAAAACAACATACTTCAAAGGAAAAGGAATCTATATGCAATTAAAACTCCTCCTCCATCATTGTTGACGGAGTGCATTAGCCTTTTTTGTCTACATTCTTGCAGCAACACTGGCTTGGCTACACTGGCAAGTTACAGCGCACTAAAGCCGCGCACAGCGCTGTAACTCACTACCCGTCCACACTGGCAAGGCACGTACAGCGCTGCTTGTACTCCTCCTCCGCCAGAGGAATAAGGAGAATTGCGCTGCTGCTGCAGCGCTGCAGCGCCAGTGTAGCCGCCCAATGCACACTGATTGGCCTCCAGAAGTATTCAGCAGTATCCCACAATGCCTGTTCTAGCCACTCTGGTCATCAGTTCGAACTCTACTGCCCTGGCCTCAGGTGACCAACTGTCAGACCCACCCTTTAAATTCCCCGGGAATTTTAAAAATCCCCTTCCTGTTTGCTCAGCCAGCCAGATGTGGAGTGCTATCAGCGAATCTTTCCAGGTGACCATGCCTCCACGCACCAGGCGAGCCCCAGCATGGAGCAATGGCGAGTTGCTGGACCTCATCAGTGTTTGGGGGGAGGAAGCTGTCCAGTCCCAGCTGCGCTCCAGCCGTAGGAATTACAATACCTACGGGCAGATATCAAGGGCCATGATTGAAAGGGGCCATGACCGGGACGCTCTGCAGTGCAGGATTAAGGTGAAGGAGCTGCGGAATGCCTACCGCAAAGCCCGCGAGGCAAACAGCCGCTCGGGTGCTCCCCCCACGACCTGCAGATTCTATAAAGAGCTGGATGAGATACTTGGGGGTGACCCCTCCTCCATGCCGAGCACCACCATGGACACTTCAGAGCGGGTGGTGGAGGAGGAGGACGAGGAGGAAACCGGGAGTCAGGGTGCTGGGGCGGTTGGAGACACCCCGGACTACCTGGGTCCATGCAGCCAGGAGCTCTTCTCGAGCCCGGAGGAAGCTAGCCAGTCGCAGCAGCCGGTACTTGGTGGAGGACAAACTGGTGGAGGACAAACTGAAGAGCGTGTTCCCGGTAAGCGCTTTATTTTTTGGGAAGGAAGATTTTCGGGAGAGGAGGGTTAGGGCTGCATGCATGCCTAGATGTGGAATAGCGCATTGATGTGGTCTATCACTTCGCGGTAATCGGCCGCGGTAATCTCTTCGAAAGTCTCATCCAGAATGTGGGCAATGCGCTTGCGCAGGTTTCTTGGGAGAGCCACCGTGGTCCTTGTCCCAGTCAGGCTAACGTGTCCGCGCCACTGTGCCGCGAGGGGCGGGGGGACCATTGCTGCACACAGTGAAGCTGCATATGGGCCAGGGCGGAAGCCGCATTGCAATAGAAGACCCTCCCTTGCTTCCCAGGTCACCCTCAGCAGTGAGATATCTTCCAGGACGAACTCCTGTGGAAAATTTTGGGACAGTGTTCAGTGTAGGTGCCCCCTGCAGCTGTTGGCTCTCCCCAAGGCACAGAAACCCAGAAGACAGTACAGCCCAGAAACAATCAGTCCCCCTTACTCACCATTTTGGGGCTCCCGTGGGTTATGTCCGCTCTCTTTGGGACAGGAAAATTATGCTATTGTGTACACTGTGTGTGCCCTCCTCAAGTGCGGGGGAATGATTACTCTGTCTGGTTTAAACAATGCTGCCTCTGTTAAGTGTTGCATTTTGCCTTTGCAGATGCAACCTTGAGACCTCAGCCGTCCGTGTTTACACCTGCTCAAAGACTGCAAAGACTCCGGAGGAGACCGCGGAAAAGCAAGGAAGACATGCTGCACCAAGTCATGCAGCAGTCTGTTAAAGAAAATCAAAAAGCCCAGGAGTGGAGGGAGAGAGCGCAGGAGTGGAGGGAGACAGAAAGCAGGATCCGCCAGGAAAACTCATCGCACCGGCGGCAGGCCACGCAGCACCGGCAGCAAAGCACGGATAGGCTGATAACCATCATGGAGCGCCAAGCAGACTCTATCCAGGAGCTCGTAGCCATGCAGGCGGAGCACTACCGCGCCCGCACCCCCATGCAGCCCTTGCCCCAAAACTCGTTACCTTGTGCCCCCATGTCCCCTCCAACCCACTTTCCCCAACGTGCGGGTTCTTACCGCCAACTGCTGCCTCCAACACCGGTATCTTCACCACCCAGCTCTGAAAACTACGAGCCTTACCCCCTGCACTCAACCCCCATCACCATGCAGTATAGACATCATGAAGTGCAGCACTCAATGCAAAGCAGTGGAGACAGGACATACGCAGATCTCTGATTGTACCATTCCCCATCCCAACCCCACCCCACCCCATTGCCCTTTCTTGATTCCCAAACAGTTGTTTCTTTCAATAAATTTATTTTCTTTTCAATAAATGGATATTTTGGTTTTGAAAACATTCTTTATTATTGCATAAAGTAAAAGATCCATTAGGCCAGGAACCAGGCACTGCAAATCAGTGAAGCAAACACAGATTCCTACCAACATTGTAACCACAGGGCACCAGACATTACTGCTGGCTTTCAGCCTCAAATTGCTCCCTCAAGGCATCCCTAATCCTAGCAGCCCCGTGCTGGTCCCGTCTAGTAGCCCTGCTCTCTGGCTGTGCAAATTCAGCCTCCAGGTGTTGAACATCGGAGGTCCATGCCTGCCTGAATATTTCACCCCTCCCTTCACAAATATTATGGAGGGTACAGCACGCGGATATAACCGCGGGGATGCTGTTTTCTGCCAAGTCCAGCTTCCCATACAGAGATCGCCAGCGGCCCTTTAAACGGCCAAAAGCACACTCCACAGTCATTCGGCACCGGCTCAGCCTGTAGTTGAACCGTTCCTTGCTACTGTCAAGGCACCCTGTGTAGGGTTTCATGAGCCACGGCATTAGCGGGTAAGCGGGGTCTCCAAGGATCACAATGGGCATTTCGACTTCCCCTACTGTGATCTTCCTATCGGGGAAAAAAGTCCCGGCCTCCAGCTTCCTGAACACGCCAGTGTTCCGAAAGATGCGTGCATCATGCACCTTTCCGGGCCACCCTGTATTAATGTCAATGAAACGCCCACGGTGATCCACTACCGCCTGGAGTACCATAGAGAAATACCCCTTCCGATTAACGTACTCGGAGGCTAGGTGCTCCGGGGCCAGAATAGGAATATGCGTCCCATCTATTGCCCCTCCACAGTTAGGGAAACCCATTTGTGCAAAGCCATCCACAATGTCCTGCACGTTACCCGGAGTCACGGTTCTTCTGAGCAGGATTTTATTAATGGCCCTGCAAACTTGCATCAGCACGATTCCAACGGTCGACTTTCCCACTCCAAACTGGTTCGCGACCGATCGGTAGCTGTCTGGAGTTGCCAGCTTCCAGATTGCAATAGCCACCCGCTTCTCCACCGGCATGGCGGCTCTCAATCTCGTGTCCTTGCGCCGCAGGGTGGGGGCGAGCTCCTCACACAGTCCCATGAAAGTGGCTTTTCTCATCCGAAAGTTCTGCAGCCACTGCTCGTCATCCCAGACTTGCATGACGATGTGATCCCACCACTCAGTGCTTGTTTCCCGAGCCCAGAAGCGGCGTTCCACGGTGCTGAGCATGTCCGTGAATGAGACAAGCAATTTCGTGTCGTACGCGTTACGTGACTCGCTATCCTCGTCGGAATCCTCGTCGGACTCCTCACTGTCACTTCGGATCTTAAGGAACAGCTCGACTGCTAAACGTGACGTGAAGGCGAGACTCGTCAGCATACTCCTCAGCAGTTCGGGCTCCATTTCCCGCAGACCGAAACGGAGCACACAGATCGCGCTGCACAAAAGCCGTTGAAAGATGGCGCCAAATGTGGACGGAAACACAGGGATTGCTGGGATGTGAAGCGATGCATCACGTGGCGTTGGGACAGGACCCAGAATGCCCCGCGCCCACCGCCCCCTTCCCACAAGCCACCGCGCCAAAGTGGCGCGAAAATGGGAAGAGGTGCTCTGTGGGATAGCTGTCCATAATGCGCTGCTCCCAATGCCGCTGCAAGTGCCGCCAATGTGGCCACGACAGTGCGCTGGCAGCTGTCAGTGTGGACAGACTGCAGCGCTCTCCCTATTCAGCTGTACGAAGGCAGGTTTAAGTCACAGTGCTGTACATCTGCCAGTGTAGCCAAGCCCTGAGCCAAATTAAGAAAGGGGGAAGGTGGAGGGCTGTTTGCACTTCCTTACACCAGTTCTGAATTTGGACCATTGGGTGTAGCATGTTGCTGATTGCATATGAATTCCAGGTGATCTACATGAAAGAACAAGACTAACATTAGGAAAATAAACAGTAAATAAAGCATCATTGCTAACTAAACTAATTCTTTCTAGATGCAAATTCCGGTTGATGTGTTAGCTATCCTCTCAGGACAGATGATACAGATGATACAAAACTACTCAAGTTAGTTAAGTCCCAGACAGACTGCGAAGAGCTACAAAAGGATCTCTCAAAAACGGGGTGACTGGGCAACAAAATGGCACATGAAATTCAATGTTGATAAATGTAAAATAATGCACATTGTAAAACATAATCCCAACTATACATATAAAATGATGGGGTCTAAATTAGCTGTTACCACTCAAGAAAGAGATCTTGGGGTCATTGTGGATAGTTCTCTGAAAACATCCACTCAATGTGCAATGGCAGTCAAAAAAGCGAACAGAATGTTGGGAATCATTAAGAAAGGGATAGATAAGAAGACAGAAATTATCATATTGCCTCTATATAAATCCATGGTATGCCCACATCTTGAATACTGCATGCAGATGTGGTCGCCCCATCTCAAAAAAGATATTTTGGAATTGGAAAAGTTTCAGAAAAGGGCAACAAAAATGATCAGGAGTATGGAATGGCTTCCGTATAAGAAGAGATTAATAAGACTGGGACTTTTCAGCTTGGAAAAGAGATGATTAAGGGGGGATATGATAGAGGTCTATAAAATCATGACTGGTGTGAAGGAAGCAAATAAGGAAGTGTTATTTACTCCTTCTCATAACACAAGAACTAGGGGTCACCAAATGAAATTAATAGGCAGCAGGTTTAAAACAAACAAAAGGAAGTATTTTTTCATACAATGCACAGTCAGTCTGTGGAACTCCTTGTCAGAGGATGTTGTGAAGGCCAAGACTATAATAGGGTTCAAAAAAGAACTAGATAAATTCATGGAGGATAGGTCTATCAATGGCTATTAGCCAGGATGGGCAGGGATGGTGTCCCTAGCCTCTGTTTGCCAGAAGCTGGGAATGGGTGACAGGGGATGGATCACTTGATTATTACCTGTTCTGTTCATTCCCTCTGGGGCATCTGGCATTGGCTATTGTCGGAAGACAGGATACTAGGCTAGATGAACTTTTGGTCTGACCCAGTATGGTTGCTCTTATGTTCTTATGACACAGACAGGCTAAATGACCTGGAATTTTCAAAGACACATAGGGCAGTTAGGTGCCCAACTCCAACTGGCTTTCAGTGAGAGCTGGATACCTAACTCCCATTGGTGTCTTTGAAAATCTGTCCCTAGATAAAGCTTTACCAGCTCCAGTGTGATCATACAATTGTACAATTCAGGAAGCAATGCAAAAATGTGTATTTGGCAACCTTTTTGGATAAAAATACCCGTAGCCTAATTTTATATTTCATGTTAACATTGCTCTGTACAACCTTTATACTACTTTCATGAGCTGCTATAAAATGGTTATGTCCTAATTATGATGCAACTAAAGCAGATAATTTGATAATACAGGGCTATCTTGTGCAATACAGAGTAAACTAACCTTGTCTAGTTTAAACATTTGCTACAGTCCCTATGATGTACTGTGACCCCGCCGAAGTCTAGGATGTCATTTTTAACGGTGCAAATCTAATTGGGATATTTTCCCCATTTTTTATTTAAGAAAAAAATCTAATGTAAATAAATGTTGCTGAAAATTTTTAACTTGTTTACATCATATTTTATCTATGGCACAATGCAAAGAAAAGCACAGTAGACTAATATTGACAACTGATGATGGTCGAGAATACCAAGTGATTCGATCTTTTATAGAAACTCACCATTGAATAATGATCTGTAGATTTTGATGGGGGATAGTAATTCAAAACATTCTTTAAAAAAATCTTAATTTATGCATCACTGGGCTTGGCTCCCACTGCAAAAAGTCATAATCCCAATAAGCAAGTCTCCATAATTAGAGTCCAATTTGACTGGCATCTGGGACATTCAACTTGATTGTTTAAGACAATGTGGGAAACAGGTTTGCATGTAACAGATTGCATTTAACTCTTCATTTCCCTCCATCTACCGTCCTCATCTACTGTCCTTCCCTCTCTTCCATTGTTTTTACTCTTTCCTGCATTATCCTCTTCTCCTGGTCCATTATTTTCAGTAATGCATCTGTTTTCCCCCTTTCTTCTTTCTTGCTGTTTCCTTAATTTCCTATTTTCTTCCTCTCTTCCCTCCCACCACCTGTTTTCTCTCCTCCTCTTCATCTTTGCCCTTTCTCGGTTTTTAATTCTTGTCACACTGCATCCTCCTTCGCCTCTATCCTGTTCTTCTCTTCCTTGATCAAAAAGCAATGTGTTTCTCCCTCACAATAATGGCACATTCTCATGAGATTTTTGTACTCATAAAAACCTTCAAATTTATTTAAGAACTTCTGGAGTTGTCTAATCCCAAGAGAAAAGTTCTTATTATACCTTGAGCTGTCAAATGAAACCTCACAGTTCACCTTCATTCCAAGGATTATTATGTACAGATCATAGAACTGTCTAACAGAACCTATCTTTTCTGTGAAGCTTTATTTAGAAGGTCATAACAAGACAACCTGTCAAACTGGGCCTGACAATCACACCACCTGAAATGTTTAGAGTTCCTTCACCTTTTTTAATTGGTTTGAGGACTGGGAAAGGCATAGAGACCATGCTGGTTTTGTTGGTAAATGATCTCCTTTAGTCAATGAATGAAGATCATTGGCTAGCTGGGAAACTAGCAGAAGTCTTTGACAATATTAACTGTGAAGTATTGTTAACATAAGTGTGAACCTTGGCAAGGGTGGCTGAAATTTTGCTTGAGTGGCTCCATTCTTCTCTTTTGGAGAGGACTAAGAGGTATGTATGAGGCAATTGCTCATCTTCTGTAACAGTTCTCTCATGTGGGGTATCAGAGCTCTATTGTACCCACTTTTCAGTGTGCATGTGAGACTGGTAGAGAACGTAGTGAGAGGGCCTGGGCTCCTGTGGAATCATCAATATACTGATGAGTCAGCTCTACGTGGGATCCTCATGATGCATTTGCTCCACTTTCCTAATGCCTGGTCAAGATTGGGGTTTGGAGGAGAACTAGCTGGTTGAAGCTCAGTCTGGACGAAAAAAGAAGTCATGTTGGTGGATTGGGGAGAAAAAAAATCAATCCAAAGAAACAGTGGATGGTATCTACCCATTCATTAAAAGGTATGCTTGCCTTTTGTTATTCAGGTTCACTATCTAGAAATCACATTGGATCCCCTGCTGTTTCTGGATGGTCAGACAGAGGTGTGCTGGGTAAGACTTTTCATAATTTTCATTTGAAAAAGAAGTTGCAGCCCATGTCACCTCTAGTTTAGATTATTGCAGTGTATTCTCTATGTGGAACTACCTTTCAAGATTGCTCAGATATTCGCTGGTACAAAATTCACATATGCAGCTTATTCCACCTCAGACTGTACGGCTTCCAGTTTTTATTTTCAGATTGGACTCAATATTTTGACTTTGATCTGGAAGGTCCTCTGTGGTTTGCAGCCTACGTATCTTAGAGAGATGTTCTCCCTCTTTGTATTTTAACCTGGCTGTTGAGATCAACTGAATATACAAACTGACGGTTCTTAGATTTGTACATCTGGTGACTGGTACGTGTCATACCTAGAATTTGCTTCCTTATTTGGCTCCCTAAACTTGACCTTGACACTACATTTTGAGACTCAAATAAATTTCTCAATCCAGCTGAGATTGACCCCCCTACTGAGTCCACATCATTAAAAAAAGCCTGATTAAATAGACAGGCCTTACAAAATAGCCACAAGATCAATAAACTCAGGCTTTGTCAGCCTGAGATGGAAGCAAACTTCAGATAAGACATTTGCCTCCCCCAGGTGTGCAAATATACCGAATTTTTGCATGCATGCACACACGGCTACATCTTAAATCCACACAGAAATTGAAATAAATGAACTACCACAATCTTCCTTAATCAAGTGGAATACCCTGCCATAAAACCACAAACTGCACTACCTGGCAATTAGCCTTTGAGTGCAATTTAAGGTGTTCATTTTGCCCTACAAAAACAAAACAATTGGGGAACACATTTTTAAGATGATATCCTTTGCCCAAAGTAACTTTTCATACTTGTACTCCATCTCTTGAAGCCTTTAAGTCAAGACAAGATGTCTTTCTAAAAAGATATGCTATAGCTCAAAACAGAAATTATGGGCTTGAGGCATAAATTATTGGGTGAGGTTCCTCTGCTGGTGTTTATGCAAGAAGTGATGATCATACTGGTCCCTGTGGCCTTAACGTGTATGAATACACAATAATCTTGTCTGCTTCTCAGTTGAGATGTTACACTATTCTGCATAATGTAAGATCACAGGAACTGACATACATGGAGCAGTCAAAGGTCTGTCTGTCTGGTATTCTTTTTCTAACCATAGCTAATATTGAATGCCTAGAAAGAGAGGTGAAAAACACTAAGCTCTCTGCAAATTCAGATGATGTTAGAGAGCATGTCTGCAGTGCAAGTGAAGGTGCGACTGTAGCAGGGGTTGGCATAGCCATGCTAGCTTTAATCTAGCTAGCACGGGTAATACTAGGAGAGAAGTGGTGGTGGGGACCAGCAACCAGAGTACAAGCCCATTGGGGACCCTAGGTATGTATTCTGGTTGCTAGATCTTTAGTCTTATTGCTACCCATACAAGCTAGATTAAAGCTAGAGCAGGGATAGGCAACCAATGGCACGTGTGCCGAAGGCGGCACGCGAACTGATTTTCAGTGGCACTCACACTGCCCGGGCTCTGCATTTTAATTTAATTTAATTTTAAATGAAGCTTTTTAAAACATTTTAAAAACCTTATTTACTTTACATGCAACAATAATTTAGTTATATGTTGTAGACTTATAGAAAGAGACCTTCTAAAAACGTTAAAATGTATTACTGGCACGTGAAACCTTAAATTAGAGTGAATAAATGAAGACCACTTCTGAAAGGTTGCCGACCCCTGAGCTAGAGCATGTTACAATCAATCACATCTTCACTTGCAGTATAGACATACCTAAGAAGTATTGCTGCATGGACTGGAGGACTGATAACGTTCTGAAGTCATGTGTCTTCAGGGTCAAAAAGCATACAAGGGAGACTTCAAAAGAGTAACAGCATTAGAGCTAAGTGCAGTCAAATTGTCCCTGAGACGGCCCCACTTCTCACAGTTGTCAGCGGAGTCCAGATCTGCAAATGTGGCTTTGGGCTTTCAAAAACCCAGTTCAGCAGAGGAGGCAATAATAACTACTTCAGTAATTAGGTTCTGTCATGCACTGTATATCTAGGGCCCAGGGCTGATTTGGAATTAGAAGAGGCACCCAGAGTGCTTTTAGAGCAATCTATTTTAGTGAATGTTGCAGCCAAATATCCTTTTCCTGAAACAGTGAAAGGGCAATCACGCTGTTTTCAGTTTCAGTGAATTTCAAAAGCATTGCAAACCAAAAGAAAAAGGATTGAACAGAGGGAGAAAGCAACTGACATGGAATAATGCTATCCAGGAAGAAATCCACTTATTGGATATTGCCTTATTTTTCTGAAGAGGGGACAAGTCACATTCATCAAATTGCACATAAACCAAGCCGCACAGGAAATGGGGGGAGGAGGAAGTTCTTTAAACAGCTTGAAGAAGCTGAAAGGAAGCAATGCAGATCTGCAACAAGGAGTTAGATCTAGTAGACTCTATGCAGGCACACAAGGACTGGTGAGTAAGTGGGCACAAGGAATCGTCCCCCAGCCCTTCACTCCTAGGCAAGGTTGAGACACACATGGTGTGGGAAATGCTGACATTTGTGGGCTAGTGACCCAACTGGAGGGGAGGGGAAGCATTCCTTTTTGCCTAGCAAACCCAGCGGAGCTGGCCCAGTGTATGGGGGTGGGAGGGACTTGCACTGCACTGTGTTACAAGGTATTGCTCTAGGATCCTCTCCACCAGAGCCCCAGAAAGAATGCTGGCTCAGGCAGACAATTCCTCTAGGGATTTCAACTGCAGTGCGGCCCCTTCCAAATTCCACTCCCCATATCACTAGTAGCTGAAAGCCATGATTTGGTTCAAGAGGTTCTAAGAAGTAGCAGTTACTAAATAGGGTATTTTGAATAAAGAGTTTCCAAAAATGTCAAGAACGCCATTATCAGAAAGACTAAAGTGATGCTTTTAAAGTGTCCACACCTGTTTCACAACTGAGACCTCAGGGAAGCTACTCCCCCACCTTGCAGCCGACACTAAAGAGAGAATTTAAGAGGAAGGCAGATAAAATAAAAACTATGTTTCTTCACCATGCTCTGGCCTTTCTCCCTACTCCCGACTATCCTGAAAGACATACATGCAGAGTGTTCAGCACAATCAAACCATATCCAATTTATGTGTTCCAAATGATGATTATCCACGAACAGCTGTGCTATCACTAGCCAGCAGCTTTTTGGTGGACAAGGGGAAACCCATCCATAATAATTAGGAAAGAGAAAGAGAAGCAGACTAATTAGCTCTCCTTACTGCTTCCTGTTTAGCACTTACTATGAAAATGAGATGCATAATCTGTGATGTTTTCCAGATAAAATGTTTAGAACATGAGGTGCTCAGGATTGGTTGCACAATGGAATCTGCAGCACAAGTCTTGGACTGTTCAAGTACAAAACAGAAATTTTTGGAGCTGACTTTAGGTGTTAATATATGAAACCCTCTAGACCTTTTGTCATGGAAAAAACATGAACCATGAGTTAACTCCGAGGCCTTGTCTGTACTGGGGATTTTCACCATCAGAGGCCATCTATCGATGTAGCTGTACCAGTGCAAGACCCAAGCAGAGACAAAAGAGCAATTACAAAGCAGTTTGCACTGGAGCAGCTAACCCCTGCTTGAAACTCAAATAAACTGCACAGGTACAAATTGCAGCTTATAGCCGCTCTGCCTAGGGTAGGGTTTGCATTGCTGTAGCTACACCAGTGTCTAATCACTAATGGTTTTAACTGTGGCACATCCCTAGTGTAAACAGGGCCTGAGCTATCCTGTGAGATGGACTTGACTTGTTAAGGTCTGAGTGAGAGAAAAAGAAAGATAATGGCTGGATAGATTTCAGCATTTTGCTTCCAATGACATTTCTTCCAATGACATACTTTGTGCATACAAGGGGTTTTAATTCTGCCCTTGAAATGTAAATGAAGGAATACTGCCAGCACAGACTTCGATTTCAAGCACATTCTGCTTGTATTGGAATCTGTGTATAATTTAGAAGCAAGGTTTCTACTGCTGCAGTGTCTCATTTGCTTGCAAATTCAGTTAGCATTTTTAAGCATGTGGCAGAGATATCAATAAATAACCACATAATAACAGCTAGGCAGGTGGCCAGTAGGGATTACAGAGATTATTAATGCTTCTTGTTTATTCATAGCCTAAAATTGAAAACAAACAAAAACACCCTTTGGCTTGAAAGCAGATAGTTCTGCATATAGTTAGTCCGTGTCACCATATAACACTGTCACAGTTACCCTCCTCTTTTTCCTTCCATTTCTTCATATGTGCATCTTGCCTTAAATTAGAGCCAGAACCTGCAATGGGGTCTCACATACAGAGCCAGTTGCAGGCACAGCTGCCCAGACAGAGCCAGCTGCAGGATAGGGGCCTTAAATTAGAAACTTTTGGGGGCAGGGCTGGTTCTTACTGTGTGTTTATACAGTGCCGAGCACAATGGAGCCCCAATCCTTGAGCACTACCATTCATTTACATTTGAATAATGTGAATGAAGGGCAGAGTGATGCATGTGTTGATGGTTCAGAAGATAATCTTGTGGCAGAGCTTTTCTGATTTTTGAGTACAATATTTTAATAAGCTTTGGTGTTTCACTGAATGCATGCATGTTATGTCCTTGATTTACCCTGAATTAAAATGCCACTGACATCAGACAGATTGTGACTCTGAGCTGATACTGCATA
Organism: Platysternon megacephalum; assembly: GCA_003942145.1. Lineage (NCBI taxonomy): Eukaryota > Metazoa > Chordata > Testudines > Platysternidae > Platysternon > Platysternon megacephalum. Next base: position 2,320,836 of record QXTE01000115.1, on the reverse strand, counting down.
ATCATTTATTTCAAATTCAAAGGAAAATTCTAGTATTTTAAATAATATGCCTAAGTCATTGGATCAGAAATCTGGATTTGATTGAACAGAATAGCAGTAGCCCAGTTCTTCCTTATTACTGCCTGCTGGTGCTATTTGTATTCACTGCAACTCTGCCAAAAGCTTTGTTCCTGGTCCCCCTTTAAGACAGAAGAGGATAACCTGATGGCGCTAGAGAGTATCTACATGTGGGGTATTTACTCATATCTGCATCAAATCCTGAAGTGTACTTTGTGCACGTATGTGGACTGGTTTGTTTAAATTAATTGTTTGCAATCACATTCCACCACTGTAGTAGTGCAGGACACTGAGAATAGTATTTGCACTGGGATCCTAAGAGAGGGGTGGCCTGGTGTTGAAAGGCAGTGCTGGGGAAGAAGTGGATTTTCCGTTGTGCCAGAATTCAATTATTATGATTTTTTTTTTCTGTTCTGAAATGGAACAAAACTGAACATGTGAGTGGTAGTAATAGCAGCCTGGTGAATCTGGCATCCAGCTGTCTGGGGCAGCTTCCAGCATACTGATGCAGATCCCCAGCTAGTGCAGAATTATAGCACTGTAGACTTCAATGGCGCTATGACAATCTACATCAACTAAGGATCTGCCCTATAGAGGTGATTTTTTTTGCAGCTTTGCCTCAAAGACCCAGAAACATTTACCCCTTCACATCTGCTGTCCTTAAGACACATGGGCCCTTTCAGACACATGGGCCAGGATGGTCCTTCATTCTTTGAGTCTCGGCATAAAACTGTCTAGTATCCCGCCAATCTTCACCCGAAAATTCTCTCCTTGTAAGAGTGCGACTTTAGCCACAATGGTGATTAAGTCCAGCAAAATACAATACGCCCACAAATTTGCCTGTCGTGATCTCCTTAAAAACGCCCTTGATGATGCCACATCACCTCCTGACTCAGTTTCTGCAATACATTCCAAATGGGTGTCAGCCAAATGATAAATTTTGGTTCTCTGCCTTCAGTATCTAGCACAATTGGACTGGGGACAATACCACAGTACAGTGTAACAGAATACTCTGGCCTAAGTAGCAATCCCCTGCAGATAAGAATGTCTCTGAAGTAGCTCGCAGTTCCCCTACAGGCATCAGCAGAAGCTTGAAGTTACTATATAGTCTTTGGAAACTTACAGAGTTGTTTGCAAATATCTTTCAAAATAAATCCTGAAGGCTATGGTTATGCAGTGCACAATGCCAATCCAGTGAAGAACCTCCATATGAGAGCTGGAGAAATTGGTGAGTACAGAACCCAAATAGCAAAAGCTGGAGACTGCCTCGACAGTTTCATTATTCAAAGAGATTGGAGTCATGGGTGGACCTGATCCTATGTTTAGCAAGAGCGAACGATTGTCCCAAAGAACAACTCATCCCACTGGGATGAGATAGAAGTGCAGTAATGTGAATTTTTTCCTGGTCTACCAGTACAGGCTTCATGCTGTGTGACCCGAGCCATTAAGTCTTTCTCGGCAACTTCCTTCACCTCAGGTGCTAGGCGCAGCTGCTGCCTTGCGTCTTTGCCGCCTGCATTAGCCATCATTTTCAGAGTTCTCATTGGACTTGTCCACCTCACATAATGTCCAAGGCGATATTTCGGACCAGCCTTCATAGCTGATGGCATAGCTCCAATGAGCAATCCCCTCCTTGGACTCCAGGGGAACGGCTAATTTAGACCCCATCATTTTGTATATATCGTTGGGATTATGTTTTCCAATGTGCATTACAGGCAGTCCTCGGACTTGCGACACAATTGGTTCCTGAAAATTGTGTCATAAGTCAAAACGTAACTCGGAACTGCAGTACACTCCATTGCGGGACCAAGCATTGTAAAGTCAAAACCAATGATCATAAGTCGAATAAGGGTGTCAATTCAGAAACATTGTAAGTGCCATTCGTCTTAAATCGGACGTCATAAAATCAAGGACTGCCTGTACTTTGCATTTTTCAACACTGAATTTCATCTGCCGTTTTGTTGTCCAGTCACCCAGTTTTGTGAGATATCTTTGTAACTCTTCGCAGTCATCTTTGGACTTAACTATCTTGAGTAATTTTGTATTGTCTGCAAACTCTGCCACCTCACTGTTTACCCCTTTTCCAGCTAATTTAGGAATATGCTGAACAGCACAGGTCCCAGTACAGATCCTTTGGGGACCCAGCTATTTCTCTCTCTCTCCGTTATGAAAACGGACCATTTATTTCTACACTTTGTTTTCTGTCTTTCAACCAGTTACTGATCCATGAGAGGACCTTCCCTCTCATCCCATGACTGCTTAGTTTGCTTAAGAGCCTATGGTGTGGGACTTTATTAAAGGCTTTCTGAAAATCCAAGTACATTATATCCACTGGTTCACACTTGTCCACATGTTTATTGACCCCCTCCTCAAACAATTCTAATAGATTGGTGAGGCAGGATTTCCCTTTGCAAAAGCCGTGTTGACTCTTCCCCAATGAATCATGTCCATGTATGTGCCTGATAATTCTGTTCTTTACTATAGTTTCAACCAATTTGCCTCGTACTGAAGTTAAGCTTACTGGCCTGTAATTGCCAGGATCTCCTCTGGAGCCTTTTTTAAAAACCAGCATTACATTAGTTATCCTCCAGTCAACTGGTGCAGAGGGTGATTGCTCAGGTTTAATATAATTAAATAGAACTAAACTCATTTATAAAATATAGTCCAGCCAGCTCACAACAGGAACAGTGCCCTCTTGGGTTTCCAAAGTCTGCACAGTGATTGAGACACCACTGTGTCACAGCATTGCTGCTGACTCTGGGAGAGTGGCTTTGCTGGAAATTCAGTCTGAATCCGGTTTTCTGGCTCTCTTGGGGGAGTATATGCAATATATTGTAGCTTCTTTATATGTCTGCCTTTTGCTTTTGGACAGGTTTGTTTTCTCAGTATCCTCTATCACAGACTCTTAAAAGGCTATATTTAGAGTTCCATTTCATGTCAGTCACTAATTTCCTCACCTCCTCTTCACTAGACTTCATTGACTAAATTCAGCCCTGGAGTAAATGGATGCAATGTCTGCTGACTGCAATTGAAGTTGGGCCAGTTAATGCCAGGGCTGAACTAAGTCCAATAATTTAGTAGTTAAAGCTCTTTCCCTCTTTAAAACACTTTACTTTTTCTGTAATCTTCGCAACACCTCTGTGAGATAGGTATTATCCCCCATATTACAGATCCATCAGGAAAAGTAAAAAGACTTGGTGAAGAAAGGAGTTCATATCAGAGCTGGAATGATAATTCTGTAGTTCCTGGCTAGCAGTCTTGTGCTTAGACCAGAAGCTTCTCTTTATGGCTCTCTACTGCAGGTTACAGACTTTACTCTCATTTCCCCTCCATGACTTACAAGTTCCTGTGTAGTTCTCCATAAAACAGTGCTCTGACTTGAAAAGCACAGTGACCCTGTCAGAAAGACTGCAGCAGCCTGAGAAAACTGTCTGACATAGATTCATGTCTTAATTGGGGAGGGGAGAGGGTGTTCTTAACTCAGGTTAGCTAACTCAGGTTACAATAGTAGTGAAGAATCAGAGGGATAGCCATGTTAGTCTGGATCTGTAAAAAGCAACAGGGAGTCCTGTGGCACCTTTAAGACTAACAGATGTATTGGAGCATAAGCTTTCGTGGGTGAATATCCGCTTCGTCTGACGAAGCGGGTATTCACCCACGAAAGCTTATGCTCCAATACATCTGTTAGTCTTAATAGTAGTGAAGACACTTCAACTTAATCCCCCCACCCCACACACTGCTATTTTAACCCAAGTTAGCAAACTCAGGTTAGCTTTAGAACACAGTTTGTTTCAATGAAGACGTATCCTTAGATTCACCACCAAATCCCTGGGGCCCAGGTTGAAAAGGGACCCGCCCCAGTCCTGTGAAAATGAGCGAGTGAGGGTGGGGGACAACGAACGATGGAGGAAGTGGGGATGGTGTGAGTGGGGTGAGGCGGGGCCTCGGGGAAGGGGCGGGGTAAGGGTGTTCGGTTTTGTGCGATTAGAAAGTTGGCAACCTCAGGCCGCAGTGCTCCAGTCTTTGAGAGTTCAAATAGAAGCTTTTAACTGTTTAGGACTTGCTGCAGACTCTCTCTGAAACCATTTTAAACTTGTTCCTCAGGGTCACAGAGTGAAATTTTAAAGAGCCATGAGCAACATGGGTAGGTCGATCTAAGTTTTAGGTGTAGACCAGGCCTTTGAGAGGGAAAATTGCAGAATTATAATTGAGAAGAAGTAAAGGCATGAGATCTGGGAACTGAGGGGGTGCACTCAGAGAGACCTCAAAGGGAACAGAGGCACAACTAGCCTTTTACCAGTGTCAAACAAGGTGACTGGTCCATTTAAGAAGGAATGGATCCAATTCACCTGTGACTAGTTAGCTACCTCCCAACAGGGCCTGACAGAGGGCTGTATTGGTGTGTCTACATACCTTTTTGGAATGAGCCTCCCAGCCTGGGTCAAGAGACTCGGGCTAGCAGAGCTCATGCTCACCAGTCTTCTCAAAACCAAAGAACTGTTTATTTTAGCAGCAAGAGCAAAGTGTTAGAGGAAAAGGATTTTAAAAGTACCTGCAGTCTACACGCATGTCTATCTTACTTAAAGGCTGCCCATCCCCCGACAGTAACCTGGGCAGGCCTAGCTTCTTCAGACATCCCAGCCTGTGCTTGTGCCTTAGTCTGGTTCCCCCAAATTCCCTCCTCTTTTGAGAGGGAGAACCCCTTTTTATACTGCCATGGTCCTTTTGTCCTTCTGTGTCCCCAGGCTTTGGCACTTCCAGACCAAATTAGTCTTCAAAGCTAACAGTTAGGGTCCTGCCTCTTACCAGCCCTCAGGTGTTTGCTGAGAAGTGGCTTATCTTGTGTCTCTCTTTTTCCTTCCTGCTTGCTTTTTCCTTACAGCCCCCATATAAACTAAACCAATATATTCATATAGTAAACACCCCAATAACTGGGTCCACATATTACTATTACTACATTATTATTACTGAGCAGCTCCACTTACATCACAAATAAAATGAAAGGGAAATGGGAGTGTATCATACCGTTGCTATGTATCTATTATTACTAAGTCTTTGTATTACAATAGCACCTAGAGGCCCCAACTGAAATCAGGACTCCATTATGCTAGGAACTGTTCACACACAGCCCCAATGAGCTTACAGTCTAAAGAGACAAGACAGACAAAGGATAGAAGACCAGAAGGACTATCACACACAGTTTGCAGATGGGGTATTGAGAAACAGATTGGTTAAGTGAGTTGTCCAAGCTCCTACAGGAAGTCTTTGATAAAGCCAGGAACTGGACACAAATCTCCTGAATTCCAGTCCAGTGCCTTAACCACAACACCTTCCTTCCTCTCCAATTTCTATCTAAATTCTTATGTAGTACCCATATGTGTTGCTTATGTGTATCTCTCTCCCTCTCTCTACCCTCCAGGTATCAGGATGGTGTTTTTTTGCGGAACGCTAGGTTGAAGAAATGGGTTTAGCATCCCAATATCTTCCTAAAGTGACTTGTAAATTAGATCAATCTAATCACTCTTACTGTTGACAGTTCTGCTGCAGTGGAATGCAGCTGTCAAAGGAGGTTGCCATTACAGAGGGTGAGGAGACCCATCAAGTAGCTTTGACCAATATCATGGAGGGCTTTGACGATAAGGACCAACACTTTAAAAGTGACCACATATTGAACCTGTGAAGAAAGGGCACTGGGATGATGTGCTCTTAGTGTTCTTTGTTTCTGAGATCAGGGGCTGCTGTATAGTTTCAGACTGCAAGATCTTTATGGACCCGTAAGATAGATCTCTGCTCCAAAATGCCCAGCAAACTTTTGAATGTTTAATAAATAATAAAAGTGACATGACAGTGGTTTCCAGTTTGGAAGTCAACAGAAACTTGATAGTTTTTTAGGAAGTGCTCCCTTTGGTGGGCAAAATTCCAGCAACAATGGACACAGAAGCAATGGTCCTTGTAGATCTGGTCAATGTGACAAACTACTAATAATACCTAAAGCGGGTATCGTTTTTAACTCCTTTTTCATTATATTCATCAATGAACTTTATTTCAGTAGAATACAATGGATCATTGAGGGGAAAAGTAGTACAAATACAGTACTATATATAGCCTAAATAATGAAAGAAAACACAGAAAACTACAGCAAGTTTGTCTTGAGATTGTATCTTGCTATGGTATATAAAGAAATCTCTGCTCACTCAGTCAGAATTTAAGGCCAGAGGGACCATTAAATCATTTAGTTTGGCTTCCTGTATGTCACAGATTATTAAACTTCATACAGTTACCTCTGTATTGAGCCCAATAACTTGTGTTTGGTTAAAGTATCTTCCAGAAAGGCATCCAGTCTTGATTAGAAGATCAAGAGATAGTTTGTTCCAATGGTTTAGCACCCTCAATTAATGTTGTGTCTTATTTCTGATTTGAATTTGTCTGGCTTCAGCTTCCAGCTGGAGATTCTTGTGCCTTTCTCTACTAGATTAAAGAACCCTCATATTTTCTCCCAATGAAGATAGCTATACACTAATCAACCTCTCAAATTTGTTTTTCTACAAGAGAAACACACTGAGCTCTAAGTCTCTCACCATTAGGCATTTTCTCCAGACCTTGAGCAATTTTTGTGGCTTTTTTTGTGAACCTGGTCCAAATTTTTCAACATCCCTTTCAACATGTGGACACCAGAACTGTGATATTGACTTAAAAGCAATTTGTGCTCCAGAGATGAAATACTTCACTAATTTGCCTTAACAATAATACCACAAGTATTAATAGGGAGCTGCTCTTAAAAAGTAGCCTTTCTGAATCCACAGACATTTATCTAGAAAAATCCAGCATTCCCAACTATTAATGCACCTCATTTCTTGTACAACAATATTCCAAAAGGGAACAATTAAAGAAAGAAAATTAAAATAATTACACTTAACTTCCATAATTTATCATTTGGAAAATACTATTCTCTTTCCTCCCATCCCTAACTTTCTTATGGAGCTTAAACTAATATAGCTTTGTTTCATTTATTCCATCTTTTGTGTTTCAGCTTCAATGAAGATGGAACAGTTCAGGGAATAAGGTTTGTTTAATTAACTTGTTACTTCTAAACTGCACATTGCCGCACATGAACACTGAACATTGTGTTTTAATGTAGAACACTGCATGTTACTTTTTAAAATCAGCTAGCGGCAAATGATCACATATTAAATGAATTACCACTCCCACATTAAGAGTGTAGTTTCCGGTGTGCTGAACAGTAGAGCTACAATATGTCTCAGGCTTGGTCTACAGTACGGAGTTAGGTCATAGAATCATAGAAACATAGAACTGGAAGGGACCTTGAGAGGTCATCTAGTCCAGTCCCCTACACTCAAGGCAGGACTAAGTATTAGTCAGGACTAAGTAAGGCAGCTTACATCGACCTAATTATGTCAATGTACACACTGTGCAGCCTTGCTCCTGCCGATGTAAGTGCCCTACTACACCGAAATAATGACAACTCCACCTCCACGAGAGGCGTAGGGCTTATGTCGGTGTAGTTAGGGTGACTACTACCTCAGTTGTTGGCTGTCATTCTTGTCAATTTCATGGCACCATGTGAGAGCTGTGAAATTGACAAGAAAGAGTTGGGGGTGGGGGCTCCAGCTAGAGCCCAGGTGTCCCCGGGCTCCCTGCTCCCCACCACGCTGCTGCCCAGGCTCCTGACTCCCGACTCTCAGTCTGCATCTGCCAGGCTCCCCGCTCAAAGCCAGGCTGCCCCCTGGGTCCTGGCTCCCCACTCCCAGCCAGGCTGCTGCCCGGGTTCCCCACTCCCCGCAGGGAGCTTGGCTGCACCAAGGCTCCCAGCACCACACTCCCTGCTGGGAGCCTGGGTACTGCCCTGTGGCTCCTGGCTTCCCGCTCCCACAAGGCTCCCAGCTCCCCACCGGGAGCACATCAGCCACCAGGGCTCTCGGCTCCCCACCAGGAGCACAGCAGCCACCCAGCGGGGAGCCAAGATCCAGAGGTGAGGGCAGCTGTGCTCCTGGCAGGGAGCAGGGAGCCATGAGCTTTGGGGCAGCAGAGAGCTGAGAGCCTCATGGCAGCACAGCTTCTGGGGACAGGAGGGAAGCTGTGTATGGAGCTGAGAGCACAGTCTCTCAGCCCCCCACACTGCCCCTCAAGTCAATGGAAGCACTCCTGGTGAGGACACACACCACCGACAGAAGAAGGACAGTATGGACAAGAACCACCACAGTAATTACTGCGGTGGCTGTAAGTCAACCTAAAATAGGTTGACTTAAGTTTTTAGTGTAGACGTACCCTCAAAGAGACACATCTAATCTTCCTAAAAGTGAGGGGTCTTCTGAGTATTAATCAATTGATGCCTTTGAAATGTTTTGAGACCTTCATGTGGTTAAGTGCTTAATGTGTTTAGCATTAAGTGTTTTTATTCTAATCCATGTCATGTTACTAGTTCCACAGCCCAAAACAAGGGAACAAGATGCAACATTTGGACTGGTATTCACAGAAGTAACCGTGACCACATAGTTAAAATAGAGGTAAATCCAGTAACAAAAAAAGATTCGAGAACCATTGGAAATGACAACATTCTTTAAATCTGTTAATTCTGTTTTTCACTGTTAAACCTAATGAGGCCATTTAATATTTATAAATATTCATATGAGATTCTTTAAGGGCTGCTTCCTCTCTTTAATAAGGTAAATGGTATGTTATACCAGTTGTTAATCCAGTGTGTTTTAGTTCCTTAGTCTATTGCCACCAAAGAAACACTACCCATTAAAATGCGGTGCAAGTGACTATAAAAAAGAGAATAGCCACTAATAAAGCAGGAAAACTGAAGTAATGCAGCAACAATTTATAATTAAGCTTTCCACGCAGTTTAATTTTATAGTTTAACTCTTCCAGAAAGGCTGAACTTAACAAGCACTGCTATCTCTGTATTAATTAGGATTCTCAAAATGTAGTACATTTGCTCATAATAAAAGATAAAGCTCCCTTGATATTGAAAACATCAAGTATATTTGAGATGGCTGAGAGTTAAAAGTAAGGAAGCATCTTTTTATATCAAAAGTTTATGAGATTTACTTATAGATTTATATATTTTTAAGGCCAGAAGAGACCATTACGATCATCTAGTCTGACCTGCATAACACAGAATCTCAGCCAGCAACTACTGCATCAAACCCTTACTTCTGTCTGAGCCATGGCCAGCAAACAACTATTCCCATTTTGAAGAAGAAAAAAAGTAGCGATGTTTTGAAATTTGTTTTTATTCTGCATTGGAACAAAGACAAAACCTTTCGCCATTAAAAACATGAGCGACAGAGACCTAGAATAGACAATAGCTCAGTGATAGGGTACTCATCTGGGATGTGAAAGATCCGGCAGAGCAGGGAACTTGAATCTAGGTCTCCCATCTTGCAAGTGAATGCCCTAACTACCAGGCTATTAGCTATTGGGACGGGGAACTCTCTCCTCTCCCTTTCTACTCCTCCCTCCACAATCCTGGACTTGAGAAACCTTCCCTACAACATTTTAATCTAAACTGAACCAGGGAAGAGGGATCCTAGCTGGAAGCTAGCACAGACTGCTGTAAGCTTTTTGGTGAGAGAAACCTTTTTGCTTATTAGTCTTGGTAAAGTTTAGGAATTAGCTTGCATGTTTATCCTTTTATTTCTTTTGTAACCAATCCTGACTCATATGCAGCTATACTTGTAATTACTTAAAATCTGTCTTCCTTTAGTTAATACACTTGTTTTATTGTTTTGCCTAAACCAGTGTGTTTTGGTTGAAGTGCTTGGGAATCTCTACTTAGGTCAACAAGCCTGGTGCATAGTCATTACCCATTGTTGGAATGACAGACTGCCTATAAGCTTATACCCTTCAGGAGGGTCCTGCAAGGCTGGGGCATATGCGGCTCTCACCCTATATGTAATTCATGGATGCCTGGGCATAGCATTCATGTATTCAGCTGGGAGTGATATTACATGCTGGTGGCTGTGAGTGAGCAGAGTCTGGAAGGGTTTGCTGCTCATCAGCAAAGCAGAGTAAAAAGCATCCCAGGCTGGAGAATTAAGAGGACACAGCAGTCCAGATTGCACCCTGGGGGATGTCACAAGGATACAACAGCCTTTCTTATAGACAGGACAAGTTCTCCAAGGTTAATACAGACCTGATATTATGCTAAACAGTGAGGATTTTAATAATGCCCTATGAAGTAACCTACATCCACTTTTATAAAAGTTACAATACATTTAATTCATTTAATTACAGCAAAGTAATTCCTAGTTCTCAAAGCTTATTTTTTATGGGACAATGATAAATGAAAACCATAGCTGAATTATTTTACAGGTTAATACTCATGGCTCTAAATTCAATCAAGATTTTAAATGGTTCTAATAGATGTAATAGTTATAGCAGGTTCTTTAAGTGCCAAGCAATTAAAATTGTTCTCTTAGCATACTGCTTTAATTTAATATCTCCCAAGTTGCACAAAATTTGACTTCTGCTGAGAAACATGCTAATATACTAAATTTTCCTCCTGTACCATAATAAAAGACATTAAAAGGGAGACTGGGTAGCTCACAGAAATTGATACATTGATGCCAAGATATGACAAGTATCTCCCACTTGTCCAGGATTTAGGTTTACTTTGAAAAATAAATGGTACCTAAAGATAGGCTCCGTAGCCATATTTAGGTGCCTAAGTCAGTGGCCCAGTGGGGAGCTGCTAGGTGCTCAGTACTTTTGAATGTTAGGCCTCTTATTTAGGTGACACACATGGGCTTATGAATCTAGCTTTGGGCTTATGAATCTAGCTTTTTAAAAAATCTTGGCCTTGATGTATGTGATCTATGTACTTGAGAGGAGTTGTTTTTAAACTGTTGGTGGTTGTACATAAACTACTGTGTCACCCTAAACTGCCACATTAACACTCTAAGCAAGAGCTGCATCAGGATGTGTCTCAGATTCACTGAGGCCTAGTCTACACTACTAAGTTACGTCGCTGTAAGTCACTCCACATCAACTTGGTTGTACAAGTGTCTACACTCAAATTTGTCTCCTGTCGATATAAGCACCCTGTTATGGCACTGCAGTTAAACAACCCCTCCCCCCTGCAACGGCATTGAGCCAGGGTCAAAGTACTGTGGTCGATGCAGTGCAAGTGTGAACACCATGTGACCTATGTCGACCCTGACAGTACTCCAGCAGCAGTCCCACAATGCCCGACACTGACTGCTCTTGTCACAGTTGTGAACTCCCCTGCCCAGGGATCACAGAGACTGGAAGTCACCACTCTCTACACCCCACCTTTAAAAATTCCATGTACTTTTGAAATACCTGTCCTGATTGCCCTGCTTGTAGAGCACACCTTGCAGCTCTCCCTTGTTGTGTGCAACTGCCCTGCTGACCATGCCAGCTACATGCTTCAGACACATTTCTGCCTGGAGGAGACAGGAAGCATTGGATCTTCTGGGCCTGTGGGGAGAAGAGACTATGCAGGCACAGTTATGGACTAGCCATAGAAACATGGACATCTATGACCAGACTGCCTGGGGGATTCAGGTGAAGGGGTATGACAGGGTGTGATGTTATTGACATGAACTGTGACCGTATAGATCATTGTTGCAACCAAGGTCTTATAGTTGCACCAAATCTTGCACAAAGGAGGTCAAGTAAGGTGTCTTACATCAAGGCCAGGATTTGTTGGCCTTGATGTAATTTGCTGGTTATGATTATGCTGTCTGTATGTGTGTATCATTTTTGTATTTGAAGTTATGAAGATTGGCTATGTACTTGTATCTTAATGTGTTTGATTCCAAGTAGCCTCAGTGAAGCATTTGGTCAGCTTCTTGAGAAAGGACTATTCTCAGCAAGTGCCCAATCAAGAAACACTTAACTGACAATGGACTTTGGGAGACGCCAATCCACATCTGAGCTTTCCTGGGAATGTTCAAATTAACATGTAAACAATGGCATCAGCCTGCAAAAAGCTGAATCATTCATGGACATCTGATTTGCCCAGGTGGCTACAAACTCTATCTTGTTGCTGTGACTTTGCACAGAATAACAAAGGGGTTTCCGCCCACAAGAGAGAGAATATAAAAGGCCCTGGAAGACTCTCCATTTTGTCTTCAGCTGGCTCAAGAGATGGCCTCTCCACCCCAAAGAGATGCCTGAAAGAAACTGAGACAAAGGACTGTAACTACAGGGGTGTGAGTGATTGCTGGACCCAGGCCATAAACCACAATGTTGGTCTGAAAAGGATTGGGCCCAGACTAGGAAGGAGTCTAGTCTGTGAAAGAAGCTTATTGGGACATCTCTGAGGGTGAGATTTACCTGTATTCAGTTTCCTACTGTATTAGGCTTAGACTTGTGTGTCTTTGTTTTATTTTGCTTGGTAACTTACTTTGTTCTGTCTGTTATCACTTGAAACCAAAAGTAAATCCTACTTTTTTTATTTAATATAATCATTTTTGCTCATTAATTAACCCAGAGTAATTAATTAATACCTGGGGGAGCAAACAGCTGTGCATCTCTCTCTATCAGTGTTATAGAGGGTGGACACTTTATGAGTTTACCCTGTATAAGCTTTATACAGAGTAAAATGGATTCATTTGGGGTTTGGATCCCATTGGGAACTGAGTGTCTGGGTGCTAGAGACAGGAGCACTTGCTAAGCCGTTTTCAGTTAAGTCTGCAGCTTTGGGGGCGTCGGTCAGACCCTGGGTCTGTGTTGCAGCAGATTAGCGTATCTAGCTCAACAGAGGCCCAAACTGGCAGAGAAAACGGGCTCAGAGGTAGTTTCAGCACATCAGGTGACAGGCATAAGGAGCAGTGCCAAGTGAAAGCAAAGGAACTGTGGCAGGCATACCAGAATGCCTGGGAGGCCAACAGTCTTCAGTTTTTACAACAAGCTGCATGCCATACTTGGTGGATACTCCACCAGCAATCTGTCTTCCACAAAATCATCATGTTCCCTGCCACTGTGGTTCTTCCTGCAGCTCTGCAAATACTGGAGGATCATTCATCCTGTGTTTGCAATGTTCATGACAACAGTGCAGAACTGTGTGAGCTCCATGCTTCTGCCAGAGATGGTGTACAGCAAAAGATTGTGGAATTTAAAAAAAAGAGGTGAGAAAATTATGGAATATAGATGGGATTATGGGATGGAGAACTTGACCCCTTATTTCCAGTCATCCCTGATGACTTATTTCTGCCCCACCCATGGATTGCCAAAATTTCCCAAAAGATTGGACAATGGCGAGTGGCAAACTGGGACACCTACCCAGAGTGCACTGCACCATGCATCAGCACAAGACTCTTTGCATCAGCACTGTGCCATACTCACCAGGAGTGCAAGTATGCACCTCACAAACGATATACTAACTTTGGCTTATTTCTGGTGACCGGTGATTGACATTTTTTGGAGTCTAGCACACAGCTATGTGCTCCTGTGAAAGAGGGAGTCATTTTACTCCTGCTTAGTTGCTGGAGTTGATGTTCAGAGCAATAGTGTGTGACATCCTACACTGAGTATTTTAATTTGCAATTTATGAAAATACTAAAAGTTAAAGGGAGATGCTGTTTTCTACATTTTTAAAGAAAGCTTTTATTTTCTGTTCTCTCCCCACCTTACCAAAAATCTCCCCTTCAGATCAAACAATTCTTGCCTATGCCCAATTAAAGCACAGATACTGCAGGCCTGTGCTCAGGGCTCTGACTCATGGAGTCACATGATTATATCAATCTTAGTTTTAATTCAATTTTTTAGCCCTTGTAGTTGAAAGGAAAAGCTTGACAAGTGTCCAAGTGTAACCAATTCAGTGACAACTGCTTGTGTCTGCAGACAGCCTGAAGCAATAGCTGTGAGAGAGGGACTATCTTATGTATCTCGTCAAAGCGTTACCTCCAAAAGCCATGGCTATGGGGAGGGCTCACCAATACCAACCCAGCACAGAACTCTGTATGTAGCAGGAGGAGAACAGCAAAATAGGCCTGGCCTGCCCACCCACCCATGCAAGCAGACCCTGAGTTGCTGGGAGTAAGTGTAACCCACACACCTTCTGGATGTGGTGTTCTGTCCCATCTAGTGGCACTGAGACCAGAGAGAGAGACAGAGACAGAGACAGGAAGGGGGAGTGCAGGAAGTCACACACTGCCTCTCTCATATATCAGATACCGTGTTTTCTTGACTAAAATATTAGAACATCTGTCTAGTTAGGGTCACTACATATCTTTCCACCTGTTGAGAGACCAGACAAGCCTGTTATAACACAACATGTGAAACAATATACTGTACTTGCAACTGCTGACCAAGCCTCTTGGTAAAACACATGTGCTGTAATAAAAGGCATTATGTGTATATAGAGTTTAGAAATAAAGCTTAATTGAGAGAAAGCAGAAATGTGTAATAAAAACGACTGAAATAAAGGATTTTGGAAGACAATTGAATAATTAACAAACTAGTTCTTTAAGACTAATGGCCATCTCAAATCACTAGATCATCCTATAATAGACTTCACAGCAATCAACTGCCTTTGCCTACTGCTTTATGAAAAAAGCAACACAGTTATAAGACCACAAATGTTAGAAACACAATATTGTCTGGTTTTACAAAGATTGTAGAGATTTCTCATTCTTGGTTCAAATTATTCTCCAAATTGTTGAATATAAAGACCACTGCAGGAAATCTCTCAAACATTCAGAAGCTACACAATGTATTAAATCCCACTGCTGTGTTTTTCCACATAGATTCCACCTCTTGTACCACATAGGTGGTGTTCGGATGCTTAATTAATGTTTTTAGATCACTTTGCACATCTGTGGCACCTGACAGTAGTTAGCGCTATTATTACTACAAATATGGGTACTCTGTGCAGTTCCACAATTTAAGGGAAAGGATAAATGAGTGATACAATATTCAACTGTACTCCCATGTAAAAGAGAATAGCTTAGACCAGGGGTAGGCAACCTATGGCACGCGTGCCAAAGGCGGCACACGAGCTGATTTTCAGTGGCACTCACACTGCCCGGGTCCTGGCCACCGGTCCGGGGGGCTCTGAATTTTAATTTAATTTTAAATGAAGCCTCTTAAACATTTTAAAAACCTTATTTACTTTACATACAACAATAGTTTAGTTATATATTATAGACTTATAGAAAGAGACCTTCTAAAAACGTTAAAATGTATTACTGACACGCGAAACCTTAAATTAGAGTGAATAAATGAAGACTTGGCACACCACTTCTGAAAGGTTGCCGACCCCTGGCTTATACTCCGAGAAGCATGAGTGCAGTAGTCTGAACTAGGAGTGGGTGGAAAACAAAAATTCTGTTTTGTGAAACATTCTGAGGTTTCAGAATTTTGTTTTATTCCAATGCTGAATGAAAATGAGATCTTTTGAAATTTTTGTGAAAAAATATGGAAGACACTCACCTCAGAACAGCCAGTAGTTTGGTGGCTGGGGCACTCACCTGCCACGTGGGAGACCAAGGTTCAAGTCCCTCCTCTCTCTGATTCAGAACTGCGGCTTGAACCCAGGTCTCCTGTATCCCAGGTGAGTGCTCTGGTCTAGAGAGTCAATCTCGCCTGTTGGAGAGATCTTTCTCGCCTATTTATTTGTATAATTAAATATTAATTGGGCCAGAGAGTGGGTCCCTTCTCTGAATCAGGTAAACCTTCCAGACAAAAGAGCCAGCATTCTTTTGTGGATAAATTCCTGACTAGCTAAACCTAATCTAAACCTTCACCAGAAGTACCGGTAGTTATGAAAGAATGTAAAAAGCACAAGTAGTATTGTTTTCACTGGGCTTTCTGACTCAAAGGAGGAGGTGGATTTTAATACTGGGAACAGAAGCTACTCCTGAACTCTAATTAATACAGTAAAAATTTAAATGATAAGGAACTGAATTTTTTGGGTCACAAATTCTTATTGCTGATGTATTCCATGTTTTCTGTAATACGTCGTGGAAACAAAATAGCCAAGTGTATTTTCAGGAAACTATGTAAATGAAATTGATGAAGTGTCAACACTTGACTGCTTGTTTAAATTGGATAACATTGGAAAAGCTGTTATAGTATGTTCAGATTGTTACAATATTATTATATACCATAAGTGTTCATTTGAACAGTGAGAATACTGCAGACAAACCGTGAAGGTTGCAAGATGTTTAAAGCCTTTTCTCTGGTACAGTATGATACAATCTGAAGCAGCGGTTCTTTTAATTGAGTTAATTCTTTCATTCCATCTCTCAAGGGGAACACCATACTTTGCATTGTGGGGGTACTTAGTGATTCGCTTAACAGGAGATTAAATGAAGCAAAGTTTCAAACAGCAAAGAAACAAACTAGCTAATGCTCCTAATGTTTAACGTTAAAGGTGAACTGAATTTCAATTGATGAAAATTGCTATATAACAACTAAGTATGATTATTGACTGGGTTAAACAGATTTGAAACTTAAGAACCCCCCTTCCCCCCCCCCCCCCCCCACAGTTTCTCTCATTATGCACCTCACAAACAGGTGTATTTCTCTATATCCCCAATGCTTCCCCTTCAGCCCCTCTGACGCTTCCATCACAAACGACAGCCGGGGTTCCAAATATTCCTACATACCCATTCACACCTCTGCAACCAGGGGCATGACCACAGATGTAGGTGGTAAAGGCTGTGTTAGGTGGCAGCCTTGGTGGTTGGGCAGTGTCCTGATCTGTGAAGGGCACATGGAAATAGACAATATGGGGTGGAGGGAGGAATTCATCAGGAATTCATTGGTCCCTAGAAAAATCCATCTCTTTATAAAAAGGGATCTTTCTTCCCAAAAGCCAAAGCATATTTTGCTTGAAGCATGACAGCATGACAGCATTTCTGCCCCCTTACATTTTCTAAACATGCACCAGATATACTGCGTCTGATGAAGTGGGTATTCACCCACAAAAGCTTATGCTCCAATACATCTGTTAGTCTTAAAGGTGCCACAGGACTCTCTGTTGCTTTGTACAGATCCAGACTAACACGGCTACCCCTCTGATACACAGATATACTGGGAAATTCTCATGTGCCAATGACTACACAGATATACAGATCATCTAGACCTGAAGTCCAGGAGCAGTGGTACATATCCACAGACTTTCAAAAGAACCGATGGAAGTGGCATGGTTATTGACCATTGGCAGCTCTTACCCATCCCTCAATTTAAAATATTTTTATGCAGGTGTAAAATACGTGCAGTTAGAACCTAGGATCAAGGACTGTAAATTACAGGGACTCAGCAGTTTGACGTGCCACTTAGTAACTTGTGCATGGAATAGAAACATGGGCAGCTGGTGACCCGGCAGTTGGGGAGGCTACCCCCCAGCCCCTCTTCTTCAGTCCCCCCTTCCCCGCAGGAGCCCAAAGCATGCGAACCATGGGCCCCGGCATCAGGCAGCACAGCCACAGCACCCCCTACCTGGAGCACTGGGTGGTGCGGACGCAGCGCCCCCAGCCCTGGAGCACCAGGCAGTGCAGTCTGGCCCCAGTGTCAGCTGCCCCGAGTCCCTGCAGCAGGTTGCCCAGCCCCAGCCAGCCTGGGCCAGAGCAAAGTGCTGGGAACTGCAGGAGGAGACCTCGGGCTGGAGCATGGGCGGGGCCACGCCAGGCTGTTCGGGGAAGCATAGCCTCCCCTAGGGTGACCAGACAGCCCAATAAAATCAGGACTGTTAAAACCGATATTTAACTCTTTGTCCCGCGTCCTGACCAATGTACGATTGGGATGCCATTTGTCCCGATACTGTAGGGTTGCCAGGCATCTGGTTGGTGTGGGACTAGCAGGCTACCTATCCGGCTCCATGGAGCTCCCCAGAAGTGGCGACATCTCCCTCTGGGTCCTAGGCGCAGGGACGGCCAAGGGGGCTCTGCGTGCTGTCCCTTCCATAAGCGCCAGCTCCGCAGCTCCCATTGGCTGGGAACCACAGCTAATGGGAGCTGCGGGGGACGCGCCTGCGGGCGAGGCTCTGCACAGAGCCCCCTGGCCGCGCCTCTGCCTAGGACCCAGAGGGAGATATTGCTACATCCGGGGAGCCGCCTGAGTTAAGTGCCTCCTGGAGCCCATACCCCACACCCCAACCCCTGCCCCAGCCCTGAGCCCTCTCCTGCACCCAAACTCCCTCCTGGAGTCAGCACCCCAAACTCCCTGCTGTGCCCCAACCCCCAGCCCTGAGACCCCCCCCTTGCAGCGGGGGACAGAGCTGGAGCCGTGCACCCCTACCCCGTGGCTTGCGGCAGGGGCTGGAGCTGGGGCCATGTGCCCGTGACCTGTGGCTTGTGGTGGGGGCCGGAGCCGGGGCTGTGTGCCTGCGACCTGCGGCTTGCTGTGGGGGCTGGAGCCAGGGCCATGCGGACGTGACCTGCAGCTTGCTGCAGAGGCCGGAGCCTAGGTCATGCAGCTGCGACCTGCAGCTTGTGCGTCCCCCGTCCCCCCCATGGCTCTGGTGGGGGCTGTGAACCTGTGGCTGTCCCCCCAACATGTCCTTATATTTTACTCTTGTGATCTGGTCACCCTAGCCTCTCCCAGCCTATGATATCCACCACCCATGAGTAGAAATAGTGCAACTAAGATCTGAGCCCTAAGCAAACAACATTTCCCCCAAAGTAAGAGGCATATGCTCCACAGCCCACTGCAGTATCTTCCACAAGGTTAGGAGAAGAGATAAGCCAGAAAGATTCCAAAAGTAGCTGATGTGTCTGCATCATTCCAGTATCACAAATAGACAACAAAGTACTTTAGACATAAACCAGCATAAAAAGAACGTTTTTGTTTTGTTTTTAAATACCAAAAACCAAAATATCTTCTGCTATTATTCAAGTGTTAAAAACATGGTAAAAGCTCAATTAGTCTCAGATCCTTCAAGCCTATAGCCTGGTTGTTAGGATGTTCACCTGGGAGAGGGGAGATCTGACTTCAAGTCTCTACTCCAGAGTGCAGATTCAAACCTGGGTCTCCCATATCTGGGCAAATGCCTTAACCACTGGCTAAAGTTATAAAGGGACAGAATGGCACACACACAGCTAAAGGTTATAAGGGGACATACACACAGTTTGCTGGCCCTGAAAAACTTTTCCCCAGCTGAAGCTATCATGTCAAATTTGCAAATAGTTTCTGTCAACCCGAAAATGTATTTTTCGGCAAATAAACTATTTGTCCAAAAAGTTTTGTCCTGCTCCAGTTTCAAGTCACAGTACTTTTGCAAGAAGATTGCTACTTGTACGAGGCTCAGAAGTGTCACTGAGAATAAATGTACAAACTATTTTTCAAATACATTTACAGGGCTTTGTCCTTCACTAGATTTTAGTGTATCGTCACCTTTTGGTCTTTGAGTGCTGAATCCCCACAGACTAAATGTATTGAAAATAATTAAATTTTTAAAATTAAATTAAATAAGAACAAGTGAGAAGTGGGCTGAATTTCAAAGGGATATTTTTGTTTTGGGGTCCTGTGTTAGAATAAAGCTGAAAGAATTCTCTACTATTTTTATACCACTGGTATAGGAAAGTTTAATATAAATTGTAAAGCCTAAAAGAAGATTTTAGGCCTGTTGTCCCATGCACAATCTAAATCTTTATTAAACTGATGCTCAAACACACATTCTGTCCTAATTCTGTGGTTAGTCTTTAAATATTTACATACACCTCTACCCCGATAGAACGCTGTCCTTGGGAGCCAAAAAATCTTACCGCGTTATAGGTGAAACCGCGTTATATTGAACTTGCTTTGATCCACCAGAGTGCGCAGCCCCGCCCCCATGGAGCACTGCTTTACCGCGTTATATCCGAATTCGTGTTATATCGGGTCGCATTATATCGAGGTAGCGGTGTATTTCCTCTCTAATAAATATTACTCAAGGAAAAGATTTTTTTTAAATGTTGTCAAACATCAAATAAAGCAACAACCGGAATGTAAGAAGTAACAGCATACAGAAACAACCAGGCCAACTTAGCCACTTTGTCTACGACTTCATCCAGCATTCTCACCTGGTACTCCATCTCTCACCCAATATTCAGTGTCTGTTTCACTACCATTTTCGTAAATGTTTGTAACATTGATAGGCTGCAGCAGCTGCATAATCTCCTTCAGGATGGCACAAGCTTTATCACTGCCTGTAAAAGCCAGGCCCATCGGCATGAAGGTACCCGAATCAGACTCCATGACGATGTCAAAGTTGGAGATGTTACCCTGAACACATAAGAAAAGAACATTTTAATATTTATTTGCAGACTATTTTTGTAAGAATCCAATATTTGCCATTAGCTATATGTTACTAACAGAGCATGCAATACCGAAAAATTAAAGAGAACGTAGACAAGAGATGTATATGAACTATATAAAACAAAGCGCCTCATCTCTCATATATGAATTGCTGATAAGGCTCTCCTTTCTGAGGCAACGTAAGACAGAAGGCTTTTACAAAATAGCCAGTCTGGTGGCACGAACTCATTGCACTACTAACTAGTCCTCTTAACATCCCGACCCTTATGAGGCCATTTAGAACTAGTTATACCTGAACTGTCTTGAAGGCACCTAACAGAACACACTCCATCCTCACAAGTTAGAGGTTTTGCTTCTACGCACATGTCTGGGAAGTTCATGACTGCATAAGTGTTACAAGAAAAAAAAAGTGCTATTGAGCAGTGCTTCCCATGAATAATAGACCCATGCTAAATTGACTCACTGGTAACTATGAAAATGATCTCACACAAATATTAATACCAATGAACGTTCAAAACCTGATGCCACAGGTTTTCTGAAGTTCAGCAATAGAATGTGCTGTGCATGCTCAATGTGCTATTTTTAATTGCTGTAACTTGGTTCTTTCAAGATCAAAGTATTTCAGATGTGGCAAAAATAGGAGTTCCTAATTCAGGAATAGGCATGCTAAAAGTTTTAAAAGAAAAGTCTTTGAGATGTTTGAACACAAGGAAGTATCTGAAAAGCAACTTAAATAAAGACTAAGTCACCTCCCCAACTGTTGGACAACAAAATGGCTAAACAAATTAAGATATTTTTGAAAATAATTAACTTCTTGGCTGAGTTGAAAAGCCTGAAAGGTTTCAATCTAGAAAGGTAAAAAAGTTACAACTAACTGGGAACAGAAAATTAGAATGGAAGTGTCCTCTCAGCCCTATCTCCAGTGCAATTGCATAGGTCATGGGTTCTCACCCTGGGGTTATGACAACCCTCCCTTTCCTTATGGCGAGATGAGAAAAAGGACCAGAAAGTGCATTCTGTTGTAATGTGCTAAGCGTATTGAAAAGGCTGAAAACCATGGGTATAGATGACAGAATGCGTAAGACGCTAAGCTTTAGATTTCAGGCTGTGTTAGCTGCCAGTGATAGCATGAGAGAGTGTTCAGGACAGCTTTAAAACATTTCAGTCCCCTGGTGCCTGAACACAGAGGTACAAGGTGTCACAGTTCCTGGGTAACTGCACCTGTATTCCCCTTCCGCAGTCTGCTCCAGGAGTGCCCAATCAGGTCTCAGGCCTCAAGCTATCAGCTGTCTCTAGTCCCACTCCCTTCTGACCAGGGTTTTAAGGCTGCACATCCCCCGTCATACACAGTGATATCCTCAGCAGCTCTCACGCGTATCTAGCCCCCTGCTCTTTACTTTCACTGCCAGAACAATGGCAGGGTTTTTACCAGTGACCACACAGCTCTTAGAAAGCAAAATACATTTATTTTTAAGGCAAAAGCATCACAGAAAAAACATACACCTCTACCTCGATATAACGCTGTCCTCGGGAGCCAAAAAATCTTACCGCATTATATGTGAAACCGCATTGAACTTGCTTTGATCCACCGGAGTGCGCAGCCCCACCCCCCCGGAGCACTGTTTACCGCGTTATATCCGAATTCGTGTTATATCGGGTAGCGTTATATTGAGGTAGAGGTGTATAAAAATGATAAAAGGATTTAAATGCTCACTAATCATACCAGGACTCTCCCATCTTCTACATGGGAAGTCTGTTAGGTCAAAGTCTTTCCAATCCTTCTGCAAGGGTTGGAGCCACCCTACAACCAAAGGTCCTGTTTGCTGAACCAAAAGGAAAGCCCTGAGTCTGTTTAAACTCAGCCTTTTATACCAGAAGTCTTTCTTTGTCCCCCAGTCTCCTGAAAACAGTTAAAATCAGTCCCTCCCGCTCTTCCCCAGCAGGAGAAGCTTTAAAAGGTGGAGAATCTACGTAGCCAGGCTTGGGATTTTGCATTAATCACCTCTTAGTGATCCCAGATCCCGCTGGTACCCCCACCCTCAGTGATCCAAGATAGGGGGTGGTTTCCTGTGCTATTTCCACCCCAAAGTGAGCCAGGAAAACACAAATACATTTGTATTGGTACAAAGGGCTATTCTAGCAGCTCAAACTGTGCGGCCCATCTCAGTATAATGGCTTTTTGAGGCTTTCATGCTGTCTATGTAAAATACAATATGGTCCCCAAAGATACCACATGTGGCTGCAATATGGTCCCCAAAGATACCACATGTGTGGTCACACAAGAGTTGCCAGTTAAAAGGCAATATTTGCTACAGTAACCACACTTCTCTCCTGTATTAGGTGTAGGAGGGGAAAATCTGGGTATCATTCATACCACCAATCTGGCAAATGCTAACTTTTTAATGCTGACCATTGTACCATAGTTGGCCTGTAACAGAAGCATTTCAAACACTGGCTCTTGAGCAGCTCCACTAGATGTCTGTAAAGCATTGGCTATGTCTTCAAAACAGTAACTCTGCTCAAAACAGTACTCATGTTTAGAGCCCTACCAAATTTATGGTCCATTTTGGTCAATTTCACAGTCATGGGATTTTTAAAATAATAAATTTCATGATTTCAGCTATTTAAATCTGAATTTTCATGGTGTTATAATTGTAGGGGTCCTGACCCAAAAAGGAGTTGTGGGTGGGGGTCACAAGGTTATTGTAGTGGGGGTTGCAGTACAACTATTCGTACTTCTGCGCGGCTGCTGGCAGCAGCGTTGCCTTCAGAGCTAGGCAGCTGGAGAGCAACAGCTGTTGGCCAGGACTCAGCTCTGAAGGCAGAGCCACCACCAGCATCAGCGCAGAAGTAAGGATGGCATGGTATGGTATTGCCACCCTCACTTCTGCGCTGCTGCCTGCAGACCTGGGCCCTCGGTCAGCAGCCACCACTCTCTGGCTGCCCAGCTCTGCAGGCAGCGGCGCAGAAGTAAAGGGTTGCATGGTATGGTATTGCCACCCTTACTTCTGCACTGCTGCTGGCGGGGCATTGCCTTCAGAGCTGGGACCTGGCTAACAGCCACCATTCTCCGGCCACCCAGCTCTGAAGGCAGTACAAAAGTAAGGATGGCAATACCACAACTCCTGTTAAATAACCTTGTGACCCCCCCCCCAACTCCCTTTTGGGTCAGGACCCCCAATTTGAGAAACACTGGTCTCCCCTGTGAAATCTGTATAATATAGGGTAAAAGTGCCCAAGAACAGATTTCACAGGGCAGACCACATTTCATGGTCTGTGACGTGTTTTTCATGGCTGTGAATTTGGTAGGGTCCTACTCATGTTACAAGGGGTTTCTAGTGCAGGAAGAGTGATTGATAGCATGTAAATGAATTGAGACAGACTATTTGTGGTTGGTAGAGGGAAGTGTTGGTGTGAATGGAAGAATGAATATGGGGAAAAAGATTATCTGAAAGGCAAAATTAGCCACACCAAGCAAATTTCAAGATATCAGCAACGCTGGTGTGCAGAAAAGACCACTTAACCATTGTAGAAATATTTTATAAGTTGCTGCTAACAGTATGGCATTCTTCAATGGTTTTCTATTTATATAAATGTTCACATATGTTTTCAATATTAAACTGACAAAATGAACCACCCACAGTACACAACACTGCCTTTTTCCTCCTCATTTATATTGTAACTGTTTAATTGTTAGCACATGCTGGAGGGGTATGAAAACAGAATGTCTTTGCACAGTAAAACCAGATCGGGATGGGGGTGGGGAGGAAGAAACAGGCCACAAAGGTTAGAACTGCTCTTTATCCTTGAGAAGACTATCTTTTTAAAGCATTTTGTCCATTAGAATGTAATGAGTAATTGCATGTATATGCAAAGTGGATTTAGAAAACAACAGTAACGTAGGCTCCACAAGAGGTGGTCTGGGCTGATTTCACCACACCAACTTGAGCATTTGTAATAAGATACTAAGGTTCCTATGTATGAGGGAAGAAATATGTTTCATGTAAGACTATCCTTTATTTCCTTTAGATGGTGCAGAGGTAACTGCTGTTTATCAAAACAGGCTAAGACTGCATTTTGTTCTCATAAGTAAACAGCTGAATATAACTGTAGGATTACAGAATAACTGTGGGCTCAGCTGTTCCCTCCACCTTTCCCTGTACTGAAAATTTCATTCATATGCAAGCTCATTAAAAACTCAGGCCACTGAGATAATCACTTTTGTCAGGGACCAATGTATTTGCTGCAACTTGCAATAATGCAACATACTTAATGGTATAATTCTCACCATGGTACACAGCACAGAGAATTAAATGAAACACACTGGCTCTTGTTAATGGGAGTTGCCTGCCTAACTCTCTGCACCCCAATGACATTTATCCTTTACATTCCTGTGACTTGATCCTGTCCATAAAGTATATTTAGTGCAGGATGAATCTGCCACAAAAGAGGTAACTTCTTTCTGGCTTATTATATCTATTTCTTACATTGAAACTTTTAAATGCCTCAACATAGAGTTTATTGCTTGCATATGCAAATAGACTGATCCCTGCCAGTATTTTCCCTCATTTATTTTTAAATATGTATTCCTACCAAACAAAGCTAAAACACATTTTAAGCATATATCCCCTCCTCCCTTTCAACCCATAAGGCAAGCAGCTAAAACCATGAAATCACAGCCAAGTCCTTTCAATCTATAAAAAGAACCAAAACATCTGGATCTCATGAGACTATGAAGGTATTGATTCTGTCAGAAAGGTAACAAGCCCCACTAAGACCAGGAACTGGGAATCCTAGTCAGCCAGGAAGTCAACTGTTTAGTTTAAAAAAAACCCTTAATACTTAACAGGGATGATGATGCTTTGTCAGGCATGAGACTCAAACCATGTTCCCAAAGTCTCATGACCTATCTACTGAGTCACTGAATTTCCTCTTTCAGAGCTGCAGCACTGGGAAACCAAAACTCCCAGATTAAACAGGGGGCGGGGTGTAGCAAGCTGTTCTAAAAGGCTTTGGCAGCATTTGGGCTATTTAAAATACACTTATCTCCTTTCTATAAACCGGAGAATCTTAAAGATAATTTGGAAGAAAGAAAGAAGAGTCCAGTGGCTTAGCTGTTATTGACTGGTTCTAAAACCAGTACTAATTTAGAAGACTCACCACTTTACAAGGAAAGCACTAGAGTTTCCTTTTATGACAAAATATTGCCCTTGATTTGCTGGTTAAATATTTGTTCCAGTATATGGGACATGATGTGAGTTTGGCAGTCTCCCTCGAGTTTTCTGCTACTGAATTACACTTAGCATTAGGAAACACCTACACTTGTATGTCAGGATTTGATCCTAAGCAATTTGGATCTAAATATAGTATTGCAATAACCTTCTCATACTATAGTCAAATGATAATCACCTCACTCAAGTATACATATCTAAATCAACACTACAGGTTTATTAGCCTGGTAACCAAGAGTATGGAAAATGTGGTATGAAAATATGCTAAAAGCCTAAGTGTGTAACTTGCAGGTAAAAAAGAAAACCAATTAGATTATTTTTAAAACTCATATATCACTATAATGTCAATTTGAGTTGCTATTTTTAGCCAAGCTCAGTTAATAAAGCAAAATGGCATAAATGGAAACTGAAGAAAAAATTCAGAACAGCTGTTAGGAAGTAGAGATGAGCTGGTCTCAGAATACAGTATCTGGCAACCACAAGTACAAAAGCACAATTCATACTCCAAAAGAGCCAGGACAGCAAAAGTCCAGGGAAGTGTGACTTGGAAAATTTTCACACAAGTTACCCTGTTATTAAATGGGAGAACCTTCCTGTGAGGCATTGTACAAGGAGGATTCTTTGCCCCTCTCAATAGTCAGGTGAAAGATTTTTCTCTTGCACTTAGCTGAACCTATGTTTTGTACCTCTAGACCAGTGGTTCTCAACCTATTTATCATTGTGGGCCGCACAATGTGTGCCCCCCACCCCCCGGGCCCTCCCACAGACCCCTATGTTCAGTGCCTCCCACACAGAAATCCCTCCATGGAGCAGGGCCAGGAGCAGAGCCCTGGGCAGGGGGCCGGGTGACAGGGACCCTAGACTCCTCTGTGTGGGTCCGGGCAGCAGCCCTGACCTGGACCCGGCCATGAGGCAGGGCAGCCAGGCGGCAGCCCAGATCCCGACCTTGTGTGGGGCTGGGCGACAGACCTGACCTCAGACATTGCGGGGCCGAGTGGAAACCCCAATCCCGGACCCCTGCTGTAGATGGCGGGGCAGCAGCCCCAGACCCCCGCTGTGTGGGGCCAGCCGGCAGCCCAGATCCCAGACCCCCGCCACGGTAGGCTGGGCAGCCAGGAATCCAGACCCTGACACGTGGTCCAGCAGCCTTTAACACACAGCTGGTCTGCAGCTCTCAAACTATGGGGCAGGCCTCCCATGGGAGACGTGGGAATGTGTCAAGGGAGGCATGAGCTGTGTGCCCTCCAAACCCCTCAGTCCCTGCCTAGAGCACCCTCCTGCACCCCAAATCCCTCATCCCCAGCCCCACACCATAGCCTTCACCCTCCGCACACCCAAACTCCTCCCTAAGCTGGAGCCCCCTCCTGCACCCTGAACCCCTCATTTCTGGCCCCACCCCAGAACCTGCACCCCCAGCCCAGAGCCCGTACCCTCTCCCAAACCCCAAACCCCTGCCTCAGCTCGGAGCCCCCTCCCATACTCTGAACCCCTCGGCTCCACCATCCCCAGCCCAGAGCCCCCTCCTGCACCCCAAACCCCTCATCCCTGGCCTCATACCAGATCCCGCCCCCGCAGCCGGAGCCCTCACCCCCTCCCACACCCCAAACCCCTGAGCCAGCCCAGTGAAAATGAGCGAGTGAGTGAGGGTGGGGAGAGCGAGCGACAGAGGGAGGGGGGATGGAGTGAGCGGGACCTCAGAGAAGGGCTAGGGAAGGGAGCGGGGCCTCAGAGGAGGACCAGGGAAGGGAGCCGGGCCAGGGTGTTCGGTTTTGTGGGAGTAGAAAGTTGGCGACCCTAATCTTCGCTCCATAGAATTCAGTGACAAAACTCTCATTGACTTGAATAAGGTCCAGATTTCACCTATAATCTTTTACTTAATTATTACCATTTTGCTTGGTGAAGACAAATTATCAATATGTCTATGTGTTTTGTAGGCGTACTATTGTTTCTCTCAGTTTGGCAATCCTCACAGACAATACAATTTGTTATTATGTGTTTTGAGTGTCAGTCTCAATTGATATAAACTGCAAAAGGTAAAGGAGATAGCATTAAGAACAGCAACATGCTACATACAGCAGCCGTGAGATTACCCATGCCTTTATTTGTGGCCATTTTTTCTCTTTTGACCATTTTAGTATAGTAGAGAGCTTTGCCAATGAGAGATTTTTTTTATTCAGACCTGGATACTTATTATATACAAGCCCCTTTATTGCTCAGGAGTAGAACTAATTAACATTTTCTGAATGTTATTTTTTCAATCACTGGCCTTTTTACAAATATTTTCTTCCAAAATACTGTCAACATTGTTGACATTTTTCAATTTAAAAAATTGTGGCTTTTTCATTTTACTCACAAATGTTTATGGAAAACATCAAACTGGTTACCAATTTTTTTAATTTCCTAAATCATGGGTTTTTAGTAAATGAAAATTTGATAAAATTTTAAATATTTTTAATAAAATAAATTGATTTTTGGAACAATTCAAAACAAACAATACTTTAACATTTCCTAATCTTTTGCAAAAATAGACTTTCATTATTCAACCAGTTCTGCTCATGAGCCAATGCAGTAAAATGAAACTGAAGTATTGAGGGAAAACAAAGTAGGAGCAAATAGAACATGTGTTCCTTTTCAGCTCTGTCATCTGAGACCCCTTTCTACAGGTGGAGTCTGTTTATCCCTTTCTCTCTTCGTTAGCAAACAGACAAACTCAGGCTCTTTCCATATGCCCCTCACAATCTGCCCCCAACTTCCAGACAAAGGAGCCCTGAAGTAACTGTAAAGCAGCCCATGTCTCCCAGTGACAAGATGGTACTGTAGCTAAAGCTGTGGAAAAAATCAATGGCAGAATCGATCTTTCAGACACTGTAAATGCTTATCCAATGCACATCCCAGCAGTAGCTTTACATCAGCCTGCCTGTAACCTGGGAGCAGAAAGACATCCATCCTCAAAAGCTGTCTCCCCGTTAACTCCAGCGAGCTTTTGGATGGAAGGCCAGGAGGGGAAGACTTGATGGTTCCTCCAAGAAGTCAGGGTGTGTTGGCAGCTGCAGACTGTGGAAGCTGAAGAGAGATCAACAGGCTGCTCATACACACTTTGAGGCTGTCCTCCTTGCAGCTGAGGTTTATGAACAATAAACAAATTGAGCACATATTCACTATTAAATGTTCATTATAGTCATGTTCTACCGGGCAATGCTCTCCAGGGGCCAATAGACACAGTCTACTAGGTATTACTTATATTTTTAAGTGTTTGTCAGGGGTACCCAAGAAATACTAACTATGTGAGTGCCCTAAGTCCCACTAAAGTGGTACAACAAGAAGCCTATGGGACAGATTCTCCAGTCTGCCAAGTTTATCTTGAGGCACTTGTGCGCAAAGTGAATTTAAAGCATACATAGGCTTGCACTGGAGACTACCCCAGGTGTAGGTGGATTCCCTACCAGTGCAAAGCTAGCTGAGGTGGCTTCTGCTACCCAGAGTAAAGGGAGGGAAAGGGTGTATTGCAGGGGGCAGGGGAGGGAGGGGCGGGGAGAGGAGGTGGGGGAAGGGCAGGTCAGAGGAAAGGAGGGGAGGGGAAGGAAGGAGGCATGGTGGAGTAAGGTTCTACTAAACCTGATTCCCCTCTGGCTTTAAGTACCTGAGGGGCATTTTCCAGCAATGTAAATTAAAATTGCCCACATGCTGCTTAACTTGTGCTGAGACTATGCAGCTGAGAATCATAGAGCCATGATTGGCTCCTTGTCAGTCCTCATTTGGGTACAGTGGAGAATCAATCTCTTTTTGCGTTTTATAAAAGCCTGCTTTTCCATTAAGGTCTCCTTTGGAAAAAAATCACAATTTAATATTAAGAAATGTATATTATAACTCACTAAAATCACTGTCATGCAAATATAATTGTTCATGTAATTATATCTACATTCAACTAATTAGCACAATAAGTGATAGTAATAAATATTAAACTGTGATTGTAGAAAATTAAGTGGAGGTGGCTTTTTCTTTTTTGCATCTTTATGTGTGAATATCTTTTCTTATCCGTTTCTTCCATTCTCATCCTGGTGACTCACAAACGAATGCTTAACTAGAGATATCAAACTGATCTCCCTAACACAGATCTCCATGTTATGTTATTTGCCTAAAACATATAGGACAATATAAATGAGATGGAGGTCATACCATTGCTAAAATAAGCACTCAAGAAACAATTAGCTGAAGCCTGAGGCATAAAACCTATTTGTCTTTCATTCTTATCTTTTTTCCTCTCCTGCACTATTATCTTCTCCTTTACTGCAGCAGCCATGTATTGATAAAAAAACTCTTCCTGTTCATTTTAAAAAAGGTCATCCTACCTGTTTTTGCAGGTACAGAACCACAACAAACACACACATAGCTGTGCAACAAGATATGAAATAACATGCTCATTGCGACTCCATAGCACACACATCCTGCATTCTTAATGAAAGGAAACATCTTGTAAGCAGGGGTTATTAGATTCTTAGAGTTTTCATCAAGTACCTAAAAGGAGAAATCCTATTTTCCTCATTTCAGCAGCAAAAGAGAGAAACAGTAGCCTCCTTACTCTCAAGCCATCTGATTCCCTTGTGTGCGTGCATGCAAATAAGGACCACATTTCAGATATCAAAGTTTTGAAATTTTCTGTTAGCAGGAATAACCAAGCAGGGCCAAAGATTAAATCTTTTTTCTAATAAGTACAAAAGTAAATCAAAATAAGTTGCTCCCATTAGTATCTTTGATACAGTCAAGTCTTAATCTAAACGTTACAACAATGGACAACAGATGCATTACGGCCTAAATAGTTTTACATTACTTAACTAGAGATAGCAATACTACTCAGGGGCGGCTCTAGCTTTTTTGCCGCCCCAAGCACGGCAGTCAGGCGGCTTTCGGCGGCACGCCTGCGGGAGGTCCCCGGTCCTGCGGATTCGGCGGCATGCCTGTGGGAGGTCTGCCGGTCCCACCGCTGAATCTGCGGGACCAGCGGACCTCCCGCAGGCGTGCCGCCGAATCCATGGGACCGGGGACCTTCCGCAGGCGTGCCGCCGAATCCGCAGGACCAGCGGACCTCCCGCAGGCGTGCCGCCGAATCCACGGGACCGGGGACCTTCCGCAGGTGTGCCGCCGAATCCGCAGGACCAGCGGACCTCCCGCAGGCGTGCCGCCGAAGGCTGCCTGACTGCCGCCCTCGCAGCGACCGGCAGGGCACCCCCCGCGGCTTGCCGCCCCAGGCACGCGCTTGGAGTGCTGGTGCCTGGAGCTGCCGCTGATACTACTACATAGATTTATTGTAAGAAAGTTTTCTTTAAGAGGATTTGAGTTAAATTTACACTTGATGTAATGCTTCCAATGATTTCAATGGAATTACAAGAGTATGAATTTGGCCCATTGTCTCTTAACTGTAATCAGGGCCGGCTTTAGCAAGTGTGCGGCCCGATTCCTGGGGCTTGTACTCACCGGGTGGCGCTCCCAGTCTTCGGCGGCACTTTGGATTGCCGGCCGGGGGAGCGGGGCCGCGGGGCTTGCCACGCTCCGGCTGCGGGAGCGGGGCCGCGGGGCTTGCTGCGCTCCGGCTGCGGGAGCGGGGCCTGCTGCGCTCCGCCCGGTGCTCCGGCCGGGGCTGCGGGGCTTGCTGCGCTCCAGCCCGTGGTCTGGCCGGGGGAGCTGGGCCACCGAAGACCCCGGAGCAGACCGCTGCCAGGGTGAGTAAAACATTTTTAAAAGGCGCGGGGTCCTCTTAGGCGCAGGCGCGGGGCCCGATTCCGGGGAATCGGGTGAATTGGCCTAAAGCCGGCCCTGACTATAATTTTCTGAGTTTTCTAGTTGTAGAGATTGTAGTCAGTGTTGTTGTAGCCGGCTGGTCTAAGAGGATATTAGAGAGACAAGGTAGGTGGGAAAAAGAATTCTTTGTAAGCCCAAAAGCTTGTCTCTCTCACCAACCCAGATTAGTCCAATAAAAGATATTACCTCACCCACCTGGTCTCTCTAATTGCAGAGATACTTAGTTTCCCTTGGAGAATCCCTGTAATATCTCTATTCCTAAATAAATATGATTTGCCACTCATGTTTTCTCAAATTTATCTACAGAAAGAGCCACAATATGAGTGCTAATAACCCTTATTATGGCAAGTTCCTTCCTCTTAGTCTGTGTAATTGGGAAAGAATAGCAGTATTTGTGACATTTTGTGTTTTTAGAATTTTTTTTTATTATTTGTATAAAACATAGGGGCTATACAATCAGGGACCCAGTGCATTAGCCACTGCACAAACACTAAATAGCAGTCCCTGCCCTGAAGACTTAGGGCCTGTGACGGGGCGCGACTCACCACTGCGGCGCCTCCTGCTGACTGTCCAGGGAATTAGCACTGCACCCTCTGCTGGTGGTGTCTCGCCTGCCGTCACCTCCGTTCCTGGACCCACATCACTCCCAGGACCAGGGCGTCCACTTCAGTGACTCTGTTCCCCCCCTTCCAGGGGGACATGCAGTCTACTGTCCGGCCACTCCCTTCAGTGGCAAACTGCAGTCCACGGTCCAGCCACTTCCTTCAGTGGCTCCAGCACCCTCTTTGCCCTTGCATGAGGGCCTCAGTCTGCAGATCCCTGCAGCCTGCCAGGAGCTGCCTTTAGCTCTCGGGGTCTCTGCCTGCAGCAGTGCTCTGTCCAGTCCTCCGCCCTTCTCAAGCTCCAGAGAGTGACTGAAATGCTCTGTCCTGCAGCCCTTCTTATATAGGCCAGCCCGGCCCTGATTGGCTGCTCCTATAAGCCCTTCTGTGATTCGCTGCCTCCTGCGCAGCCTCCCTAGGGCTGTTTTTAACCCCTTTTCTGACAGTGTGGGACAAATGCCCCATCATAGGGCCTGATTCTCATTTACACCACAACTGCCAGAGTAAAGGGACCTCAGTGAAAATGAGAATCAGGCCTGTTAAGATCTGGGAATCAGTCTCAATTTAAAAGCAATGACCATTTCAGCTGGTAATACTTTTATGAGCAATGGTGCTGATGATTCAGTATGCAGACCTCTACCCTTGGAGTCGATACTGAGCAAGCGCCTTAGTATGTTGTTGGTAGTGGACACTGCACTGTTGGAGGTACTGTTTTTCAGAGGCAACACCTGACCAGCTATATTCATATATTAAATGTACCGTGGCAGTTAACCCTGGTGTCCTGGCCAAAACCCTATGGGTGCTGTGATGGGGCTTATCCCTATCACCTATTAAAAAAATATTCAAAATCCCTGAGGTAGGAGGATGCACAGGGAGTAGCTTAGGCCCCTGTGAAGGAGGCCCTGAGGTAGGGTCAGTTAAGAATACTTTAGTGGAACCCAAGAGGTATGGAAGAGTGGTTAGACCAGTAAATAAAGGAGAAGCTTGGAGGATCTAGGGAGAAGCCAGAGAACCAAAGGGAGACTGATTTAAACACAAGCTGTGGGGAAGCAGCACATGGAGCTTGGAGGTAGGAAGTAGCCGAGGGAACCAGTAGCATGTCTGAAAAAGTAGACCTAGCTCCTTAATACAGGGTCCCTAGGCCACAACTCAGAATAGAGGGTCCCCCTGAGGAAGGGGCATGCCAGCCGAAGAGAAGAAATATTGAACTAGGGTGGGACTGAAGACTGACCTCAAAGGACAGGCCAAGAAATAGCCCAGGGGTGGGGGAGGAGCGGCTCTTTTGTGTTGGGACGTTTTGTGAACTTTCAAGTTGGACCTTTCTGTTATTCTGGAAGGGGACTGAACTTTGTGAGACTTGGCCAGCAGTGTGAGTCACAGAAGACCCAGTGAGAGACAGATGGGCTTGTAGGAGGTTCCAAAGACAAGGACGTCTAGTATCATCGCACCCTGACACAAGAGGGCGCTACAGGTGGTGAGTACCCTACTTTACAGGTGCCATTAGGTCAGGGTGCAAAGGGAGTGAGAGACCCTCTCTGTAGAACACCAAATAGCCTGTACACCCCGTCATTAATGCATCTAGTGCGCAGATACTGCAATAATGGATGCCACAGAAATACTTGAGAGTGTTACAAATAAAACTATACATAGGCCTATGAGTTACTTACTACTAAAACATTATCTCCCTGTAGCTATATCATCTTTATTCTGTTGCTACATCAACTATGTCAGAACTGTAAGATTCCCACTATAGTAATGTCACCCTTCAAGCGTCTATTTGCCAGAAAATAAATATTCTTGGAACCTAAAACTAAACTGACAAAGCAAAAAAAGTAATCAATTCAATTCCATTTTATGCAGCTAAACTGTATATACAGAATCTTTAAAATCATACATCTACAGTACAGTAACTCCTCACTTAACGTTGTAGTTATGTTCCTGAAAAATGCAACTTTAAGCGAAACAATGTTAAGCAAATCCAATTTCCCCATAAGAATTAATGTAAATGAGGGGGTTAGGTTCCAGGGAATTTTTTTCACCAGACAAAAGACTATATTATATATGTGTATATACACACACACAGTATAAGTTTTAAACAAACAATTTAATACTGGTACACAGTGATGATGATTGTGAAGCTTGGTTGAGGGGGAGGAGTCAGAGGGTGGGATATTTCCCAGGGAATGCCTTACTGCTAAATGATGAACTAGCAATTGGCTGAGCCCTCAAGGGTTAACACTCACACTCTACAAGGCAGCAGGAATGGAGGGAGGGGAGGACAGAATCGCAGACAGAGACACACATCGTATGTGTGTGAGAGACAGATGCGCATTTCCCCTTTAAGTACACTGCCTTGTTAATTAGATCAGCTTGCTGAGACCGCAGCTGCTGCCAGCAAGCTCCCTCCGTCCTGAGCCCTGTCGTGTGTCCCGCCTGCTCTATGGAAGACGGGGTAAGCGGGGTGCAGGAGCGGGGGGAGGGAGACACCCTGACATTAGCCCCCCTCTTCCTCCTCACCCCCCCACACAGCAAGCAGGAGTCTCGGGGAGCAGCTCCAAAGCAGAGGGCAGGAGCAGCACATGGCAGTGGGGGGAGGGACAGCTGCAATTGCTAGCCGGTTGGGCAGCTGCTGCACAGGGAACTTAGGGGAGCGGGGGGCTGATAGGGGGGCTGCCGGTCCATCCTGGTTCCAAGCCCCCACCAGCTAGCTGCAACGGGCTGCTCTTCCTGCAAGCAGTGGACAAAGCAGGTGGCTGCCAAACAACGTTAGAAGGGAGCATTTCACAACTTTGAATGAGCATGTTCCCTAATTGATCAGCAACGTAACAACAAAACAACATTAACCGGGATGACTTTAAGTGAGGAGTTACTGTACTTATACTTGTTCAGCTCTATTATCTTCATTATTCTACCCTGCCACATGGGAATAGTGCATTTGCACTCACACAAACACATTTCAATTTCAAGGAAATCCATGTCCTGTTCTGTGCTGACTTACAGCACCTTTAAAATATTTCTTTTATTTGACTTTTAATCATAACCACCAAGAAAAAGTTCAGGCTATCATAATCCTATTGCCCAAAATTTGCACAATAAATCATTAAAAGGTTAAGATATTTTTCCTGCTCAAATAGAATGTACAGAATTAATCTGCTTTATTTGGTTACTATGTATAATGAGGATTTCTTGTAGCTAGATTAACAAGAAGGGGAAAAATAAATACAAATGAGAATGTGATTCTTACTTATTTTTTCCAATTAAGTATTAAATGCATATTAGGTTAAACTGTGCAGTCTTCATAAAACAACATCCAGAGCTGAACTGCAATGGCATAACAAAAATTAACATATTTTTTTCTGCCAAATTAAAAGTGAGTTAGGTATCATTCACCCCCTTTATTTGCTAATTTGATTATTAAATGTAATCATCTACATCAATCTACACCTAAAACCAAACAAGACTAGCCACAGCAAACAAGCACAGACCTCTTGGCAAAGCATGGGAACAGAATGACATGATTCCATATAATAGTAACATTTCTTTTTTAAGAGACTACTAGGCTAGCCCTGGCAGATCCTATTCTCTTTATAGAGTGAAAATGGATGATATCTTCACCATCTGCTTTGGCAATGTCCCCCTTAACAGCATCATGCATATAGTACAGTGTGTCTGCTGTGTCTCCATCTCCTGCATACATGGATTTTTGTAAAGGATTTACATAAAATTCTTGTTATATAGTCTCCTGTTTTGTTACTACTTAGTCCATCTGAACACCGTAGCGTCAGTGATCAATCCAGCATTTAAGAGACACTATCCTCCTCCAACGATACCACAGCAAGCCTGTCCAAGTGTCCTCTTTGACATATCTACCAACTGAGGGCTTGTCTACATGGGGAGTTTAATTCGCAGTGAGCTACCTTTTGTCGACAAAACTGTGTAGTTTAGACATGGCCTCACTCACGTTACTGAAGGTTAAACCACCCCCTTCCCATGTAGACAAACCCTGAGAAGTCTAAAATGTCCTAATAGTGTTGATATAATAGGTGCGTAGGAATCCACATTATCCAATGCCTATTTTAAAGCACACTAGTAAAGAAGCAAATTGGGACCCACTCCCACTGTTCCTTATATGGCACCATTGTGATGTTAACTCAAGCCATTATATCATTGTTTTCCACTACATTCAATCTGATTTAATTCCATTTATTTTTTCCACAGTGAATTTTTAATTCTGTGCCTCCCTCTCAAAATGAAACTTCCAGTTATTTGTTCTTTTAAGTTAAATAATGTTATGAGCTAAGTGAAACCTTGTTATGGGCTGAATTAAAACCTCATTCAAATAGATGTGTGAATGAATCCCCCATTTAAGACAGTTGTAAGAGACAGTTACGGGGCTATACCTCAAACAAAAACTTATAGGATCTGCCCAGAAAGTAGGTCCGTTGTGGTGGGTTCAGCTAGGTATTGTGTGAAGAGGTGGGTGCGGAGGGGAGAGAACACACAGAAAACTGAAAAAGAGATAGACTGAAGGAGCAGCTGAAATCACAGTGGCTGACTAGAAGAAACCTGGGAAGAGGTTTTTGAGCAAGTTGCAAATAGTGAAAGTTGAAAAGAGTGCTCTTGGTGCTGTGAGCAAAAAGAAGCTGTTTCCTGCGATTTGATTCCTTCTGTGTTCAGAGACACAAGACTTCGTGCATTCTTTGTAAATAAACAAGACTTCATCAGAGAAAATACCAGACTCCATCTATTTCTACATCCCCGAGCCCTGAAATTCAACTAGCTGCTTGGGTCAAAAAAGGAGCACACAGGTGTCAAGAGAGGGATCCAGTATCCAGGGAGACAGATTGTGAGCTGGTATTCCTGTTGACCGAAAATGGAACAAATAATGGAGATGCTTGCAAAAATCAAAAACAGCCAGTGGGATTTAAAACAAGAGCTGGTGAATTTTCAAAAGGAATTCAGACAAGACCTGCAACAAAAGCTGGAGATGTCCCAGAAAAGGCTCAGAGAGGATTTATAGGCTGAGATGAGCTCTATGTTGGAGCAGCAACTACGAAGTACCTGGACAGATTGGGAAACCCAGCTGCAAAACACCCAGGCTGGAACAGTAAAATGGATTCATGAGGTGACCAGCAAATTATCTCAGTCATACACCAGAAAAAATGGAGACGAAGCAAGTTTCGGCCAACTTGGAACTTGCTAACAGAGATGAGCTGCAGCCAGGACTTATGGAGCTAAAAACTCAGATACATAAGGAATTCAAAGAATCGATGATCACGGTGGATGGCAGCTACCTGGATGATTAATTGAACCAATCAGAGGACTAGCGTTAGGACTGGACATTAACAACAGTTTTCTACGTCCTTTGTTACTCACAGAAGCCCAGAGGGGAGAGGTCAGGCTGTCCCAGCTCAAATAGTGCAAAATCCCACTCACTATCTTTGAGGGAAAAACTCCCTGGGAGGTTATTTGGTTCAATTCAATGTTATACAGTAGCTCAAATGAGTGGCTGGGAAGAAGGACAAAAATGGGGGGTTACTAGCAGCCAACTTTGGTGCCCAGCTCTGATTGTACTGCAGAGCTTACCACCAGAAATGAGACTGAGTTATCCAGATCTGGTGCAAGCTCTTGACATGCAGTGTGGAGTTAGTCATCGATCTAAGCTGCCTGGGATACAGCTAAAAGCTAGAAAGAGAGGACAGAAGAAAACCCACCTGAACTGGCTGAGGACTGGCAGAGACTTGTGCTCCTGTCATACCCAGATACCACCTAGGCCTTTCAGGATAAACTGGCGATAATCAGAGGACAGCAACAAAAATGATAAAAGGTTAAGAAAACTGGGCACGTTTAGTCTTGAGAAAAGAAGACTGAGAGGGGACCTGATAACAGTCTTTGAATATGTTAAGAGCTGTTATAAAGAGGATGGTGATCAATTGTTCTCTATGTGCAATGAAGGTAGGAAAACAAGTACTTGGCTTAATCTGCAGCAAGGGAGATTTAGGTTAGATATTAGGAAAAATGTTCTAACTACATGGGTAGTTAAGTTCTGGAACAGGCTTCCAAGGGAGGTTGTGGAATCTTGATCATTGGAAGTTTTTAAGAACAGGTTGGACAAACACCTGTCAGGGTTGATCTAGGTTTACTGGGGTATGCCTCAGTGCAGGAGGCTGGACTTGATGGCCTCTTGAGGTCCCTTCCAGCCCTACATTCTATGATTCTAACAGTTCTGTTAAAAGCTGGTTGTGACAGTCTGTACCCCTAAGTTCATTCCTTTTACAGACTATGTTAAATTTTTTACAACGCATACTGTGTAAAGTGTTAGTTGCATTTTACCTTTTACTTCCTTGTAACCAATTCTGACTTCTATGCCTCATTATTTGTAGTCACTTAAAATCTATCTTTCTGTAGTTAATAAATTTGTTTTATTGTTTTATCTCAATCAGTGTGTTTGGATTGATTGAAGTATTTGGGAAACTTCATTTGGGATAACAAGATTTGTGAATATAATTTTCTATTAATGAAATGACAGACTTTATATGAGCTTGTATTGTTCAGGAGGGTGCTGGGCAGTACAAGACGCATATTTCTGGGGGAAGTCTGAGACTGGGAGTTTGCGGGTGTTGCCCTGCAGTGTAATTCATGGGTGGTTGGCTATAGCACTCATACAGTATAGCTGGGAGTGATTTACATGCTGGATGCTGTGTGTGAGCAGACCAGGAATGGTTACTCTCACAGCGAAGCAGTGTAAAAGGCACTGTGGGCTGGAGAACTGAGGGGACACAACTATCAGTCCAGATTGTACCTGAGGTAACATCACACTAGTACTCTGCCACAAGTGTCTAGAGAAAGCCTCCCTCTCAGTTCAGGAAACAAGCTGAAGGGGCAAAGCTTGGAGGTACGAGGATCAGCCTCACAGTTTTTGTTTATGACTGGACAGTTAAACGATAATAATGGGAGTTTGTCTACACAGTGTGTAATAGGATCTGTGATGTGTATAGGGATAGTTGATACAGGTGTGTAATAGGATCTGTGATGTGCATAGGGATAGTGGATACAGGTTCAATCATAAAAGAGTTATTAGACCAGACATGATAAGAAGATAAGGGAATAGGGGATCCAGAACTGAACTGCCTAATTGGTCTCACATGGAGATAATGACTGGCACAACAGCACCCATCTAAAAATTGGGTTTGACAATTGGACCTTAAATTTAAGCAAGAGTCTGGGTGGCTGAAATAGTGGATGAGCTAGTAATTGGCTTAGATTCCATTATGGCTGATAACTGTGTAATCCATGCCACGAAAAGTGTCTTACAGAGTCTGTCCGTGGAAATTCCCTTTAAAGATATGGCCCAGGTGAAACGAATGGTTTGTAGATAACTGGTGTGCAGTGAACTAATTGTCCTGCTCCGGGGGTATAAACCATTATAACAGCTACATGCTGTGGTAGCTTTCCAGCCCGGAAAAGATGGGGAGTGGCTGAAACCTGTTCTGAGAGCCAGAGTTTCGGGGGAATCTTAGCTGCTAAAGTTCTTGTGGCTACGAAACAAGAATTAATCCCTGTTTGTTTGCTGAATGTTTCTGACAAGCAGCAAATAGTTAAAAAAAAAAAAAAGACTGCAGTTGCAAAATGTGAACCAATTAAATACTGCTATAGAAGCAAACTGCAAGGGGGAAGGTGAGCTCTGAGAGTTTCTACTGGACTTGTTCCTGAGCAGTGCTGTACACTTAAATGGGGAACAGCAGAACAGTCTAAGAGTTTGTGGTTAAGAATCAGGAGTTGTTCTCCTGAGCCAATAAAGATATAGGTTGTATTGCACTGATTCAGCACAAGATTGATACTGTGGGAAACCAACCCATTAAACAGCCACCTCAGCAGTTACCAATAACAGAAAAGGGAAGAGATACTCCAGGCCATTGAGGAAATTTATCAGGAAGGCATAACTGAGCCTTCAACCGGCTCCTGGGCCTCACCCATAGGGTGGGTAAGAAAAAGGATGTGTCGTGAACGAACCCCCCCTAGGCAGTCATTTGAACTGTTAGGAACAAACACTCCTAGGCAGAAAATTTGATTATGGACTCAAGCCTGAGGCCAGTTTATTGAGCTCATACACACCAATGCATCGGGGTAGCAGACCTTGGTCAACTACCCCGATTACAGGTTACAAGCAATTTTTTAAAGTCTTAAACCGCAACCGCAAACGCATCATTACCAAGCATTAGGGTGAGGGGTGCTTTCCGGAGTTGTAAACAACCCCAGCATTAGGGTAAGGGGTACTTTCCAGAGTTGTCAACAACCCTCTTTTGAGACGTGCCAAGAGGGGGTCGGATGACCGGTGTTTTTCGATGGAAACTTTCGACATGTCCTGGACACGTAGACACCGCATCCCGTGACCGAAGTGGTCAGGCCCTAATATGGTACTTTGGGCCTAGCGTGACAACCCGCACGGGCACACAGGGGTTCACAAAAGGGCAGATAGCGGTTATATCATTTATGCCATGAGCGAGAACATTAGCACGAATTCTGGTTACAAAAGATAGATTGCAAAAATATGTTCCAGTATAGGTTACAGCCAAACAACAGCAATATACTTATTTTACTTGGTGTTAATATTTTCCCTAGTTTATAAGCATTAGTAGGGCATTGGGTAGGGGGTACATAGTGGGGCAAAGGAGGGGGTATGGTGCCCCCCAATGTGACCACTAGGACTGCTGCCATGCTAAATTGTTACAGGTTATCGGTTACATATCAGCCTTATTGCTTTCTAATATTGCCTTTTAATAGCAGGGGCAGGTACAGTGTTTGGGAAAAGGAGCGGGGGGGGACCTGGACAGGTACAAGGGTGGGGTGCCTATGATTAATACAGAAATTAAATTGGAGTACCTATCACCCATACTTATCCACACAGCATTGATTATAGATTGACTGTACTGCCTTCTAGCCTTAAAGCAGAAGCTGTTACAAAAGCAGAAGTTCATGCAGGCAGTTAAACTGGATCACGGCCAAGGACACTATTACAAATATTCCAGTTCCTCTTTCCCCTGGCCTCACCCCTCCCTTCTCTGGGGCAGCATAGTTTGGTTCAGGCTTTGCTTTTAGCTGATACAGAGTAGGCCCTGCCTGACTGGGACAGGGCAAAGGATATAAGAGGGAAGGGGGGGGGGGCGTTATTTTCTCCACAGATGGCAGCACCGAATTCTGTGTGGACTATAAAAAATTAAATGAAATCACTTCAAAGGTTTCTTATCCATTACCACAAACGGATGATACCCGGGATGCTGTAGCAGTGTCAGTCTGGTTTTTCATAGTGGATGTTAAAAGTGGGTATTGGCAAGTAGAGGTGGATCCAAACAACAGGGGAAAAAACTGCTTTCACAGCAGGACAAGGCTTATGGCTTAAAGTGATGGCTTTTGGCTTGTGCAATGCAACAGCCACATTTGAGAGGCTAACAGAGACAGTATTATGTTGCATGCCCCTCTCAGCCTGTTTGTTATACCCAGATGATATCCTGGTACATGCTAAAACCTTTGAACAGGAACTATAACATTTACAAATGGCCTGTGATAAGCTGAAGGCAGACAATTTGAAACTGAACTCAAAGAAATGTAAGGTATTCCAAAAAAAGGTAATCTACCTCAGGCACACAATTAGTGAGGAGGGAATGTCCACTGACAAAAAGAAAACTGAGGATGTACAAAGCTGGCCAACTCACAGATGTGCAGAGTTTTATAGGCCTCTGCTCCTGTTACAGAAAGTCCATTTGTGGGTTTGCCAATATTGCAAAATACTGCATCGGTTGTGTGAGAAAGGGAAACCATTTCAGTGGTCAGCAGAGCAAGATGTAGCATTTTGAGAGTTTAAAAAGGCTCTACTGACTGCTCATGTCTTGGCCTATCTGTGTTTCAAAAACCTTTTCATATTTGATACAGATGCTAGTAACTAAAGTTTGGGGGCAGTATTGGCACAACACAAGGGACTTGAGAGGGTGGTAGCTTACTATAGCAAAAATCTAAGGTCTCCTGAGAGAAATTACTGCACCACCAGAAAGGAACTCCTAGCAGTGGTTACAGCTATAGAAAATTTTCATCATTACTTGTATGGAAGGAAGTTTCTGGACAGGACAGGACAGGCTTCCTTGCAATGGCTCATTAGATCCAGGAATC
This sequence comes from Platysternon megacephalum, assembly GCA_003942145.1. Classification (NCBI taxonomy): domain Eukaryota; kingdom Metazoa; phylum Chordata; order Testudines; family Platysternidae; genus Platysternon; species Platysternon megacephalum. The sequence goes on along the minus strand of QXTE01000115.1, from coordinate 2,278,751 downwards.
CTGAGGGACAGCCTTGACTGTTGGTTGGAATAATGGCAGGGTTAGGATTTCGCAATCAGACAGTGGTTAGGTCACAAGCATGGTAATGATGATGCCTTGTCCAAACAGCCTTGTTGGGAGGCTAATTGGAAACATTGCCCCAAGCAGGAGAGCAAGGAATTAGTTGCTCAAGGGAATGGATGTGGCTCTCTTTCTTGACTTTTCAGAAGTGCCTATGTTCTTAATTCATCCCTGGAACAATGGGGATGGAGTTGCAGGAATGGACCCCAGAGCAATTAAAACTTTCCCAAAGAAAGAATCCTCATACAGGGATACAGCATGAGTGGAAAATCAACCGGCAAATGCAGCCAGCCTGGAATGTAGTGTCCCCTCAGAACACCACAATAAAAGGTTTATAGTCACACTGGGAAAACTTGGAATTTAAAGTTGAAATATTATACAGAAGATGGTAGAAACCAGTGGGTGATGGATACAGGCACCAGCGGGTTGTCAGATACATTGAAAAAAGAAGTTCTGAGGTTATGTCATGAGATCAAAACTAATGGACATTTTGAGGTTGCAAAAACCTTAACCAAGCTAAGGGAGAATTTCTATTCGGTAAAGTGCAGGGAGGATGTAGAAAGGTGGTGCAGGAAATGTGATGCTTACATTGCAAAGAAGGGCACTGGGAGTAGCCCTTTGCAGCAGTATCTTGTGGGGGCACCAATGGAGTGCATTGCCATTCATGTTCTTGGGCTCTTGCCTGAGACAGAGGCAGGCAGTCATTATTTGCTGGTAGCTATGGACTACTTCACAAAATGGCCTGAGACTTACTTAATAGGAAATTAAGAGGCTGCGACAGTAGCAGTAGTTCTAGTGAATTAATTCTTCACCAGATTTAGGGTCCGGGGTGAGGTACTCAGTTTGAATCCAAAGTGTTTCAACAGGTTTGAGGGATTCTAGGGAGCCACAAAACTCCACCATGCCTTCAGATTCTGCATGTCTGAGGTGCTGCAAAAGGTTCAGTAGGACTTTGGGGTTCAGCTGGTAACCTTTGTAGAACAGCACCAAAGGGACTGGAACCAGCATACCCCGTTCTTTCTGATGGCTTATAGAACAGCAATGAGATTACAAAGTGTGCCCCAGAACTCCTCAAGTTTGGGCAGGAGCCAAGGAACCCAGCAAAGCTTTTGTATGAAGTTCCTGAAGAGGAACAAAAGGAATTGAACCATTTGGACTACACAGAAACCCTACAATACAAAACTGAAAAACTTCACACCTTTGCAAGGGAACATTTTTGGATAGCCTCTGATAAAATGAAGAGACTCTATGATGTAAGGTCATATGGGAAAACTTTTAAAAGAGGGGACCTTATCTGGTTCCACAATCCTAGGCAAAAGAAGGGTAGGAGCCCTAAGAAGGGTAGGAGCCTTGGGAGGAACCCTATACAGTAGTGACACAAATAAACAAAGGATGCAGTTGGGTCCCAGGACTAAACCCAAAGTTATTCATAAAGGCCATCTAAGGTGATATCAAGGGGACAGGATTTCAGCATGGCTGCTCCCTGAATCTGACAGCTAAGGATGCTGAGGCTGGGAAAGTTGTGACAGTAATGAGTCTCCCCACTCCAACAGAAAAAAGCAGGAACTGTCACAGCCACCAAGTTCCACAGAAACAACAGACATACATCAGGAGCACAATTAAAGGAAGTTCAAGGAGAGAAAAGCCCCAGAGACAGGTTTGGGCGGGAATACAATCCTTTTCTGTTTGTGATGTGAAACTTTCTTGACAGAAAGACACTGAACATACGTAACAGTTAAGTGTGTATCATTAGTAATTTGTTAAATTATTTATTTTCTGTTTGAGATGGGTTATTGGGGATCACCATTTTAGGCCTCATCGAGATGATGGGCAAAGCTCAGGTGGGGAGTATTGTTATGAGATGGGTGAAACTTTGTTATAGGTTAAGTTAAAACCTCATTCAAACAGATATGTGAATGACTCCCCCATTTAAGACAGTTGTTACAGACAGTTAAGGGGCTACATCTAAAAAAAAGCCTAATAAAGTCCACCCAGGAAGTAGCACCAGGTGGGTGGAGGATTTCATAGGATATCGTGGCCACGTGGAAGGGGGAGAACACTGAAGGTATGTCTAAACTTAAAATGCTACTTCAGTATAGACACTTACTCACTACGTCAATGGGAGGGGTTCTCCCGTTGCTGTATGTTATCGCCTCTCAAGGAGATGGATTGCTAGGTCGACAGAATTCTTCCATCAACCTAGTGCTGTCTACATGGGGGATTAGGTCAGCATGGCTACGTCTCTCAGGAGTGTGGACCTTTCACATCCCTGAGAGACTTAGGGCATGTCTACACTTACCTCCGGAGTGATCGATCCAGTGGGGGGTCGATTTATCGTGTCTAGTGAAGATGCGATAAATTGACCGCCGAGCGCTCTCCCATCAGCAGTCGGCCTACCGCAGTGAAGACACTGTGGTAAGTAGATCTAAATACGTCGACTTCAGCTACGTTATTCACATAGCTGAAGTTGCGTAATTTAGATTGATCCTCTGCCCTCCCAGCGTAGACCAAGTCTTAGCTATGCCAATATAAGCTTTCCCGAGTAGACCAGCCCACAGAAAACTGAAAAAAATGACAGCGAGTGAGGGACAGAGTGAAGGAGCAACTGAAATCATAATGACTGTCTCTGGAAGAAACCCAGGGAGAGGTTTTGGGGCCCGGGGTGCAGCCTGAAAAGAGTGCTCTTGGTGCTGTAAACAAAAGAAGCTGTTTCCTGCTATTTAATTCCTGCATTCAGAAACACAGGACTTTGTACTTCTTTGTCAATAAATAAAACTATATCAGAGAAAATACCAGACTCCATTAACTTCTGCTTCCAACTAGAACATCAATGGAGTCCTGAAATTCTACTAGCACTCGGTTCAAAAAAGGGGCAACAATAACATCATAAACACACTGCCAGGAATTTTATTGCAAGACATGTATTCTGAAAAAAACTCCTGTCATGGTAGAACAAAAACTTTAAACACATTTTTCTTCATCAATTTCTTGGCTTTGCATTGCAGGTTTAAGTATTGTTGAGATTAACTACTACCAAATAAGGGATCACAAAACACAGATAAAAATCAGGAGTTAGTTATATGATTACAGGGTTAGCTTCCTACAAAATGTTTATATTTTGAAAATTGTTGGCTCCAGGACAGTTTTATGAAGTTATCCTTCATGTCATGCAATCCTTTGAAGAGACAACTGTGCACAGCTAATATGGAAATAATATTATGTGATATTTTCCTCCTAAATACCAATCCTCAAAAAGAGTTTTATAATTTTATTTAGCATCATCAAAAATAGCTAGTGATGGCATTTAAAATGTCCTTGATCCCATACAGTAAACAATAATTGGCAGAAAGCATTTTAGATCATACTCACCATTAAAATGTTATATATCTGTGCTTCCAAAGAGAGTTCTCTCTTTACTAGATTATTCATTACATTTGAGTGGATTATACAACATGCAATGAAACAGAAATATAAAGGGTAAATTAAATGGATTAATATTGCCAATGTGTATGGATTGCTCACCCCATAGCAGATATCCTTATGAAATATTTGCTTCATAACAGCTTTGTGACGTGGCATGGTAGATCATGTAAAGTACATGCAGAGCTTATCATACCCCCTAACTTTTGACCTTCAAATGAGAAGTCCCTATCATTTTTCCCTTTTGCAAGCCAAATGAATGTCTGAGTCAGAGAGTTACATTAACAAACCAATGGAAGCTAAGCACAAGAGGATGGAACTTCCTTTCTTTAAAAGGATTATATTAAAACACAGAGTATTTCACAACATCTTGGACATGAAGTTGTGCCTACGTATCTGCAGGCAGAACTGGACCCTCTACGTTTAGTTAGACGAAGAGTCTGACATTTTGAAAATCTAGTATTCTCAGTCAAAAAAGCAAATACTGGAACATAGATTATTGTATTACATTATTTACCTTGTGTAACTGGTAGTACTGCTCAGCACCCACCCCTCCTGGTTCTTCCGCAGTCCACAGCACCAACCGCAGAGTTCTCTTGGGGCGGAGCCCTAGGACATACAAAATTAAATATGGCTTTTAGTCCCAAATGTTCTATTTGTCTAAACAATTCATGTGTTGGCCTCCATTTCCCCAGGGCAGCTGCATATGAATTTCCATCAAACAGCCACCTCTGCTCTATGACCTCAACAAAAAGCGAGCGTTACTACTTTTACTGCTGCAGAGTAGAAGATGTATAGCTGGGGCCACTATTAGTGTGGTAGCAGGGGAAGCCGCTATGTGCTACAGCCATCTCTACAGGCCTGAACAACAGAGGCTCCACAGTCACTTCCTTACCCAGGCCTCTTACAGGGCGACATGTGCTACTGCCCCTGCCATCCCTGAAGTAAATCAACTAACCATGCCACTTTCAGCGGACTTGCTGGTAAGGATCCTCATTACCTTCACCTTAATTGAAGATATGCTATTAGATTTGTAAGAGAAACTCTAAGGGTTTTAAGTACTAAAGGACAGTAGGATATAATTTTGCTATTCATTATATATTACTAAGAACGAAATAGCAGAGAGCGCTGTACTTTAGATCCTTACATACAACAAGCTGTTGAGCATATGCAAAGCTTTTTGAAGCAAGGCAAGTGCAGGACAATTCTGTAAGAGCAATATCAGTCGAAGGAGAAAAGTAGGGTCTACACTGCAAAAGAGTTTATTGCTGTAACAGATCCAGGCAGATATAAATTCTGGTCTTTGATTTATGGTTAATTAATTCAGTTAATTAACAACAAGGAGTCCGGTGGCACCTTAAAGACTAACAGATTTATTTGGGCATAAGCTTTCGTGGGTAAAAAAACACTTCTTCAGATGCATGGAGTGAAAATTACAGATGCAGGCTTTATATAATGACACATGAAGAGACGGGAGTTACCTCACAAGTGGAGAACCAGTGTTGACAGGGCCAATTCGATCAGGGTGGATGTAGTCCACTCCCAATAATAGATGAGGAGGTGTCAATTCCAGGAGAGGCAAAGCTGCTTTTGTAATGAGCCAGCCACTCCCAGTCCCTATTCAAGCCCAAATTAATGGTGTTAGATTTGCAAATGAATTTTAGTTCTGCTGTTTCCCTTTGAAGTCTGTTTCTCAAGTTTTTTTTGTTCAAGTATAGCTACTTTTAAATCTGTTATAGAATGTCCTGGAAGATTGAAGTGTTCTCCTACTGGCTTTTGTATGTTAATTAAATCTGGTAAATCAGTTCATGAAAGAGTATATTTATTCTGTGCATCAACATTTAACACTTTTTTAAAAAATGCTTAGAACTCCCATACAGTATAATTTTTAAGAATGGTCAAGAAAAGATGGGCATAGAGTGAAGCCAGTTGTGAAAAAGTTATTGGAATGTAGTCATGCACATCTCTGTCACTAATTATAACCACCACCACCCATTTTTCCCCACCTGAAAGAAATCAGAAATACAATAGAAATGAAATATTCAAAATATGAAAAACTTACACTTCCCATTATTCTGTTTTTCAGTAAGTACAAACAATAGAATCCAGTAATTAAAACTACATTTTCTAAATGCAACTCACCTGACTCTAAATGCAGGAGAACACTCGTTTTTTAAAAACAACCCCCACGCCCCCAATCCCAACAGTTTGCTGCTCCACTTCTAAATAATTACAACACAGGATTAGTATCCTTCCTATTTCAAATCAGCCAGAAGGCCAATGATGTCATATTATGATAATAATATAGATATTGCATTGAAGTTAGCAAGACTACGGCCACAAAATAACCAAACGTGGCAGCAGCTTGGTTAATAAAAAAGGCTGCTCTAAGACATAAATCATGTTCTGGCCCCAAACCCACATCAGAAGAGTGTGTGTCATGTTCCAAATGGTGCTAAAGACTTAAGACTTAAGTGACAATTAGACAGGATATTTGAAAGGTTGTTTTTATTTAACTATCACATCACAAAATACTACACACTGAGGGCCAAGCCCATTGCATAAAGTCTATGTAAAGGGGCTTTGTGCAAGGGAATCTCTTGACAGGTAGAACCAGAATTTTCCCTCTCTCCCTAGGCCGTGGAGCACTGACACAGCTGCTGCTATACCACAGAGGCTTGTAGTAGCCACTGCTGCCCCTAAAGTTGCACTACATGGGGGGAAGGGTTTGGCCAGTATCTTCATGTGGTCATGGAACCAATGTTCAAACCTGCACCCCTCCAATGGCTCACCCCTCATACTGTTGTGGTATGAGCTACTGAGGTGTGCTGTTCACTGGCATAAAGGGAGTATGAATCATAGAATCATAGAATCATAGAATCTCAGGGTTGGAAGGGACCTCAGGAGGTCATCTAGTCCAACCCCCTGCTCAAAGCAGGACCAAACCCAACTAAATCAGCCCAGCCAGGGCTTTGTCAAGCCTGACCTTAAAAACCTCTAAGGAAGGAGATTCCACTACCTCCCTAGGTAACCCATTCCAGTTCTTCACCACCCTACTAGTGAAAAAGTTTTTCCTAATGTCCAACCTAAACCTCCCCCTCTGCAACTTGAGACCATTACTCCTTGTTCTGTCATCTTCTATCACTGAGAACAGTCTAGATCCATCCTCTTTGGAACCCCCTTTCAGGTAGTTGAAAGCAGCTATCAAATCGCCCCTCATTCTTCTCTTCTGCAGACTAAACAATCCCAGTTCCCTCAGCCTCTCCTCGTAAGTCATGTGCTCCAGCCCCCTAATCATTTTTGTTGCCCTCCGCTGGACTCTCTCCAATTTATCCACATCCTTCTTGTAGTGTGGGGCCCAAAACTGGACACAGTACTCCAAATGAGGCCTCACCAGTGCTGAGTAGAGGGGAATGATCACATCCCTCGATCTGCTGGAAATGCCCCTACTTATACAACCCAAAATGCCATTAGCCTTCTTGGCAACAAGGGCACACTGTTGACTCATATTCAGCTTTTCGTCCACCGTAACCCCTAGGTCCTTTTCTGCAGAACTGCTGCCCAGCCATTCGGTCCCTAGTCTATAGCAGTGCATGGGATTCTTTCGTCCTAAATGCAGGACTCTGCACTTGTCCTTGTTGAACCTCATCATATTTCTTTTGGCCCAATCCTCTAATTTGTCTAGGTCCCTCTGTATCCTATCCCTACCCTCCAGCGTATCAACCACTCCTCCCAGTTTAGTGTCATCTGCAAACTTGCTAAGGGTGCAGTCCACACCATCTTCCAGATCGTTAATGAAGATATTGAATAAAACCGGCCCCAGCACCGACCCTTGGGGCACTCCACTTGATACCGGCTGCCAACTAGACAAGGAACCATTGATCACTACCCGTTGAGCCCGACCATCTAGCCAGTTTTCTATCCACCTTACCGTCCATTCATCCAGCCCATACTTCTTTAACTTGCTGGCAAGAATACTGTGGGAGACTGTATCAAAAGCTTTGCTAAAGTCCAGAAATAGCACATCCACTGCTTTCCCCTCATCCACAGAGCCGGTTATCTTATCATAGAAGGCAATTAGGTTAGTCAGGCATGACTTGCCCTTGGTGAATCCATGCTGACTGTTCCTGATCACTTTCCCCTCCTTTAAGTGGTTCAGGATTGATTCCTTGAGGACCTGTTCCATGATTTTTCCAGGGACTGAGGTGAGACTAACTGGCCTGTAGTTCCCTGGAAGTGTGGCCACTTCTTAGGCCTGTCACTCCACCTCTCCAGTGCAGTGGAAGAATAGTAGCCACACTGAATTTGGGTCCTTCCACGCCTGGAAGTGGGGAAAAAGGATCTAGCGCTGAAGGCCTAAGAGCAGGGCCGGCTCCAGGGTTTTTGCCGCCCCAGACAGCCAAAAAAAAAAAAAAAAGCCGCGATCGCGATCTGCGGCGGCAATTCAGCGGGAGGTCCTTCGCTCCGAGCGGGAGTGAGAGACCCTCCGCTGAATTGCCGCCGAATAGCTGGACGTGCCGCTCCTCTCCGGAGTGGCCGCCCCAAGCACCTGCTTGCTAAGCTGGTGCCTGGAGCCGGCCCTGCCTAAGAGGTTGCTGGGAGACAAATATTTGGTTGTGTGTTCTACTGAATTGTAAAGTACATGTTAAAAATATAAGCTATTCAGGTTTGGGTTTTTTTTAAATATAGATGAGATAATTCCCCCATTATCAGACTGTAAAAAGTCAGACTGTAAAAAGAAAAATATTTCTCTACCTGATATTCAAAAATAACTCTTGTGACCACAGACTATCAAACAAATCCAATATTCACAAGTTAGCAGAATTGCAAAGAAAACTGCTCTGTGCCTGGTGTTATTAAAAAGGAAATTATTTGTTTAAGGCACATTCTTTTTAATCAAGTTTACTATGGCTTAAATAAGGGTTTTGTTTTAAAACACTGCTTCCTAGTAAGGTATAATCCACCAGAACAGCGAGATATTTTTTTGTTGATTAAGGCATAATATCATCTAGTAAAAGTATTGGTAAAATGTAATTTAGCCTAGAAAACCATGTTCTGTGATGATTAGCGTACACTATATGGAGAATTGTATGGCAAAGTTCAAGCCAATCACTGCTTTAGTGCACAGAACAAAAGCATAAATAAAATAATGTCTCTCAGCTTTTCCACCTAGATAAATGATAGAATATACACTTTAAATAATGACACTAGAAAAATAAGATTTTTTTATTTAGATGTTATATAAACACAAAATAGGTCACTCTTGCAATCTGCAGCTGGTTATAACATTATTTTCTTGATTTATTAATGCAATGATCCTATTGTGCCCTTATGGATGCCATGTATATCTAATACCAGTATGCAATTCAAATAAAAGTGGAGGAACTTGACACTTGTTCAAACCATACAAAGTCAATATTCCTCATTCTGAGAGATGTAATGCCTCCAAATAAGGCTGTCTAACACTGGGAGAATGTGGGTGGATAAGAGGAAGATGATGTCCAAAAGGGGATGGAAGGCACCCAAAGTAATAATTAATCTCTTCTTAATCGTGCAAAATTAAGAATACATCCAAGGTAACCACAGACCCTCCTCTAGGATCAGATTCATTCAAAAGTCTGCCAGGTTCCAATACAGCAGAAAATGAACTGCACTTTGTGGAATCTCACCTTTAACTAGGAAAAGTGTTCATTTACTCACATTTTGAGCAAGTCCCTTGACTTCATTCAAACACACAGGGCCTGATTCTGATCTCATGTTTCAATGGAGTTGTTCCTGATTTACCCCAATGAGAGTAATAGGAGAATAGTCCCATACTGTGCAAATGCTTGTCACAGAACCTAGTTACCACACTAGCTTGGTAAAATGTCACAAAAATGTATTTTACCTAGGGTGACCAGATGTCCTGATTTTATAGGGACAGTCCCGATATTTGGGGCTTTTTCTTATATAGGTGCCTATTACTCCCACCCACTGTCCCCATTTTTCACACTTGCTATCTGGACACTCTATTTTACCCCCTAGTTTCTATACCCACATTGCCCACTCTGGGCAGGAGAAATAATACAGGGGCCAGGCCCTCAGGATAAATTTTAAAAGCCATTACGATCTACCTAATTTTTAGGGAGACTGGAGCTAAATTCCCTCTAAGCTGTGCGGCTGTGCAGCAGGCTATCAAGGGAGGCAGGGAGAGGTGCCTCTCCCCTGGCACTGGAGCTGCCCTGGTGGGGAGAGGTGCTCTCCCTCGGGCTGCTGAGGTGAGAGAGTGTTGGGGGGAGTCCTCTCTCTCCACCACAGCCCTGGGGCAGCCTGCACTCCAAACCCCTCAACCCTGGCCCCACCCCAGAGCCTGCACCCCCAGCCAGAGCCCTCACCCCCCCACGCCCCAATCCTCTGCCCTAGCCCTGAGCCCCCTTCCGCACCCCAAGCCCCTCATCCCCAGCCCCACCCCAGAGCCCACACCCCCAGCCAGAGCCCTCACCCTTCCACACCCCAATACTCTGCCCTAGCCCTGAGCCCCCTCCCACACTCTGAACCCTTCGGCCCCGGCCCCACCACACATCACCTCCATATTGGTGCACATGGTGCAAATTCATTTCACACATGGATGTAAAAAAATTAGAGGAAACATTGGACTGGAGGTAGGCGTGCTTGTGAGTCTCATGCCACCACTTCTGGCCTATTATATCCTAGATGCCAATGCAGTTAGTTGGCATTCCTCAGCATCCTTCCATTGTACAGTACTTTACTGTAATAACCCCCAAACACTGCAGTATCACTAATGTAAGATGCAATCCTTACTGATGTCATGTTCTCTTATCTCACTTAAGCAATCCTAAAGCATCCACCAACTTCAGCAGGAACAAGATCAGACCTAATATCAAATAACCAAACCAAATGAGTTCATGAGAACTATTACAAACCTGCCCTGTAATCACAAGTGTTTGCTGGATATTCACAAAAGTTAGTTTTAGTTTTATAAGATTATCTTTGATCTGAGTGGCCTCGGATACTGCAACCAAATGCATTAATAGCAGTGTTTATGCCATAATGAATTGAAATGTTCATTGCTAGCAATATGGAGACATGTATGTATGCACCATTTGTTAATCTGGAGTTGCACCTGGATGCATTATATACCTCGATGTGCTTATTATTACCCCATACATGTTATCACAACCCTCGATCAGTTCCTCAGGTGAAAATGCACCATGCCGCTGTACTGGACCCAAACCACAGATTCCATGTGCTCCTAGTTTGCTGGGGCTGAACAGAGTTTAGGTGCTGGGCCTCTAGGCACACATCCCAGGTACAGACACCCTTCTTGGCAGTCCAATTGCCTAGACCCTGAAACTAGTGCTCTTGCTCCAAGCCTCCCCATTAGCTGCTACACCTTCGCAGAGTTCCACCCAAGCTGTGGACCCTCTGGTTTACAGTTTCCCTCTTCAGAGGCTACATGACAGTAAAAGCAAGTAATACAATGACTTTGCTGAGGAATGTCTAAACACACATATACTTTACTCTTAGACAGCAAAAGAGCCATACAGGTCTATGGAAAAACAACAAAACCTGCACACAAATCCCTGCCTCAGTTTCTCCAACAGCCATGTGGGATTTAGTTAGTCTCTCTTCCGGGGATTCAGGATTTATCTTCTCCTCCTTCTCAGCCATGTCAGCGTCTGGTCCTAGTCTTCTCCCCTTTCTAAAATGGCCAACGAGAGCACCTCCCTTTTATAAATTTCCAATCCTCTCCCACCCCCTGCCTCTGCCCTTGTCACATGGCTCTCCTCAGTGGTTACAAGCTCACTTTGTTGAATGGTTGCATGGGAGGTTGCTAGCTCATTGTTTTATGATGCTTGTATTTGAATGGGGGACACTCCAGGTTAATGACCCGTGATAGCTCTGCATTCTTAGCCTTCTGCTAGGCACAAGAATCTCTCCAGACGCCTCCCTGGAGGTTTCAGCAGAAGATGGATGGTAAAAGGCAAAAAAATTGACAGAGTACACCCTTACAATCAAAATGGCATTCACAAAACAAAAAGAGTTTGTAGTTTGATACAGATACATATAGACATACGCAAATCAGTCACAGGCATTTATACTGGTAAACATATACTCTATGCTTCAGAGTGTACTTAAAAGGGAAAGGAGGAGATGTGAACAAAGGTCATGTTATAGATGGAGAAGGGTATTTACCGCAACTAAAAGTGGTCATCATATTACCAGGATTCATGTATTTGCAAGTATAAGCATTTTTAAATGTTGGAAAAGCTCTCTAATTCCCAATGCACTAAAATAGTCCTACTTCTCTTATCAATATTGCTGGAACTGTATCAGTTCCTAAGGTATTCTGAATATCCTGAGACATACATTGGCGGTAAGATGGCAGCAAAACTAACTGTCATCCCTGTAAATATGCATTCCAGAAGTGGCTAGAGGTTACTTAAATATTTTAGGCCACCTTTGTTAAATATTAAGCTTGATGATTGAGATCTTGATGAAGCTATGGTTTTATCAAATTAACGAGGCTAAACTTTGAGCAGAGATTATCACCCTCAAAAAACAACTCAAAAGGAAATTAATAAAAAAAAGCTGGGTTACAAGTCACAAACACAAAAAAGAAAGAAATCTAAATTTAATTCTGACACACAAAGTCGTTAGTTTGTTGTGCTACTGATATTACAGTCCATGGTTTTACATACAATGTCTAAAAACCTGACCCCACTGAAACCAATGGCAACTCTGCCCATGTTTGTTGCATAACCAAAGTATAACTGACTAAGTCAAAATGCATCAAACTTTATGTTTGAATTCCTGGTTCTTGCTAGCTTGTGTCACAACTTAATGTTATTTAAACTTTGTGTGTGTTTATGAAAGATTGAGATCAATAGTGCAAAGTACTAAATTCCCTAAAGTAAATACTTTCCCACCACAGGTTAGAAATGTAAACCAACAATTCATATGGAAGGTTGGCAATTAATGGTACAGTCGAGTCTAACAAAAATAGGTAGTCAGAGAAGTTCTTCTAGAGAATTCATAATACAGTTTAAAAGGTTGTATTCACATTCAAAATGTCAAAATTATTCTGCCTTCACATGGAAGAAAGGATCAATTTCTTTAAAGTCCATAACACTGGGCCATATTCAAAGGCGATTTAAATGATGGTGTAAGTCACACAAGGTATGCAAGTAGGTTGAAGAACTGTTGTAAGTGGATGTAAGAGGTAAAGTAATGTAAGTTGCATTGATACAGTATTCAGTGGGTGTGTAAAATGAAGGGGCAGAAGGCAGGAAAAGCCTTTATCTTATACCATCCTGTTAGTTGCTATTACTGCTATAGCCCCATCCCTTCTGGCGTTTTCACCTATGTGCTACATTCGTTTTGCACACCTTGGGTCAGATCCTGCGCTTGCCCCTTATGTGAGTTCATTACATTGGTGGGGAGAGCATACTGATCTTTCTCCTTCTCTTGCACAGCGAGCATAAGGGCCAGGCAGAATCAGAGGCAGAAGTCACCTGCACCTAATAAAAAAGCATAGCAGCAGATGTACAGGCAGTGCGCCTGGGAACTCTGGAAGCGGGGATGTCTCCCAGGGCTCCCTCTGGGGCACTGCAGCTCCACCACCGCCAAAGGGCTCAGCCTAAATGGAACACTTGAGTCCCCACTGAATACCAAACTGGTGCAAATTACACGACATGATCACTTTCCCACTGTTTAAGCCACTGCTGTATTTGTTACAGAAATTTCCATGGAGCTGCACTTGCTTACACCAGCTTCAAGCTGCACTTGCTTACACCAGCTTCAAGCTGCACTTGCTTACACCAGTGGCCTACTTTCAAATTTAGCATTTTTTCCCCATTAGTAGCCTACAGTCTGCTTTTATAAAGTACATTTACGTACCTGAAACGATACAAAATGGCCCTGTACAGCACATTCCATTGTTGTTACTCATTAATTCCTTACTGTATCCTCTATGTTGTTCAGGTTTGTAGGGTGATCAGGTTTCATTAGACACAAGAGATTCACTGGATGACACTAGCATTTAAAGCCCTGAGAGGAAACTTGGGACATCTTTGAAAAATGCCTGATGCCAATACAAGAGAAAGATCTAAATTCTCTGTATAGAAAATGCAAAAAGAAATGTACAACTACATGCTTGGTTAACAGAAGCCTCAGAATTAGGTGCCAAATGCATTAGTAAGATTTGTGTATGTTCAGGCACTGGCCTGGTTTCCATAAATATAATTAAATGATACACTAAATATGATTTCCTATAAGGGTTCTCACTGTGATATTAATAAGGAGGTATTTTCATAGTACTTTTCTCCTGACTCTACTCAGTTACAATGGTGTAAGTTAGGAAAAACTCCACTCATCACTAGTTTGAATTAGTTAAGCAAGATAATAATCTTACACAGCAAAAAGTCTGTCTCTCTAACACCAGCATACTATTTGCATCTGTGTTCCCCAGAGTTAACATCTCTGTTCTCCTTGTCTAATGGTTTGTATCTAGTAGTTTGAGGGCCCATTTATTTTCGCCCAAACACATGGTGCCGAGGATTCAACACTATTAATAAATATGCTGTACATGGTGCCATTCCTCTAATTCAAACAGCCTAATACCAACAATTTAAATTAAGTGCCTGATGCACATCTGATGGAAGTTCCTACCTATTTATAGTTGGCAAATGATAGTGGCCCATTAAAAAAGGAATCCTTCTGATTTAAAAAGTCTCTTCGTACAATTGTGCAGAAAATTAGCTAGTGGGAGAAAGATTTTTTTCTTCAAAATTAAGGGAGAAATTTAAAGGGTTATTTAAAACCATTAAAAAGAGAAAGAACTTCATGGAAAAACACATTTACGTATTCCTATCCTTTAAAGCCCAACTTTGGTATACCAATATCCCAGATAAGTTAAAAAATGTGAAAGGAATATAGCTTTTTGGGTTGGAAAATGTGGCATGCGTGTGTTTTTTAAAGTAGATCACACAAGTTGCTTTGTTTGTTGCTGCTTTTGCTTTGTTTGTCTGGGTTATTTTATTATATTTTATTTTCATAATGTTCAGGCCCAAAAGAAAGAGTAGACAGTGTTGGAGCAGATATTAGTGATGGGAATCTAGCAAAGATGCAGTGAATTCTGAAGATGGTTTGAGGGAAGAGACTGAGGATTCTTGGACCTCAGGAACAAGGGAGGTTTGTTGCAATCATATGGGTTAACTAGAAAAGAAGCACAGAGTCATGAGTGGGAAAACCCCACCGAAGGTATAATTGGCAGAATGTAGGGGAGAAGAAGAAGAAAAGGAGGAAGTGAAAACTGAGATATAAGCAGTGCTAGGGAGAGCTCTGGAAGTGAGGACAAAGTTTAAATGTGATTTGGGAAGAGTCCAGTGAAGGGATTATAATGTGTGTGTTTGGTGAGAGAGAGGAAATTACACTGTCAGAGTGACAGGACAGGAAGATTATTTCAGCTGAGCATTTTGGATACACTTCAGAAAAGAGGCTGGAAAGGAGGAGGCAGAACATGAGATAAGGAAGGTACATGGAGTACGGACAGAGCAGGAGGGTTGGATTTTAGAAGTCATGTAGAGGACGAAGGGAAACTGCATTTGGTTACAGTGTGAATGTGGGAGGAGAAGGACAAGGAGAAACTGAGATTACTCCAAAGGCTGTGAGCTGAGTGGCAGGCAGAGACAGAGAGGGAACCATGAATTTGTCATTTGTTATAGAGAACAAGGGGAACAGAGATAGGGGAGGGTTTAGGAAGGAATCATGGGAAGCTTACTTTTGACATGTTTAGTTTAGGAAAGTGATGGGATATCCAAGAGGAAATGTTAGAGAGGCAGCTGGAGATTCAAGACTGGACAGGACAAAGGAGTTGATTTGTGAGTAATCTGTAATCATGGTCAGTGGCGGATTAGCCACTGGGCCAATGGGGCCCATGCCCAGGGGCCCCAGCCAACTGGGGCACCCCTGTGCCCTGACCTGCTCCGTCTGCCTGGCACTCCCTGGCAGGAGTGCTGGGCAGGCGGAGCAGAGCAAGCCCCTGCACCCCGACGCCTCTCCCCGGCAGCAGTGCCAGGGCAGACGGAGCAGGTCAGGGCACAGGGGTGCCCCAATTGGCTGGGGTGGGAGACTACAAGTGGAAGGGGTGGGGAGGAGCCCCCACTTGCTCTGGCCCAGGACTCCACAAAACCATAATCCACCCCTGATCATGGTAGCTAAAGCCATGTGAATGAGGTCGCCTAGGGAGGTGGCCTATTGGAAGAGAAGTAGGGGACCAAGGACAGAGCCCTGAGATCTCACCTGAAGAGAAGGACGTTGAATGAAAATGGTGGGAAGAGCCAGGACAATGGAGTCGCTGAAGCTAATGCTTATTTAAGGTGCTCTTTGTACAGTGACTACAGGGTCAGGTTAAATGAGTGTTACAGAGCAATATACCGAGTAGTTGTGCCTTCCTGTATCTGGGGTTTTAAATAGAGAACTGATAGAAGATAAATAGAGACCAAAGTGCTGTTTCAGCCACCTCCCTGCCCTATGGAAGATCCACGTTTCTGAGCAACCAGCAACAAGCAGAGAGACATTCTCCACCTGTAGTGTTCATTTTTTTCTGCTTGAGTAATCTGGGGGGACTCCCTTCCTCTCTTTCAGCAGCAGATTATTAGAAATACAGGAAAACATTGTATAAGTCTTGTAGAGCAGAAAATACCATATCCTCTCACTCTCGTTCTGACACTTTACAAAGTGTGGCTTGGATGTTAAAGTACAGTAGTCTCAGCTCTGCCTCTTGCCTCTGATGTACTTTATGTTTTGGAAAAGTAGATTGGAAAATCAGCAATTTAATGCTCAGTCCGCACTGCCTTTATCTTCCCTCAGTCTTGATGACCCAGACACCTGTCTAGTGCTAGGCTAGGCTATACTGAAAATATATAATTTAAAAAAAAAACCACGAGAACAAGAACATGCAGTGACCTCATTCTGAATGGTTCTTTGCATTTCAGTAGCTCCACTGGGTTTTGCACTTGGAAAAGGCTGAATTTCCCTCTGGCACCAAGCTTTTAAGACTTTTTTTTTTTTTTAATATAAATAAAGAGCCATTCTTTATCTTGAAGCTAGTGAGTATCCTTGAGTTTGCAGTGAAGAGGAAGCCAACAGGAGAAAGGACAATAAGCTTATAGGGGTCTGTTTGCCTAAATTTACCAAAGCAGCAATATACTTTATGGCAGGACCACAAATATAATCATTCCTTTAGTATATTGTACTAACATGGGAAGTAAATACTCTGGTATTTTCTAGATGTGCAGTTCAGCTTGGATGTTAAAATGAAAGCATGACGTTACTTTCCACACTTAAAGTAAGAGCAGCGCAGGGAAATATTTTTCCTATTTAGCAGATTCAAAAGTTACTTTCTCCTTATATAAAAAGCAGTCACATACCAAAAGATGCAACTTTTGGAGGCAGAGTATCAGAACAAGGAGGTAATATCAAGGATGCAGATATTTTAATTAAAAAGTAACTATTGTAAAAGGTGACAACATTGCTTTAATTTGTTTCACAACATGATAGCCTACCTCTCATACAGCAAACTACTGCAAATCCACAATTATGATCAATGCAGGAACATTTTAAAATTTAAAAGTAAGTTAAAAATGACATTCAAATGACTTTAATTAAAATTATGCGAGATGAACCAGAATATTGCACTAACAGAAAAGGAATTACTTCAGTAAGAAGCATTTTATAATAGATAGCTTCAGTCCTCATGTATTAAGCCAGCGAATATGGAACAGAGAAATGTGAATTGATACATGGGCTACAACAAATGGAACAGAAATCTATTTTATGTAATACTTCCTGACTTACAGTTTTCCAGACACATTAGTCAAGGCCATAATTCAGGAAACAGTTTCAATTACAATTTTGAAAAGTTTTAAAGGGACACTGTCAACTCTCATTCTTGTGAGATCCAAACATTTTAATATAGATAGAACCTTGCAGTTCATGCCCATGATGTTTTTAAAACATTATTTTCAAGTGTAGGTCTCTCTGGCTTTGTCCACACTAGGAAACTGGAGTTTAGTTTTACCAGTGCTGACCATGGTTTGTCCTTGTTAACATTTACAGCAGGGGTGGGCAAACTACGGCCCGTGAGCCGTTTTAAGCTGGCCTGTGAGCCGCACCACGTGGCTCGGCCCCACTCTGGTGCTCCAGCCGGGGCGCTGGGTCAGGGGCCACACCACACGGCTCGGCCCCGCTCCGGCCCCCGGGGCACTGGGTCGGGCGCCACACCATGCGGCTTGGCCCCTCTCCAGCCGGGGCACTGGGTCGGAGGCTGCACCACGCAGCTCATCCCTGCTCCGGACAGGGCACAGGTTCGGTGCCCCACCACAGAGCTTGGCCCCGCTCTGGCCAGGGCACTGGGTCGGGCACCGCACCACGTGGCTCCCGAAAGCCATAGCATGGCCCCACTCTGGCTCTTATGCGCTCCAATGGGAGCTGCAAGGGCGGTGCCTGTCAATGGGGCAGCGTGCAGAGCCGCCTGGCCGCGCCTCCACGTAGGAGCTGGAGAAGGGACATGCCACTGCTTCCAGGAGCCGCTTGAGGTAAGCGCCGCTCGGAGCCTGCACCCCCTGAGCCTCTCCCCACCCCCCAACCCCCTGCCCCAGCCCCTCCCACTCTCCAAACTCCTCTATCCCAGCCCAGAGCACCCTCCTGAACCCAAACCTCTCATCCCCAGCCCCACCCTGGAGCCCACACCCCCAGCCGGAACCTGCACCCCTTCCGCACCCCTGCCCCAGCCCTGATCCCCTTCCTGACCTCTGAACCCCTTGGTCCCAAGCCCAGAGCACCCTCCTACACCCCAAACTCCTCATCCCCAGCCCCACCCCAGAGCCCACACCCCCTCCTGCACCCCAACCCTCATTTTGTGAGCATTCCTGGCCTGCCATACAATTTCTATTCCCCGATGTGGCCCTCGGGCCAAAAAGTTTGCCCACCCCTGATTTACAGCTAAGCTAATTGCTGAAACTGTGCTATTTCTCATCGTACACATGGTCTCTCACATGTATATATATTGCACCCGTCAGTGAAGTTTGTGTGGATCACACAGCCAGTGAATGCATGCAAGCTTTATATGCAGGGATCCTAGTTTTCCGTGATAAAACCCCCAAAATTCTCTGATTAAAAAAAACCCACACATAAAAATCCATGTTTTCCACGATTAAAATGAAACGCTGAACTTTAGTTCCCTAGCCACACTATATATAAGTATCAGTTGAACACATTTTATTGATATACACCTCTACCCCGATATAACGCTGTCCTCGGAAGCCAAAAAATCTTACCGCGTTATAGGTGAAACCGCGTTATATCGAACTTGCTTTGATCCGCCGGAGTGCGCAGCCCCCCGCCCCCACAGAGCACTGCTTTACCGCATGATATCCGAATTCGTGTTATATCGGGTCGCGTTATATCGGGGTAGCGGTGTATTTGCAATTTTTAAGCAAGTTCAAAGCCGACCAGTGCCATCAATCATTATAATAAAATAAAATTAATAGAACTGCAATTTGTATTTGTCTACCTTCAAACGTAATTTACAGCCTTGCTGCACAGAGTACAGAACAGCACATTACCATCAATGTGAAATTAGTCCTTGC
This sequence comes from Platysternon megacephalum, assembly GCA_003942145.1. NCBI lineage: Eukaryota > Metazoa > Chordata > Testudines > Platysternidae > Platysternon > Platysternon megacephalum. The sequence goes on along the minus strand of QXTE01000115.1, from coordinate 2,259,618 downwards.
CAAACTCAGTGACACAGTCTTTAGGGGTGATTTTTAAAGTTTTTGGCACCTTTTCATAACTTTAATTACTCACGTCTGGAGGCTGAAGTGAAATTTGAGATGCATTAAAACACAAACCCCTATAGGCTGTTGAGTAACCTCTATACGCCGGAAGCACTTAGCCTCTCTGTGCCTCAGCTCCCCATCTGTAAAATGGGGATAACAGCACTGCTCTGCTGCACAGGGTGCTGTGAGGATAAATATATTGAAGGTTGTGAGGCACTCAGATACTGTGGTGATGGGGGCCATAAAAATACCTAACAGATAGATATTATTTCATGGGCTCTCATTAAGAGGTGCAGAGATACCTGGTTTACTTAGCAAATACTTTCAGAAAGTATATACAGTTAAAAGCTGCTTCAAGGATATGACAAACAGCACTTAACCTCGTACTTAGAGCTCACTCAACTATTTTGTTACGAAGCTAGCCCCTCTTTTAAATTTAGGAAATTGTTCACAAACCGATACAATTTTCTTTCAATATTTGTGTGAGGCCAGTGGATTCACAACTACTTTACACTGATCCTTTGGCCATTCCCTAAGCATTTTTTTTAATCTTAACCCCAGGAATTTGGTAACTCAACTATTTCAGTTTTACCAGTCCTTCCACCTTCCCCTTCCCTAAAAAAAGCCCACACAAAAAATAAAAAGACCGACCTGGAGCTAACAAGCAAATCAGCCAAACACATACACACAATGAACAGCAGAGAATTTCTTTATAAATACAGATCCTTTCCATAGGCAGCACATATAATTAGTGACAACAGCAGATGCAAGACCACAACTGTATCATGGCTAGGTACTGTTAGATCAATGGAAAAGTCTACATAGTGGTTATTATGCAAACAACTTTGTAATAGAGTCAATGAAAGTGCCTCATTTTAACAGAATCAACAGCGTGTAACAGCTCCATTATATAATCTAAAATTCATAACCCAAAATGCTCACCTCCCTTTAAAACAGTCTCACTTTGCCATTGGTATTGGAAAGCTAGTTTTTATACTCATACATATGATAATTTACCAAAACCAACAAAGCAATGCTGAGATATAGCTTTCTATATCTAGAGAGAGAACCGAGACAGCACATTAGGAGACCCACAGTAAGCAATAGAACTTATGCGTGTGCACACAGACAAGTCAAATTATGCAGTGATTTTATGTCCTCTCTGAACTAGACTGAGATCACGAACTCATTTCATTGGGATCCAAGCCGGATATGAAGGAAGGCCTTTACGGTTCAAAACGCAGTGTTTGAACTCACTGTTCTATAGCTAGCCCCAAATTTAAACCATATTCTGTGTGTTTCATTCTAAACAAAGCTCAGCTTGGTTCACTAATTTATTTGTCACATAATTTATGCATATATAATTTTGCTGTCATTTATTGTGGAATATTCTGTTCTGTGCAGCTGAATTTGTAAATCTTGCATTAACTAACCATCATGGGAAGATCAAATGCACACTGTGTTGGTGTAACAAGAACTTATGTAATGGCAAACCAGAATAGAGGTCACCAGCAAAGACTCTAATAATTCCCAGCTGAGAAAAATAGAACTTTGCCACAGGTTTTACAGTAAACATATAGGCCACCCAACCTACTACCCGAGGAAATCAAATATTTCAACAAGGAGTGAGCAATGCATTTCATTCTTGCATGAAAGGAAACCCACTGAACAAAAGTTATACGACGTCACTAAGAACTTGCCCTTAGCAGATACAAAACAGTACACTCTGAAGGGCAAAGTCAGCAAAGAAGAAACCTTTTTTGGGGGGACTATACATGATTTTTCAAGAATCATACAAAAGAAGACAAAAAACAATTTGAAAGCAACTAAGAATTCCCCTATAGAAAAACTGAAAATGATTTTACCCTTCCTTCTCCCCAAAAAACAAAATCAAAAACAAAAAATCCCCAAAGCCACAAGCTAAATTACTTTTAGTCACAGACTTTACTCTATTTAAATCTACTCATTCTGCGGCCAGGAAAACAAGAGAGAAGGGTTTCAAATAAGCAAAATGAAAGATGCACTTATTTATTTATAGAAGTGTCTGGCACTTGTCATCGTTGTAGTATATGAGTGGCTAATAGCATAACAGAACACTTAACATCCTTCTTCCCCATAAAGAGCTCAGCATGGAGTGATGAGCTTTTCAAGTATACTTACTCTTGTAATTAGAACTGTGGAACATTAAAAGCCTCACAGACAAGGCTGGAGGTTAAACTGAGCCATAGTTGAGGATCACGAGGGCTGGTTTTATTTTTAAACAAACATTTAGATGATTTGGAACTATCACCTACTTTGTGTGTGTACCATTGAGTACAGAAATAGGACAGTTGTGAAGACAACTGTGGCCAGTTACTCACAAATAACTGGTCATTTGTTCACTGCACTCTTTAAAATTACTTAAAGCTGCACTATATAGAAAGTGTACACAATCTGATGGTTAGAGCCCCAGATAAGTAAAGCACTTAAGCATACGCTTAACTTGGGACTTAGACACCTGAATAAGAATGGTAGAAGATACTTAAGTGCTCTGCTGAATTGGGGCCAAAATGCAGAAGTGTTTTACACAAGCCAGTTTTCACAGTTGTGATGCTATAGACCTTTTATGGGCTAACTTTGAGGGAATCCTAAAGTACCACCCTTTTGAAAGTGAGGCACATACATAAAACTAAGCAACACTTTCTGAATCTGACAAACACATTTCCAACAGTTCTGAGACTGAACCTGATTGAAGTAGTGCAAAGGCATTTCAGCAAAGGGGGTTTTGTTTTGTTTTCAAGCATCTTGAATTGTGGAACTACAGACACCATTTTGGAGTCACTTTTTCGGATGAGTACCCATGGGCACAGCTACTTTAATAATTTCCTTTTCTTTGCACTCAGAACTTCTGTTGTAGCAGAATGTCACAGTTTTCAAAGCACAGAAACACCATATTTTTAAAATGACAGCACTATAGGGTTACAAGTTGGGCGAGATAATATCTTTTATTGGACCAATTTCTGCTGCTGACAGAGACAAGCTTTCGAACTACACAGAGCTCTGCCTCAGGTTTGGGAAAGGTGCTTAAGAAAGTCAGGCTATGTCTACACTGCAATCAAACCAGCAAACAAAGGGGGCGCCATTGTAGTCCTCAACCATGATGATTGCGTGAATGAGGCCAACCGACAACTCTCTGACACCACCTACTATAAAGAACTCAAAGAAGACCCCACACCACAATTTACCCAGGAATTTAAGGATATCACCAAATCCTTCCCCAAACAATTCCAGGAGAAACTCTACTACCTCATCCCCCATGAGCCCACCCCATGGACCTTCTACATACTTCCCAAGATACACAGACAAGGGAACTCAAGCAGACCTATTATATCGGGCCACAACATTCTTACTGAAGGAATACTGGGACTCATAGAAACCATTCTGTGATGGGATGTACTCCCCACACTAGTCCTGAGAGGGCTAAATTAGGCCAAGTGGGCCCAATCACCCAATGAGGCAGCAAATGAGGAGGACTGAGGCTGAGTGGAGAGCCTTGATTACAAAGAAGCCCACCTGTCAGGGAACAGATGGGGCTTCTACAAAGTCTGGAAGCTGATAACAGATGGGGCAGCAGAGAAGTAGGCTCCAGTCACTCCCTGGGGGAAAGGGAGGTGTGTTTGGAAACTACAGAGTGTAAGAACCCAGGGACTACAACCCAGATCTGCAGAGCCTGGGATGTCTGACATTCATGCAGTGCCACTGGAAGGTCATGCAGAAGGACAGCCAGGGAGCACTAAAAAGTGACAAAGAGTCCTGTGGCACCTTATAGACTAACAGACGTATTGGAGCATAAGCTTTCGTGGGTGAATACCCACTTCGTCAGATGCATGTAGTGGAAATTTCCAAAGGCAGGTATAAATATGCAGGCAAGAATCAGTCTAGAGATAACGAGGTTAGTTCAATCAGGGAGGATGAGGCCCTCTTCTAGGAGCTGAGGTGTGAACACCAAGGGAGGAGAAACTGCTTTTGTAGTTGGCTAGCCATTCACAGTCTTTGTTTAATCCTGAGCTGATGGTGTCAAATTTACAAATGAACTAAAACTCAGCAGTTTCTCTTTGAAGTCTGGTCCTGAAGTTTTTTTGCTGCAGGATGGCTACCTTTAAATCTGCTATTGTGTGTCCAGGGAGATTGAAGTGTTCTCCTACAGGTTTTTGTATATTGCCATTCCTAATATCTGACTTGTGTCCATTTATCCTTTTACGTAGGGACTGTCCAGTTTGGCCGATGTACATAGCAGAGGGGCATTGCTGGCACATGATGGCGTATATTACATTGGTGGATGTGCAGGTGAATGAACCGGTGATGTTGTGGCTGATCTGGTTAGGTCCTGTGATGGTGTCGCTGGTGTAGATATGGGGGCAGAGTTGGCATCGAGGTTTGTTGCATGGATTGGTTCCTGAGTTAGAGTTACTATGGTGCAGTGTGTGGTTGCTGGTGAGAATATGCTTAAGGTTGGCGGGTTGTCTGTGGGCGAGGACTGGCCTGCCTCCCAAGGCCTGTGAAAGCGAGGGATCGTTGTCCAGGATGGGTTGTAGATCACTGATGATGCGTTGGAGTGGTTTTAGCTGAGGACTGTAGGTGATGGCCAGTGGAGTTCTGTTGGTTTCTTTCTTGGGCTTGTCTCGCAGCAGGAGGCTTCTGGGTACACGTCTGGCTCTGTTGATCTGTTTCCTTATTTCCTCGTGCGGGTATCGTAGTTTTGAGAATGCTTGGTGAAGATCTTGTAGGTGTTGGTCTCTGTCTGAGGGGTTGGAACAAATGTGGTTGTACCTCAGCGCTTGGCTGTAGACGATGTATCGTGTGGTGTGTCCGGGATGGAAGCTGGAGGCATGAAGGTAGGCATAGCGGTCGGTGGGTTTTCGGTATAGGGTGGTGTTAACGTGACCGTCACTTATTTGTACCGTGGTGTCTAGGAAGTGGACCTCCCGTGTAGATTGTTCCAGGCTGAGGTTGATAGTGGGGTGGAAGCTGTTGAAATCGTGTTGGAATTCTTCCAGAGTCTCCTTCCCATGGGTCCAGATGATGAAGATGTCATCAATGTAGCGTAGGTAGAGAAAGGGCGTGAGTGAACGAGAGCTGAGGAAGCGTTGTTCCAGGTCAGCCATAAAAATGTTGGCATATTGTGGGGCCATGCGGGTGCCCATAGTGGTGCCACTGGTCTGGAGGTATATATTGTCACCAAATTTGAAATAATTGTGCGTGAGGATAAAGTCACAGCGCTCAGCAACCAGTTGTGCTGTGGCATCATCAGGGATACTGTTCCTGACAGCATGTATTCCATCTGTGTGTGGGATGTTTGTGTAGAGAGCCTCCAGATCCAGGGAGCACTGTGGAGAGTAGGCACTGCAGGAAATACTGCCCACAAGACCCAGAGTGACACTACCCTGCGGCCCTCTGATTGGTCAAGTGCCCTTACTTAACCCCAGGGGTTACCCCAGGAAGTTGTCTGGGCAACCACGCAGACCTTGGCTTGCTGCAATGCCAGACTTTGCCTTGTCTCCTGATCTCCGGTCTCTCCCTTCAGCCTGACTTCAACCCAGACTCCTGCCTTCCAATTCTAGCCCGGTATTGTCTCTGATCTCCAGTCTCCGACTCCAGCCTGACTCTGACCCTGATTCCTGCCTATCGATTCTAAGCTTGTACTGCCTCTGATCTCTAGTCTTTGACCTTGTCCTGACTCTGACCCTGACTCTTGTTTATGGCACCTGGCCTTGCAATTCCTCCAACTTCTGTCCAACAACTCCCATCCCTGGTAGGCAGACCTCAGCCCAACTGTGACTGCTAGGTCAGACCACGTACACCTCAGTCCCTTACACAGAAGCAGGTAGTCTATAGTTACTCCCTAGGAGGAAGGAGTTGGAAGGCTGGTAAACCCAGAGAGGGGAAGAAGCTAGACATGTAGGAAAGGCTCAGGGAAAGTGGCAGCAAGGTCCAAGAGGGAATAGACCTTGGCTGCTGCTTAGAGGGTCCCTGAGCTGGAACCCAGAGTAGAGGATGGGTCCGGGTTCCTGCACCTGCCACTGGTGAAGTGGCACCAGCTGGGCAGGGAATGAGAAGACTGCCTGAATCTGTTCTTAAGAGACTTTTATACCCCGAAAAGGGAAACCTCTGAGTGACCTGGCCAGAGGGGCAAGTCACAAAGAGGCAGCAGCGGTTCCTGGAGCGAAAGAGGGGCTGCAGACAGAGAGAGAGGCAGAGAGATGGGGTGCAACCGCAGGAAGGGGCGTCGCTAATCCCCAGAACAGCTAAGAAGAGGCTCCATCCTAAGAGTGAGTTGAGCACCCCACGTCACACATCCTCAAACCAGTCACCACACAAAGGGCTAGCTTCCTCCAGGACACAACTGACTTCCTCCACAAATTCTGCAACATAAACAACCTCCCTGAGAACACCATCCTATCCTTGCCACTATGGATGCCACTTCTCTATGCACCAACATCCCTCACAATGACAGCATCGCTGCCTGCCTCAAATATTTAAAAGACAATGGACAAGCCTCAGATATCCACCCCACACATCACCAAACTCGTTCATTTCATCCTCACTCTCAACAATTTTACATTCAACAACAAACACTTTTGTACTAGGATGGCTCCCCAATATGCCAACCTCTTCGTGGGCCACCTTGTAGAAGAATTTCTGGATAAATGCACCACAAAACCAATGATGTACCTGAGATATGTCGATGATATTTTCATCCTCTGGACAGATGACAAACTCCCTCATAGATTTCCACCAAAATTTTAATCACCACCACTTGTCCATTAAACTCTCTCTGGTACATACCCACGCTAGCATCAAATCATGGTCTTAATAAAGACACTGGATTTATGGCTTATTACAACAGTCTGTAACCACTCACTCCCCTTTTTGTCCTATGACTACAGAGGTGTTAACACTTCACCTTGAATGGTCCCTTAGAATATGTGCGAACTACTTATGCTAAACTATCTGTTTGATCTTGCATTTAGCTGATACTAAGGCTTTGCCTATGCTACAGAGTTTTGTCGAGGCAAGTTAAGTAGACAATCAAAAAATGGCATAATTACATCGCTTGCGCATGTTCACACAACACTCCTTCTGTTGGCGGAGCATGTCCACAGTTGGTACTCTAGCATCAACAGAGAGCAGTGCACTGTGGGTAGCTTCTTTATGTTCGCATGGCACTGATGCGTGTCCTGTTCATAGCCTTTATCCAACAAGCAAGAGAAAGCTGACTGTAGGTACCGAAGTTCTTATGGCTGGAGCAGAGCTGGGACTGCACAGCCTCTTCTCCCCACAGCACCAGCAGATCCAACAACTCAGGTGTGCTCCAAGTGGGAGAGCGTTTGCTATGTGGAGCCACCACAGTCAGCTGGGAAGATGCAATGTGAGCTGTCCACGCTGCGCAAACAGGAAGTGGAATTTCAAAAATTCCTGGGCCTTTAAGTGTGTGTGTGTGTGGGGGGGGGGGGTGGGGGGGGGGGGGGGGGCCCACAAATGCCTGCATACCTGAATGTGGGGCAGTGGAGTTCAAACTGCTGACCAGAGTGGTCAGGATGAGCATTGTGGGACACCTCATGGAGGCCAATTATAGTGACATCACCAAGCACGGTGTCTACACAGACACTTTGTCAATATAACTTTGCCGCAAAAAGCTCTATGCTTCTCGTTTTATTTTGTCGGCAAAGCAGGAGAGTTTTGTTGGCAGAAGGAGCATTGCAATGTGTACACCTCCACTGTTTTGTCGATGAAAGCTGAATTTTGTCAACAAAACTGTATAGTGTAGACAATGCCTAGGTACCTTTCCCAGACCTGAGGAAGAGCTCTGTGTGGCTCAAAAGCTTTTCTCTCTGACTAACAGAAGTTGGTCCAATAAAATATATTACTTCACCCACCTTGTCTCTCTAATATCCTGGGACTGACACAGCTACAACAACACTGTAAAGCACTATAGGGTTTCTCTCTGGAGGACTGTCAATAGTTCCTTCTCCATTTTTTACTGTCTTTCCCAAAGCTTAGTGTCCAGGACAATCAGTAGCGGCGCCAGCTTTGCCGGCGCCCTAGGCGGCGGCAGGTCCCGCCCCCGAAATCCCGCCCCCAACAGCGGCGGCGGAAGGTCCCGCCCCCAAATTTCTACGGGCGGCGGGGGCGCAGGCGCCCCCAAAATAGCAGCGCCCTAGGCGACCGCCTAGGTCGCCTAATGGGAGCGCCGGCCCTGAGGACAATCACAGCCAGACCCCATGAATGTTGTTCCTTCACTTTACCAGCGGTGGGACTGTAGGTTTTACTGTTCAAAATGTATCCCTCCCCCCACTTAAATGGTGCATACACAGTTAGAAAATTGTATTCTAATTATTTGAGCTGTCAAGCCAACAATATACAGCCCATAGAGTGTCCTTATTCTAATATACATTTATTTACAAACTTTCATTACATTTTGGCGATGCTATGAATGTTCAAAGCACTCTTTATGCACTTTTTTGTTTTGTTTTGGGAAGTTGACTAATTTGTTCAGTCTTCTGAAGAAGGTGGCATAAGAGGGAAATCTTTAGGAATATTTTTCTGGATGGTGAATATTTGTGCTCAGAATGATGGAGCTGATGACTATCTTCAGTTTAAAAAAAATTACACCGAGAGTCTTGGAAGTCTTGCACATTAGAACATTTCTTTAAATAAATATTTACCAAGATCCTTAATAAGAGATAATGCTTCCCAGGATATAAATGCTCCACCACCATCATCCATGGCTCCTTGCCCAACATCCCAGCTGTCCAGATGTCCGCTGACCAGTACAACCTAAAAATGCAATTAGAAAAGGACATTTATATGAAAATATCAAACTAGAAAAGTCATACAAGGTGCTTCTACCTATTGTGCTACAAGCATTCATGGGGTAGATATGCCCCATGCTGTCAAGATTTTCATAGTTCTGCTTTTTAGTTTAAAACAAGCATAAATCGAGGACCACAGTACTTGCCATCCTGGCTCAGACCATTGGTTTAATCAAGTCTGGTATCCTGCATCTGCTAGTGACTAATAACTAGTAACTAATGCTAAATGAAAGGTTTAGCCCCTCCTGCATGCCTAGCAATCTTTAGTGATCAGTATAAACTCTTAAGCATGAAAAGCATGATTAACCTTATTTTAGGATGTATAACTAGTAAATATGTACTTAGATTGTAGGGTCCCCCAGGCAGAGACAGTCATTTTATAACATGTTTGTGCAATGCTAAGCACAGTGAGGCCATGGTCTATGACTGGAGTCCCTCTCTACATGCTACCACAATATAAATCACCACCACCCATCTACTCCCACCACCACACCAACCTCCAGCACCATGTAGTTTTATAATTACACTAGTCAGATGGAAATTTTAAAATAGATAATATATGAGTTTAGAGTTTTAGGAAGACACTTAAATTATTATAAGTACGGGTAAATATTTGTCAATATTATCCAGTTCTTTCTGATCCTCATAACTAAAGTATTTAATTCTAATATACTGTGGCTGTGAATGTCTTAGGTTGGCTACACACTGCAGATGAAATCTACCCTACACAAAGCCTGAGTAACTGCTTTGAGCAGGAGACAATTGCTTTCAAATATTTCAACTGAAAAAGGTATCCACCGACATATTTAGAGATAGGGTATGCAATACATGTGGTGACACTGATCATCAAAAACAGTCTTGAGAGTCTCTGGTATGCAGACTTCATGAACTAATACTGTAGCTAGATTGACATAGGTTCATTACTGTCCATTGGATCAGTGATCTGCAAACTCAGAAGATTTTAGAGAAGAGATGTAAGGACTCTGAAGGAGATGTTAACTGTCTAGAATGTCAAAAATTGTCTGCACCGCAACTTTAAAATGGCCATAGCATTTTAACCAGCACTTGGTTTTGGAAAGATAAATATTTTACTCCTGGGAATATAACTTCCGGCTGAAGTGAATTGAGGGCAAGTTTAAAAACATATTGAAAACTGAGTTTATAATAGATGTAATGCCTTAACTTCAGCAGTGAAAGAACGCCTCACTAACACTGGATGATGTTCCCTGGCAACAATCTCTACACAATAGTCTGATAGGGAATTACTTCTCATTCCTGTGAAATAACACATATAGCAACAGCAGGAAACTTTGAATCAGACAATGGTGTAATCCCTCATGGGATTACAGAATCCAATCAAAAAGCATCTCTCCCAGCTTCAGAACATTACACCGAAACAGACTAAGGTTCAAATGGATTGAGAAAGTCAGAGTATTTTATGGATGAACTTTTACTTATATTAATACCAAGAATAATTAAGTAAATGCAACCAGTGTACGTCTAAGAAATTTTACAGTATACAACTGACTTTTAACCAACCCACTTCTACAGTAACCATTGTTATGGATAGTCCCTCTAGGAATGATCTCTGCACTGTTCAATGGTTATACACATGCACACACATTTATTTTGATTTGTAAAATATATAAAAGGTGACCAAAGCTCTGGGCACTTTTTACATAAGTTACAAAAAATGTATAGCAACTCTAGCTACAAGCCAACCTCCACTGAGAGCCCCTCCAACCAAACAACCCCCAGGACTCTCACAAAAACACGATGCCCATCCTGATATATGCCCATCCAGATATATGGGTAAGGGTTACAGATGGAAACAGTTCTGCAGGGAGTTCCCTTTTAAAATAATATGGCGGTCATTTGAAGCGTCCTAGGGATCTGTGAATGCATTTGTGGACTAAGGTAGTTCAGGCTATCAAGGATGTATGATAAATGAATTTGTCACATAGCCTTCCAATTTGTCACATAGCTGTCACCTCCACAGATGTGCTACATACTTTGTATATGTACATACATAGAAAGATTTTTTAAATTTGCACCAAATTTCCATATATAACTGTCTGCTGGTGCAGATAGAATATAAACATGATACAATGATATAAGTAATCTATTCAGTTTCACTAACAGTGAAACCACAAACATCTGTGTAAAATAGCACTGGGCTACATGCGCCAATTCTATAAAGATATTTGTAGGATTAGATAGATTTCCATGCAACATGACAGTCTGAGCTTTGGCTTTTCTGCAGTTTCACCACGAAGGAACTGCCTTTCTATCACAGAATCCTTATAAAGGGCAGTAGGGAAAGAGAAATGAAACACAGGATACGTTATTCTATTTTCTTGTAGGCCAGCATTGTTGACTGATACCAGATGCCTATCAGTCATATACTGAATTCCTATAAATCAGGCTGCACTTAATATGAAAGCTAGGCAGAATCGCTATCTACCCATACATCTATCAGAGCACGCTCCTTTTCCATGTCTGAGTGTCTTATGCCACTACAAAACAATTCTCCATGCAATATTTGCTCAGATCTACTTGAGTCATTATGCAAAAATTGTACACAAGCAAAATGTCAACATCTCCAGTAGGAAGACAAGGTAGAAGCTTCCATTACGTGAGCCACTTTCAGACTCTTCTCAAGAAACCCTCTCTTGACACTGATACTCTTCCCAATTACCATCTTGTCTCAAATCTTTCATTTTTGAGCAAGGTGTCTCCAACAGTTGTGGTGAAGGGACTCTGTTGTTACCTGGAGTCATTATTATAGGTAGTGCGGGTAACTATGCCTAAAGTTAAGGATGCTCAATCACTTGGCATGAAATTTTCCTTCAGGCTGCATTTTTTTTTTTTTAATTTCAGCTAAAAATGCTCAGCAGTTTCTTAGAATGAGGTGAGGGGAAAATATATTGTTTTGCCCATATTGAAATATTCTTACAGTTTAATTAAAAAGCTCTAGAGCCTCCGTGCTTTGGAACAGAGGCTTGATATTAGGCAGGGGAGGGAGAGTGGCCTGATATCAGTGATGTGCCTTTTGCTGCCCCCATGAAAACTTCAGTTGACCCATGCTCAGTAGAGACTTGTTAGAGTTGGAAAGCTAAATTTTCCAAAGATTCCATCTGCACTGAGCATGCTCCAGTATGGAGCTGCAGGACTTTCCTTGCAATGGCTGGCGTGGCACCCTGACTGAAATGCAGTGGGTTGACTAGATGAGGAGAGAGCATGTATGGGGTGGCTGGGATGAGGAGCCAAAGGTGGAGGTGGGGCAGGAAGGACATGGGCAGACAGGTCTGTAACTAAGTTCCCTTTAAGCCGTGCAGCCACCCAGCAGTCTATCAAGTGCCACGCACTTCAGGTGCCCCTCCCCACACTGCCCCTGCCCTCTGCCTTGGAGCTCCTCGCCAGCTGCTCCCGGGAGCCTCCTGCTTGCTGTGCAGAGTGGAGGGGGAGGGGAGTGCTGATGTCCAGGTGCCCTCCTACCCCCACCCACCCTCTGCCCTAGTACCCCATCTCTGCAGAGCAGGGAAGGGGGACATGACAGGGCTCAGGAGTGGGATGGAGGGAGCTTGCTAGCTGTTGCTGCTTGTCTGAACAAGCAAGCTTCAGACTGGTGAGTGCCGATCTACTTAAAAGGGCAGCATACTTATAGGGGCAACGCGTCTCTCTCCCCCTTGCTCACACACACACACCACACTGTCTCTCTCCCTCTCACACACAACACACTGTGTCTCTCTCACACTCACCTCCCAACACATACTTGTATTGTTGTTGTTCTTACTTCTTGATACGTCCTGCAATGCACATATATTCTCTGTAATTTTATTCTTTCAAAGTGTGTTATTTTAGTTTCTGGACTGGTCTATGCATCTCATAATTTTTATTTCTCTCTTACGCTTAAATGTAATTCTTTGAGTAGTGAGTTCTAAAATGCCTAACTTGTCCTGGCTGGAGTAATTATCCCTATGATAACTTTTTAAAAATATATATATTATATCTAGGTTTTTTGTTTCTACTGGTGGTGCACATCCGTACATTACCTTGATATTGGTGCACATAACAAAATTCATTCCGCACATGGATGGAAAAAATTAGAGGGAACTTTTAGGATATAGATATTCAGGCCTGTCTGTAAAGGCCTATACACTTTAAGAATTTAGGTATACGTTTATCATTTAGCTAGTTATAGAGGTATAAAAGAAAGAATCAAAATCACTGTCTACCTGTGTAAGGGCCTTCTCTCACTGTGACAGTCTGAGGCCCTGTTCTTAAGTTAAGGCCTTTGGCTAAGCAGCAGAGGCAGCCATAAGCTGGGAAGCGTATGGTCACATCCTCACATTCCAAACTAGTCACATTGAAATAAGGCAATCTGGGGCTGTTAGAAAGGTGATCCGATCTATCACCTCCAGATAAAGGGAAGAGCCTAGAAGATGTAAAAGGAAATTTAGTTTGATAGTTTTCTGTTTGGTAAGAACTGACTTATCAATAGACACAAGAGAAACCCTTATGTCTTTATAGATGTAGTTGTGAAATCCTCACTTCTGTATTGTTTTGTCATTATATTTCCCACTTTGCTATTGTTTATTTGCATGGTCTCTGTCTGGTTCTGTGATTGTTTCTGTCTGCTGTATAATTAATTTTGCTGGGTGTAAACTAATTAAGGTGGTGGGATACAATTGGTTAGCTAATCATGTTACAATATGCTAGGATTGGTTAGGTAAATTTCAGTAAAATGACTGGTTAAGGCATAGCTGAGAATATTACTATATAAATTAGGGGCAAACAGGAAGTAAGTTGGGATTTGAAAATAAAGAAAAAGGAACTTGGATTTAAGCTTGCTGGAAGTTCACCCCAATAAACATTGAATTATTTGCACCTTCGGACTTCAGGTATTGTTGCTCTCTTTATGCGAGAAGGACCAGGGAAGTGAGAGGGTGAAGGAATAAGCCCTCTAATAGGAACATTGGTCTGTAACCATTAGAGGTTACTCCTCTCAGACCCTGGAATAGAACTCAGGAGTCGCAAGTCTCTGCATGCCTCTGCTGTCAGCAAATAGACTGTGCCAATAGGTTTCATAACTATCTCTCATCTCCCTTTAGTGGCTGATCCATATACTCACTCAACTACTGCTGTCAGTGACTCTCTTATCTTAAGAGGCACAGGTCTGTGCTGTGAATCTAAAAGGTTCTAATCATGCTGATGTATCATCTTGGAGTCAATGGATAAAATCTGTGTTTTTTTCAGTTTGCTTTTTTTAAAAAAACCTAAGAAATTAGATGCCAAAAGCTACATTAGAAGAATGTTATAGTTGCAAAGTCAATCACTCATAACTTAGGAAGTACCAGAATTAAGGTTGCTTATATAACCTTAATTGTTGGTCCCCTTGTCGTATACACATTACAATATGGTCTTTAATTATATTACCATATTTTTCCCCACAGGAATCTGCCACAAGGAATCAGAAAATGTGCAAAGTAACTTCCAGATTGGCACACCAAATGCAATTTTCTTGTATGCAAAATATGCAGGTCCAATTTTTGAGGCCAGCTGAAAATTCAGATCACTAGATTCAATCCAATCCAAAAATTATTTAAAAATTTCTTTACACCCATTTCAGAAGTCCTTTCCCTTCCCCCACACATAAAAACTTAAAAAACCCCAACCAAATCCAACCAAACATGATACTACTGTATTCCATAGCTAGGATTTAAATATTGTTAAAACAACTCCTCAGATGGAGAAACCCACTTACAAATTGAGGTCTGTGTGTTTAAGCACATACATGCATAAAGCGTGTGTATCATTATTTATTTGTATTGCCATAATGCCTAGGAGTCCTATTAATGGGCCAGGATCCTACTTTGCTACAAACACAGAAGAAAAAGACAGTCTTGCGTTCTGGGTAATTTGTCCACTCTGCCAGTATGGCCACTGTGAGCAGGCAGGTTTCTGCAATGTATAAGAATCCAAAGATTCTCTTTGTTTTAGTAATCTGCAAGTTCATGAGAAATACCAAAAGAGCAGGGACAGAAGGTTATATGCATTACCAACAAAAAACTGATACACTTAGGCCCACCAGAGTCAACAAAGTCCTCTAATTAGTACAACATCTTCATATACATGGAGTACAAATGTGGCATTGCTCTCAGATACTCTTTAGAATATATCATTTATAATATTAGTAGCTTCAAATATTGTCTGGAAAATGCTGGAGTACTGTATTGAAATATAGTATGTAGACAGTAGCATCCGTGATCATCCCTCTCTCAAATCATTTCCTAATCTATTGGCTGTAATATAAAATATGGCCTCTGCTTATTTTGGGTTAATTTACACAGTAGTCTTTTTATGCTTTTTTGTGCCCAGACTTTTACCCTGCCCAAAAAACAAAACTAAAGGTGGTCTACCTCATTGCGGCAAGCCACCTCAATCCATACAAAACAACTTCCTTTCACAATACCCTACATTCCTCATCTCCAGACCAAGTTTTAAATCTATTACCATAGTTCCTTATGTGTATAACGCAATGACATTTTGTAAATCAGTCAGTTGTCTGTTCCATCAAAGGCCTTCCTGAAATCCAGATAAATTAGGTCTTTTCTTTCATCCTTCTCCAGCCTGATAATGTGCTTGAAAGACTTGAAGTGAATTTGTCAGGCATGTTCTTCCTTTCATGAATCCAATCTGTTCCAAGAACAGAAGAGACATTGGTGGATGAAAGAAAAAACATCCGCTATTAGCAGACTGTTTCAGGAAATGCTGCATAATGATTGTGACCATTCAAACAAACAGCACATTTGCTTTTGAAAGCACGCAGCATTCTACACCATTACTATCAGTAGTTCTTAGCAAAGTTTGGAGAAGGTTAATTTAATTTTAAACATCTTAAGGTGTAAGAGGGATTTTATGACTAGTATTGTTGTCCCTTTTTGACCCAAGTGGCTAGTCAAATTTCAGGGCCTTGGGGATGTTCCAGTTGAGAATAGAAATTTGTGGTAGTCAGGTATTTCTTTGACGCAGTTTTATTTACAAAGAATGTACAGAGTCCAGTGTCCCTGAACACAGAAGGAACCAAGAACCTAAAAGGAGTAGTTTCTTAGCTTGCAGTCCCCAAGCCTCTTTTGGCTCCAGAAAGCCCAAAAGCTCATTCTCATTTTCTAGCTTTTTCCAGGGTCACACTGTGTTTACAAGCTGCTGCTTGGCTTTCATAAAATCATAGGCTAGGTCCACACTACCCGCCCGGATCGGCGGGTAGAAATCGATGTAGTGGGGATCGATGTATCGCGTCTCGGCTGGACGCGATACATCGATCCCCGAACGCGCTCACATCGACTCCGTAACTCCAGCAGGGCGAGCGGAGGTCGCGGAGTCGACGGGGGAGCCGCGGACGTCGAGCCCGCGCTGCGAGGACGCGAGGTAAGTGCCAGGTAATTCGAAATAAGATACTTCGACTTCAGCTACGCTATTCTCGTAGCTGAAGTCGCGTATCTTATTTCGATCCCCGCCCCTAGTGTGGACCAGCCCATAGACTCATAGAAGATTAGGGTTGGAAGAGATTTTAGGAGGTCATCTAATCCAACCCCCTGCTCAAAGCAGGACCAGCCCCAACTAAATCATCCCAGCCAGGGCTTTGCCAAGCCGGGCCTTAAACACCTCTAACCCTTTCTTGCCTCCCCTTCTCTCTCTGTTCTTGTCTGAGCTTTTTGTGTGTTCTTCCACGCCCTCATCCTTCCAAACAGACCTGGTAACAATACCCAGTCGAACCCTTCCCTCTAACAGCATGGTGCTAGTTTCTGGGCAGACTCAATTAGCATTTGTTTAGGTGTGCCCCTTTAACTGTCTCTTACAACTATCTTAAATGGAGGACTCGTTCACACATCAGTTTGAACGAGTTTTTAACTCAACCCATAATAAAGTTTCATGCAGATGATAACAGTATGTTGCTAGTGGACAGCATTACATAGATCACTAGATTATCATAACACAATGTATTTGTCAAAACATATATAAACCCAGTTCTCCATTATCTTACTTTATGCAGAGTAATGTAATAAGCTACTACTAGAGAAAGGCCTTGTCTAGACATGTTTAAAACCTGGTTTATTCATCCCCAATGTAATTCCATTGACTTCAGTGGATAAATTCAGCCCATAAAGGGTGTGGGTTTGGTTTTTTGTTTTGTTTTTTAACCTTGTGTTAATCAATTGCCAATTAACTCAAGGTAATTAACCCTTTTATAAAGGCCACCCTAGATATTCTCCACTTCTTTGTTCCAGGCTTCAAATATTTGTGATTTACCCTGGGGGTCAGCCTAGGGTAAATCACAAATGTTTGACAGGTTTCAGAGTGGTAGCCACGTTAGTCTGTATCAGCAAAAACAACGAGGAGTCCTTGTGGCACCTTAGAGACTAACAAATTTATTTGGGCATAACCTTTCATGGGCTAGAACCCACTTCATCAGATGCATGGAGTGGAAAATACAGTAGCAGGTATAAATACAAAGCACATGAAAAGATGGGAGTTGCCTTACCAAGTGGGAGGTCAGTCTAACGAGACAATTCAATTAACAGTAGATGACCTAACATAGGACCTAACCACATCAGCCACACCATCAGGGGCTCGTTCACCTGCACATCTACCAGTGTGATATATGCCATCATCTGCCAGCAATGCCCCTCTGCCATGTACATTGGCCAAACCGGACAGTCTCTACGCAAAAGAATAAATGGACACAAATCTGACATCAGGAATTATAACATTCAAAAACCAGTAGGAGAACACTTCAATTTCCATGGTCACTCAACAACAGACCTAAAAGTGGCAATTCTTCAACAAAAAAACTTCAAAAACAGACTCCAACGTGAAACTGCAGAACTGGAATTAATTTGCAAACTGTACACCATCAAATTAGGCCTGAATAAAGACTGGGAGTGGTTGGGTCATTACAAAACCTAAACCTAATTTCCCCCTTACTAATTTCCCCCTACTGTTACTCACACCTTCTTGTCAACTGTTTGAAATGGGCCACTCTCATTACCACTACAAAAGTAATTTTTCTTCTCTTGGTATCCTACTGTTAATTGAATTGTCTTGTTAGACTGACCTCCCACTTGGTAAGGCAACTCCCATCTTTTCATGTGCTTTGTATTTATACCTGCTACTGTATTTTCCACTCCATGCATCTAATGAAGTGGGTTCTAGCCCACAAAAGCTTATGCTCAAATAAATTTGTTAGTCTCTAAGATGCCACAAGGACTCCTCGATGTTTTCACAAATGTTTTTCGCCTGGAACAAATGTTTGGTAGTGTCCACACTTATGCTTTACAAGGTGTTAACTAGTTTGAATTAATTAGCAGTTTACTTAAGTAAAAAAGTCTAATGAAGACATGCCCTAACTGTAAACCGAGAACATTAAAAATTTTAATTGATTTTATTTGTATCTAAAACAAATTTTCCTTTAAATTCGGTTTTCTGCTTTGGTCTCCAAATAATATGACTTCACCCTATAGCCCTTTTTATTAGATTTCACAAGCATTCAGAATGGCTTTCAAATAATCAGCCTAGCTGTCTTAACCAATTTGCAGTCCTACAGATACGGTGATGTTCAGACAGAAAAAATGCTTAAAACAAAAAAAACCCCGTCTATTCTATTTAATATCCAGTGTAATAAATCTCAGCTTCCAGGCTCCTGATTAAATGACATTTCTGTGCATGAAACAGAAATGACACACTCGGTTGCACAAGAATCAAAAACCATTACTGCTAAGAAGCTGACTAACCTTCAAAGCGTCTCTGTATCACAACATACATAAAACATTTTGTATGTTGAATTTTACAAAACATGAAGTGATTCGAAGTCCGGCGCTACCTGAAAGTATACTTTTCCCATAAAATACTGTAACTAAACCTCTTCTTAACCCCATTAAAAGGGAATCTCAAAATCACTGAGCTGATACCATTTGTGACAAATGGGAAGGCCTGGGAGAAATTTAATCTAAATTTGTCTAATTAGAAGCGGTTACCTGATAAGGGACATGCAGTAAAGATAGGCTTGGCAGAATTTGATTTTTTTTAAATATAATTTTGACAGATATTTTGTTTGTTTTTAAGTATTTTAATTTTTTTAATCAATTTAAATTTTCATTGTTGTGGGAAATTATGGAGGGGGTCAGACAATGGGTGGGGGGGTTCAGAAAATAATTATTTAGTGACAGTATGTGTTGAGATTAAAAAGCTAACGCTTTTAAACCATCAAAACACAAATGGTCAACATCATGTATCACAATATCCAGAATAAATATCCTTAGATCAAACTCTAAATTCTGAAGCAGATTTTTCTTACTTTACCTAACTGTAAATTTTGATTATTATCGATAGAAATATATTTTTTCCGTTGGTATATGGTGAAATTGATTTTTAAATGACATTTACTGATAAAAATCTAATCCTTTCAACCCTAAGTAAAGATAACAAGACAGAGACTAGATGTAATTTCAGAATTTAACCAAGTATTCTTTGTACTTAAAATTAGTACCATTTTCCCATTAAATGCTGGATTTTAAACCTCACCATTTCCATATGCTTAACATAGTTTAAAGTTTTACGGTCGCCTACCTCAATATTTACTGGAATTCTCATGTTTTAAAAAGACTGGGTGGTGTGGGTGGCCAGTGATATACAGGAGGTCAGACTAGATGGTCTGGGCTTAAACTCTATGACATCAACACTGTTTTAAAGATAATTTTTTCCAAAAAGCATGACGATTACACAGTTAACTCCATTTTAAATACCGCCTTGTCTGGGAATAGTATGAAGAATAACATCTTAGTAGTAAACAACTACAACTAATAATAGAGGAAATATCATGGAAGTGAGACACTTTCTCACATTGAGAGATTACAATAGCTGCATATTACTCATGCTTGCAATTTAAGGATTAGCACAAGCAGAGTGTGATGAGTGTTCTGAGCCGGAGTGTTCTGATGAATCATTTGAGGTAGTTACCCATGGGTCCAAAAGGCCCAGCCAATCCACAAACAAGGGTGTAACCATGTGACACCCGCCCCCTCCCAAGGTACGTACACAGGCTCCAAACAAAAGCAGCCCCAATCCAGTCTGCTCAATGTTGCTACCTTGTTGGGGATATGCCCAGCTGTCTGGTAGTTGTGACAGACTGCTTCTGCTCCAGCCAGAGCCTCTTCCTGCCCCTGATGACAGTTGCCCAGCTGTCTTGACACAGAGACTCTGCAAATGCCCCTGTAGTGGGGCAGCTGCCCCACTCCTGGAGAACAGGGGAAAAGCAGTCAAGCAAGGCTGATTGGGGAAGCAGCCACAGCTGGGGCCATGCCCAATCAGGGTCCAGCTGGCCCTGATAAGAGGGCTGGGGGCCAGGAGCTGAGGAGTCTCTCTCTAGCTGTGGAAAGAGAAGGACCTGGCTGCTTGGGAGCTGGGAAGGGTACCTGAGGTGGAGCAGTGCTGGGGAAGGGCTGAGGGAGCTCCAACCTGGTAAAACCCCAGGCTGCAGGCCTTGCCAAAAAGGCCCAAAGGTACTGGGGCTGCAGAGGGGTAGCCCAGGGATAGGCAAAGGCAGCTGGTTCTAACCCCCTTGCCGATGATGAGTGGATTACAGACTGCAGTCTGCCCCAGGGAGTGGGGGCTAGACGATGACTGGCAGTAGCCACTGAGGCAAGGTGGGGATAGAGGGTTGGGGGTTCCCCTGGGAGGGAAGACCCAGACTGTGGGTTGCTGCTGGGGGCAGAACCCTGACACAGAAGGGGCACCGGGGTCTGGGAGAGACACGGGGGCCAGCGGCAGGTGAGACACCAGCCTGCAAAGGGCACTCCTGGTTGGAAGAGCTAATTCCTGTGATGACCAGCAGGAGGCGCCGCACTGGTGAGTCTCAACCCTGCCACAGCCCCCATGTAGAGGCAACAGTTATCCCTGAACTAATTTGCAAAAAGAAGCAACTACCTCCTTGGTTTTAACTAAAGGTTACCAGGATTCTTGTTTTGATCAGCTCTAGTTAAGGGTAACCCGAGTGTCTGAGTCAATAATTTCTCTCTTAATCGCCAAGATTCTAAAAAAAAAAAAAAATTCCTCTAGGGATATATACGATATCCCTCTCTCCTCCACAGTAACACAAGTCACTGATGTGAATTTGCTCCAGGTTTGTGCTAACTACCAGCTGATTATGGATGTTTGGTTACTGTGTGTGGTCTCAAGTCTAATTCCTAGTGGACAGATGTTTACATCACACTCGTCACTCACATTGGCAGTCTAAGAAGAGAGGCAATAGATTCAATGGTCGTGGAGAATAAGCTAATCTTACATTCACAGACATGGTCCCTCCAAACTAGGGAGAAGGCACAGTGACAAGGTAGCATCCCTTGCAGTGCCTCTGACCATACTGTTTATGCTTTGTGGATAGCAGACTTATCTCCTAATATCTTTGTCTAGGAACATTCATGAACAATACATTTACTTTAAAACAGTTTAAAAAACCCTACCTCAGTATAATACATTTTAATGTCAATACAGTTATTTTCCTTGCCGAGCTCATGACGGGGGTCACAATTACATACTGTACAATACCATACTACCAGTTTGTTTTGTATTGCTTTGGGAAAAAATGCTTGACTCTGTGACGCACTTTGAGACACCTAGGGCCAGATCCTCAACTCTGCTAAAACTGCTTTACTCTGCGCCGGTGGTACAAAGCTGCCTGAACACTGGACTAACTGGCTATCTTGGGATTCTCCAGGGTTGAGTAAAGTCTCTTTTCACAGATTTCCCACTGGAGGTGGTTGCAGTTTTTTCTGTTGTATTCTGTCTAGGTTTTTATACTGTGCTCATCACCGTAGTATCAGACCACCTTCCAGTAGTGCATTAAGCAATGGGACTACAAATGTCACATGCTGACCATAAATCAGAGTAGCCCTGAGGTTGCTCTAATCCAGGGGTTCTCAACCTTTTTCTTTCTGAGGCCCCCCCTCAAAATGCTAGAAAAACTCCAGGGCCCAGCAGGGCGGGAGGGGGATTCAGGGCTCCGGGCCAAGGGTGGGAACCCTTGGGCATAGGTGTAGTTTGACTTCTATGTTGGGGGGGGGTGGCAAGGGCCAGCAGGGCTCTGGCCATCTCTGCACAGTGGGGTCCAGGGAGAGAGGGCCACCTCCATCCCCTGACTCACCTCAGCAGGCCACCCACCTGTCTGGTGCTATGTGCCGGTGGCTACTCCCTGAGGGCTCTGCTGGGCCCAGAGCTCTGACCGGCTGCGTGAACAGTCAAAGTGGGGGCTGGGAGCAGCCGCGACCCCAGGCACCAACAGCAGATAGGGTAATGCCACGGCTGCCCACTCCATGGCACCACTAGCTAGAGGAGCATCTGCCTTGCACTGCCTGGCTCTGGCTTTCTGCCAAGGACCTGGCCAGATGGCGGGGCCTGAGGGGTACTGGGGGAAAGGAAGAGGTGGGGGGTGGAGCTGCCCCCAGGACTGCCCCACTCGGTAAGGCACTTCAGTTTGAGGGGAACCCCCCCAACGCTCGGAGTTTCAGCCCCACGTCGCTCCCGGCTGCAGCTGGGGGAGGGGATCTTGGCACCGCTCCCCTCTTCAGCCCCGCTTGGGGCACTGGGTTTCAGCTGCGGGGCTCCGCAGACCCCGTGAAAGGGCTCACGGATCCCCGATTGAGAACCACTGCTCTAATCTACATGAAAGACCAAACTAAAAGATCAGGGGAGCATGAGCTGGTGGTGGCAATTCTCCAGGTGCAGCTTAGCTGGACCCAGGTATCAGTGACCTGGAGTATCTCATTAAATTCTGTTAAATAGTTCTGAGAAACTGATCTAATAGCTTTGTGCTGGGACTCAAAAGTCTAACTCACCATTTTTGAGCTCCCTCCCTAACAACCCTGCATCTATAAAGCTCTTAAATATCTCAGAGTCAACTTCAACTTAACACTTCAGAGATGAAGCTCCTTGTGTTTCCTCCCAAGCCCTGCCATTTCCCCAATTCCCTGACACTATTGACAACACTAGCATCCTTCCTAACTGGACGCCATCTCACTTTGTCCTCTCTTGCTCTACAAATCACTGCTGTGTCCAAATTCTTATCATGTCTTTCATAGATTAATAGACTCTAAGGCCAGAAGGGACCATTGTGATAATCTAGTCTGTCCTTCCATATACCACAGGTCATAGAACTTCCCCAAAATAATTCCTATGGCAGATCTTTTACATATCCATTACAGTGAAGATTATCCATGTTGCTAAAATTCTCATCCAGGCCTCATCATCTCCTCTTTGACTACTGCAATCTCTTTTTCTCGCCTTGCTTTCTCCCTGTAGCGAGGTGCACGCTGGGCCCCTCTGGTTTCGGCCCCTTTTGCCTTCTCCAATCAGTCAGGAATGCCTCAGCTTGATGCAACACCAGTGTTCTTTATTTACAGTTGTTTTCCTGCCACCACTTTCCACCTATGTACAGGTTTTGCAGCCAACTGTACCATGTGCAGGCCTAGCCAGCAACAGACCAGAAGGCTCCCCCCTGCCCTTTCCCCTGTCTTCCTCCCAGCCTTTATAGCCCTGGCTAATGAGGCTGGCACCTGCTGCCCATTATGAGGCAGACACAGGGCTCCAATCCATTCCCCTAGATTGGGGCTGATTAAGTGCTTCTCACTCAGCACCCTGTCACACCCCCACATAACCTACTCAGGTCCTCTCAAGGAGCTGCTGGCTAAGATCAGCTTTCTGGGTCACTGCTGGCTATGTGGAGGATCACTGATATTTATTATTTTTTAAAATTAGTTATACTGACTCCCCCCCCCCCCCCCCCCCCCTTGTTCCTTTATATGTTGCTTCTCTCCTTACAATGTAAGCTCTTCACAGCAGGGACTGTGTCTTCACATCTGTTTTTGCAGGGTGCCTAGCATATTGTGGGCAGTACTAGAATGAAAATAATAATAATGGAAGCATCCCAATCTCATCTATTTCTAAGTCAGACATGACCAGTAACAGAAAATCACTGGCCATTTCAGAGGCATAAGGCTCAAGCTTACATTTTCTGTTTCCAGTAGTATCAGGACCTACTAAGTAATACTAAAGGCATAGCAGTTTGTCAGAAAGCTTAGCAATTACTGAATAACTTAGCCCCTGTGGAGTCTTGCACTAAATATTTTACAGTTGCCATTAGTGGTATTCCATTTTAAATAAAAGTCCAGTTATCCTATGATATATAGTTTTGGGTAACTGAATAGAGGCAAACGTGTGTCACAAAGTTGTCTTATATGATAAAATATTTTAAATGGGTGCCCCTTTGTAATGAGGACATTGATTTCAGAATTAATAGTCCACATTTTTTTTTAGTTCCACACTAAATGTTGTTGTCAGTTAAAGAAAGCCATTAAGTAGTACAGAAATTAGGGACCAATTTGGGATGGTGCCACATGCCTCCCTATGAAATCAGGTACTTAAGGTACAATTGCAGCTGTCTCTGGAATATTTTTACTGTGTAATCCAGTACTGAAGAGATCAGAGGCTCCCTCTTCTACTTACAGTAGTCTATATCATGGTGCAGAATGACGTCTTAAAATTCAGTTCAAAACAACAAAGTTTAGGAAGCATTTGGAATTTTTGTCTGGTTTTATAAATCAATGTGAAAGCCCATGAAATGCTGCCATTTTCTCTTTAGGGAAAAATACAAGACAGTCTCAATCACATTTTTATCTACTTACTAAACCACACTTTTAGAGTCTCAACATAATTCAATTTTCAGCTAGAAATCCATAAAAAGATTAATATTCTTTCTTCCCCAGTAGTTTTATAGAAATATTATGTAAAGAAATTACTACAGTACTTGTGAAATGTTTAGTGGATTGACAATGGGCCTGGGAACCAGGTGTTTCTCATTTTGGGGGCCTTAGGTGAGATAACTATGCTGCCTCCGTTGCCTCTTCTGTAAAAGTGGGATAATAATTTCTTAACATAAAGGGATACTATGAGAAAAAATTAATGTTTGAAAATGCAGAATGTATATAAAAGTGCTAAGAAATGTAGATCTAAATTCCCTGCTGTTGTAAATTGAAGATAATGGAGCTGCACCTATTTACACCACCAGAGAACTAGGTCCATTATTTTTAGTGACTATCCACAGCCCTGGGATCTAAAGGCCTCTGCCTAGAGAGGCATATTGGGGCAGCACTAGCAAGTAACATGGACAGGTTTTCTCCCACTATTCCATCAACCTACTTCAGCAACCCTGACTTGGAAAGGTCCCTTTAGATATGAGATGATGGTTCAGTCTCTGTGTTTATTCAGTCCTGGGCCTCTCTGCTTAAATACTGTGGTAAAGACATCAAGGTAAGAATCTAGACAGACAGACCAACCAAAGGTGTCAGTTAGTGCCAAGTGTGAAGGTTTGGGTGATGTGGACAAATTATTTTCCTAGGCCATTAAACAGCTATCAAATGGTGATCACTTCTATCTACTGCCATTATAGGTGGGATTTGAACAGCTGACCTTCAGTTGAAAGGTTCTAAATCCCATTACCAATCCCTGGAGTCGCCTCATCTCCCAGTATAATTTTTTTCTTTTTACTTAATGATGCTGCAGCAATAAATACCATAAATTAGTTATTACATCATTTCTTTTCCCCCCAAATGTGGGATGGGGTGTCCACACCACACAAGGCCTGGAGGGGTAAATTAGACCAATTACACTATAGGCTGCACCCCGGAAGAAACCCAGGCAGTGCTAAGGCCTAATTGGCTAATAAAGTCCAGCTGGGGGGAGGAGCTGGGCCCGGTATATAAAGCCAGGAAGCTAGCAACAGCAGGGGGTTTTAGGGAAGTAATCTGCAGGCAATGCACGAGAGAAGGGAGATGTGTTTGGAACTATAAAAGGTAGTCTACAGTTACTCCCTAGGAGGAGGGAGTTTAGGCTGGCAAACCCAGACAAGGGGGAAAGCCTAAAAGGCTCAGGGGAAAAGCAGCAAGGAATAGGATAGTGCAGACCTTGGCTGCTGAGGAGAGAATCTCTAAATTGGAACCTGGAGTAGAGAGCAGGCCTGGGTTCCCCTACCAGCCACTGGGGAAATGGCATAGACCAAGCAGTGGAGAGTGGACTGCCTGAGACAACTCATGCTTTGATACCCTGGAAGGGAGTAACCTGGCTTGGGGGATGAATCGCGAAGAGGAGGCAGTGGCTCCTGGGGCAACAGAGGGGCAACAGATGGTGAAAGAGACAGAATGTGTCAGAGGGCAACTGCAGGAAGGGGTGTCAGCCAGAAGAGCTAATCCCCAGAACTGCCAGGAGGCGGAACCCTCCAGCGGTGAGTAGAGTGCCCCATCACAACATGCTAATCTGCAATGTTGACTTCCAACAATTTTTAAATGTTGGCTGTTTAATCATGATCAGTTTAAACATCCTGGCGCTTATGTTAGTGATATCGAGTACCATTACCTCCATCCTCAACAGCCTCCAAAAACCAATGTTATTTTAATACAGAGATTTATTCTGCCAGGACAGCTGGGTCCAACACAGACTGAGTTTTCTTAAATGAAGATTTTTGTACTATACTTAAATTGCCATTCCTTTCATTTGTCCTTCATTTCATATCCTGCTCTGTGTTAAAATGGATTTAGTTTCACCTCCAGGCTGTGTTCTCTTGGGCTGTTATTGAAGCAATATTAATATCTGTATCCATAGTTTTCACAATTTAACATGGTGGTTATCACAGTAATATGCAAAACTGATACGTATTGGATTAATTACCTTGAAGGGCACTGTTAGTTAAGAATATCAAGGAGCCTTACCTGTTAAAATATTTTAATGCTTGAGTGTTGAGAGTGACAATTACTTATCCTTTAAAATAAACTTTTGACAAGATTGAAAGCATAATATCAAATATTAAAACTTTTTTTCCTGTATGATACTTTTTGCAAGGCACTATTATGTAAACACATTTGCAAGTTCAGAGTAAAGCAGGTGATAGCCATTTGATTTTTATAAAGAATTAGCTATAAACTATCATTAGCTGAAAAAATTTACTTTTCCATACAAATGGAAAGTAAAATTTCTAAAATAGGAGAAAATCTACTAACCTATAAAAATCAGAATGTTGAAGGTTTATAATGAAACCTCAATCATATCCTACAATAAAGTGTATAAATATAATGTGTGTATTCCTTATAATATCTCTAGTCATGAGTAATGTAACTATCAAATTTAAGGATAAATATCAGTCCATATTTCTACCTGCAATCTGAAATTAAAATATAACTATCAAAATAGTACTGTATCAATTACAATAGGAAAAGGGTCACACTAATGTGCACAGTTATTCTGAATTATTTTAAAGTATTTTTGTTACAGTATTTCTATTTTTCACATACAACAACATTTTCCAAAAAGTGGCCACTGATTGTGGGCAGCTGAGTTCTTTGGTGTCCATCTTGAGACAAACTTGGGCCTGATTTTCAGAGGTGCTCAGTACAAGTGTCATATATTATCTCTTGCTTATCAGATGGATCCCGAGTTACCAGACGACAAAATGTATCCCCAAGCCTTGCTTACCCCTCCTCTCTTCCACCCAGACTCTGCCGCCTTCCCCTGCAGAGACCCCAGATCCAAGGAGCACCATCCGTAATATCCAGGATGCCTGAGAGAGAAGTGGTACCAGAAAGATGACACCTTCTGCACAGGAGGGTAAGTTCCATGCACAGAAAGTTCCCTTTATGCACGGATAGGGTGACCAGACAGCAAGTGTAAAAAATCGGGACAGGGGGTGGGTGGGTAATAGGAGCCTATATAAGAAAAAGACCCAAAAATCGGAACTCTCCCTATAAAATCAGGACATCTGGTCACCCTATGCACAGATCTGGATGGGGAGGAATGTTGGATGACCTCAGATGACACTGCATTTCTTTCTTTAAACTAGGTAACACCTGAGGACACGAAAATATGGCTGTACACAGAAAAGAAACAGCCCTCCACCCTCACAAATATCCATGTTCATAGATTCATGGCTTTTAAAGGTAGAAGGGACAAGTATGCTAATCTAGTCTGATCTGCTAAACACAGGGCAAAGAACCTCACTCAGTAATATCTGCACCAAGCCCATAATGGCTGTTGAGCTAGAGCATATCTTTAAGAAAGGCATCAGCCTTGATTTAAAGACTTCAAGTGACAGAAAATTCACCACATCCCACAGCAAATTGTTTCAATAGTTAATTGCTTTCACTGCTAAAAATGTGCACCTTATTTCTAATCTGAATTTCTCGCTTCAGCTTCCAGCCATTGGATCTCATTATGCCTTTTCAAGTAGATTAAGGAACGGTCTATCATCAGAAATCTCTTCCCCATGTAGACCTTTATCACGTTGCCTTTAACCTTCTCTTGGGTAAACAAAATATATTGACTTTCTGAAGTCTCTCACTATACAGGCAGGGGTTTCCCAGACCTCTGATCATTCTTTTAATTCATTTTCTGAACCCTTTCCAGTTTGTCAGCATTCTTTTTGAAGTGTGGACACCAGAACTGAACACACTATTTTAGTAAAAGTCTCACAAAAACGCCATATGCAGCGGTAGTATCATTTCCCTATACCTATTTGATATTCCCTTGCTTATGTGTCTGAGAATTGTGTTTGCCCCTGTAGCCCTAGCATCACATTGGGAACTCACACTTAACTCGTGTTCTACCATGACCCCTGAGTCATTTTCAGTGTCGCTGAATTACAGCATAGAGTGTCTATTTGGTAAATGTGAGAGACATTTATTCTTCCTAGATATGTGACCTTACCTTTGGGTACGCTACACTTCAAGCGGGAGGTTAAATTCCAGCTTGAGGAGACAAACCTGAGTTAGCTCTGATTGAACTAACACACTAAAAATAGAAGTGTAGCCTGGTGGTGAGTGGCTAACTGCCCTGACTACATGCCTGCTATCTTGGACAGGACTGTACTCAGGGTGGCTAACCCCTCCTCCTGCTCATGCTGCCAGAGCTACCCTCTATGGGTATAGATATGTCTCCTTGAGCTGGAAATTAGATCTCTAGCTCAAAGTGTAGACATAGCTTTTGAGTCATAGCTGCCTAGTTACTGACAAAAAACCAAAATCCTACTAGCATCAGCTCTAAAAAATAACCATATATATATGGAGTAAGATGTATAGCATCCCATTCTCTTTCATGCATCAGTAAAACTGATAGCTCAGTTCCTATTTCCAAAGCTTTATTACTGGGGATGGTTAGAGCAAAGACAAAGAAGGAATAACACAACTTAATTTTCAGATGCCAGGTTCAACTACAGTAGCAGTACTGACAAAAATTGCCTGTCCTGACAAACAGAGTATAAATTTGACAGGGAAGTCACTGAGGGAGAATAACTATGAATGTTAAGGGTTTTTTTTCTCTCTATAGCTGCTCTTTAACATACTGCTGAGATAAACTACCCAAAAGCTTAAAATGCCTCCATAAGAAAGTTCACAATTATTTCTAGTTAAAAGTAAATTTTAAAAGTTTTGTGGAAGAAGTTGGGAAGTAGTAGAAATACTGAAGCAAAAGAGTTCAGTAGGGTAAATGGAGTACTGCAGAAAATACTTTGGGAAATTCTGCAGAAAATATTGACACAATCATTTATGTCACCCAGAGTTGTCCATGATTCATTGCCAGTACCATATATTCAGTGCAGCTCTAGAGACTTTGAGAGGAAGAAATATATAAATTGCTGCTTGGGAACCGAGCCTTGACGCTCATATAATGGCAGGCAGTGTTTCAGCATGTCATATGCTCTTACTCTGTGGATATCACTAGTGCAGATGTGAAGGAATACTGAACGCATCACAAAAACTTTAAAAAAGAAACTATAAGTTAGGTAGAATTGCCACAACCAAACCCTATATTTATTAGGTGATAGTAGAGTCTTCTAACAAGGAAAGAATCCCTCTCAAGAACTCTGGGGAAAGATTGAGAAACAAGAGCAGAGCTAAAGAGAAGACCTACAAACTGTGTTGTAGAAAAAGCTTTCAAGTAGTTATGAGAGAATTAACTTTCCTTTGGGAATAAAGAAGAATAATGATAAACTCAAAATACATTGAGCAGCAATTGTACTGGCAAAGGATGGATGGAATACACCTAGAGATTGTGTAATAACTAGTCACTCCATAGTTACATTTGTCAGTGACTTTCCCTCAAAAACCTAGTTTGACTTCCTTGATTATGTGCCTCACAACAGTTTCTTTAACAGCTGCTGGAACCTGGCCCGTACCCACATCCCTGTAGGGACACATGACTACGTTGACAGACCATGGACCCTGTACTTCCCCATTGGCCTTCCCCAACCAGGAGGGACAATGATCTAGCTCACAGGTTGTGACACTAAGCTGCCTCAGCACCTTTAACATCAAGGTAAAATTCTGAATTAATGTTAAACCGACAGACCAAGCGTTTGTCCCCCGCAAGACATAGTTCTGCTTCCATGCCTCAGTCTAAATGAGAGCCGTTTTATCGGAAGACTAACATGAAAACTATTCACACTCAACAACAAACTCAACTCAACAACCAAGCAGAAACTGCAGAGATTAAAGTTTAAGGGCTTTCATCACTTCCTTGGGAAGTTACTCAATTATCAAATAAATCCTATCATTGAAAGTCTCATCCCTTCGCCTGCCCCAATGTTCAACTCAAAATTTTCTTTCAGTTAATTTAGCCCTTGAATTTTAGAACTCAGCAAGGTGAGGCAGGAAATACCTTGCAGTTCAGAAAGACGTGCATCTTCAGTATTTGTTGTATTCACATTATACATTTTGTTTATCATGTTTTCAAATGATTCTATTGTCATTTTAGCTACATTCTACACTGTCAGCCACTCAAAGTACACAATGGTAGGAAATACAAACCTGTTTATGAGGATTACATGGAGCCTCTCAAGAGGCTGCAGTTCCAATTTATATATAACAAATGCTGGACATGAATAGAGGTTAAAGCCCTATCTTCAGTAGTTATATGGCTCCCATTACCATAGTATCTGAGCATCTCACAATCGCTGATGTATTTTTCCTCCCAACACTCATGTGAAGTAGGGAAATGTTATGTCCCTCTCCATTTTACAAAGCTGCGAACAGAGGAGAAGCCAACAGAGGGAGTTCCCACAGAGTTTTAGCCTTTCAGGCTTCTGTGAGCAGTAAATACAACATCTGAAGAGGCTCTTAGGAGGAAGACAATATAGATAGTGAGTGATCAGCTCTTGTGACCTGCATAGGATGTGCCATGTTTGTCTTTCTCCCAGAGGATAGAAGTGACTTCATCCGTACGAAGTGCAAGCTGGTCTCCATATTGGAAGAGAAGGTTAAAAGACTAGAGACCCAAATATCAACCCTGCGTTGCATCAGAGAAAATGTTGACTTTCTGGATAGAAGTCAGCATTTGGTACTGCAGGCACAGCATGCCGAAGAATCAGAGAGGGCAGTGCAGAACAGAGAAGAAAACTGGCAGCATCTGACCTCCAGAAGAAAGAGGAGAACTCATGTACCCCATATGCAGATAGAGGTAAGAAACCATTTTCAGGCTCTCTGCACAGGTACTACAGCAGAGAATGGTTTGAAAGAGTCATCTGAGGGAAGGGATCAGAAGGAGACCCCATCGACCAGAAGGCATGGGATGCATTGTCCTAGGGATGGGGGTTCCACGACCACCACTCCCAAGAGGAGGAGACGGGTAGTGGTGGTCAGAGACTCTCTCTTAGGGGGACTGAGTCATCCATCTGCCGTCCAGACCAGGAAACTCGAGAAGCGTGCTGCTTGCCTGGAGCTAGAATTCAGGATGTGACGGACTGTCTGCAGAGACTGATCAAGCCCTTGGACTGCTACCCCTTCCTACTTCTCCACGTGGGCACTAATGATACTGCCAAGAATTACATTGAGTAGGTCACTGCAGACAATGTGGCTCTGGAAAGAAGGATAAAGGAGTTTGAGGCGCAAGTCGTGTTCTCGTCCATCCTCCCTGTTGAAGGAAAAGGCCCAGATAGGGATTATTGAATTGTAGAAGTAAATGCGTGGTTACGCAGATGGTGTTGGAGAGAGGGCTTTGGATTCTTCGAACACAGGATGTTGTTCCAGGAGGGATTGCTAGGAAGAGATGGGATCCCCGTAACAAAAAGAAAGAAGAGCATCTTCGCAGGCCGGCTTGCTAACCTAGTGAGGAGGGCTTTAAACTAGGTTTGCCAGGGGATGGAGACCTAGGTCTTAGGGGGATGGCTTAAGTGGGGAAATGTGATACTGGGAGGAAACAAAGGAGGAGGGTGCAACAGGGAAGGCCTCCTGATTCATACTGAGAAAGCAGGGCAATCGGCTAGTTATCTTGGGTGCCTGTACATGGACACAAGAAGCCTGGGAAACAAGCATTGGAAGTTCTGGCACAGTCAAGGAACTATGATGTGATTGGAATAACAGAGACTTGGTGGGGTAACTCACATGACTGGAGCACTGTCATGGATGGGTATAAACTGTTCAGGAAGGACAGGCAGGGGAGAAAAGGTGGAGGAGTTGCACTGTATGTAAGACAGCAGTATGATTGCTCAGACCTGCAGTATGAAACTGGAGAAAAGCCTGTTGAGAATCTTTGGGTTAAGTTTAGAGGCGAGAGCAACAAGGGTGATGTCATGGTGGGCATCTGCTATAGACCACCAGACCAGGAGGATGAGGTAGACGAGGCTTTCTTCGGACAATTAACAGAAGTTTCCAGATCACAGGCCCTGATTCTCATGGGAGACTTCTGTGACGGGTTGGATCACAGAAACCCCCTTGGGAGCTGCCACCTAATGTACCAAGACTACTTTTATTCCTGTTTTCCCTGCCAGCTCAGTGGCTCCAGCACCATGTCTTGCTGAGCCAGACGCTCCCGTCTGCTCCAACACAGACCCAGGGTCTGAATTACTTGCCCGAAAGCTGCAGGTTTACCTGAAAACAGCTCACAGAAGTGTGCTTGTCTTTAGCACTCAGATGCCCAACTTTCAATGGGGTCTAAACCCAGATAAATCCGTTTTACCCTGTATAAAGCTTATACAGGGTAAACTCATAAATTGTTCGCCCTCTATAACATGGATAGAGAGAGATGCACAGTTGTTTGCTCCCCCAGGTATTAATACATACTCCGAGTTAATTGATAAGTAAAAAGTGATTTTATTAAATACAGAAAGTAGGATTTAAGTGATTCCAAGTAGTAACAGACAGAACAAAGTAAGTCACCAAGCAAAATAAAAGAAAATGTGCAAATCTGTCTAAACTAAATACAGATCCTCACCAGTTCCAGAATGCTCCCTTTTGCAGGCTAATCTCCTTTTAGCCTGGGTCCAGCAATCACTCACCACCACCCCCTGCAGTTACTGTCTCCTTCAAGTATCCTGGGGGGGTGGAGAGGCTCCTTCTTTAGCCAGCTGAAGACAAAATGGAGGGGTCTCCCACGGGTTTAATAGACTTTCTCTTGTGGGTGGAGACCTCACTCCTATGCAAAGTCCAGCTCCAAGATGGAGTTCTGGAGTCATCTGGGCAAGTCACATGTTTATGCATGACTCAGCCTTTACAGGCAGAAGCCATTGTCCACATGGTATATTGTATGTCTCCAGGAAGACTTCTTATGTGGATTGGAGCATTCCAAGATGCATTGTTCCCCAAGTGCTTCCTGATTGGGTACTTAACCTTGTGAATTCCTTCCTAAAGAAGCTGACCAAATGCCTCACAAAGCTTACCTAGAGATCAAGTAAGTATACAACCTATATTCTTAACCTCAAGTACAAAATGATATGTGTACAAATAGGATGAATAGATATAGTAGGCCATAACCTTTACAGAGATACGTTACATGGCACAGGCAGCACAAAACATATTCCAGTTATGTCATATTCCCATAATGCCTTATGGGAGGTACCGTCACAACTTCAATCACTCATCTGCTGGGAGAGCAATACAGCCGTGCACAGACAATCCAGGACGTTTTTGGAGAGTGTTGGACAACTTCCTGGTGCAAGTGCTGGAGGAACCAACTAGGGGCCATGCTCCTCTTGATCTGCTGCTCAGAAACAGGGAAGAATTGGTAGGAGAAGTAGAAGTGGGTGACAACCTGTGCAGCAGTGATCATGAGATGGTTGAGTTCAGAATCCTGACAAAAGGAAGAAAGAGCAGCAGAATACAGACCCTGGACTTCAGAAAAGCAGACTTTGACTGCCTCAGGGAACTGATGGGCAGGATCCCCTGGGAGGCTAATATATGAGGGAAAGGAGTGCAGGAGAGTTGGCTGTATTTTAAAGAAGCCTTATTGAGGGCGCAGGAACAAGCCATCCCGATGTGCAGAAAGAATAGTAAATACGGCAGGTGACCAGCTTGGCTTAACAGAAATATTCCTTTTTGAGTTTAAGCTCACTGAAGCTTATAAGAAGTGGAAACTTGGACAGATGACTATGGAGGAGTATAAAAATATTGCTCGAGCATGCAGGGGTGTAATCAGGAAGGCCAAAGCACAACTGCAGTTGCAGCTAGCAGTTCATGTGAAGAGTATTTACGGGTATGTTAGCAACAAGAAGGTGGTCAGGGAAAGTGTGGGACCTTTACTGAATGGGGGAGGCAACCTAGTGACAGATAATGTGAAAAAAGCTGAAGTACTCAATGCTTTTTTTGCCTCGGTCTTCACAGTCAAAGTCAGCTCCCAGACTGCTGCATTGGGCAGCACAGTATGGGGAGGAGGTGAGCAGTCCTCAGTGGTGAACGAACGGGTTAAGGACTATTTAGAAAAGCTGGACATGCACAAGTCCATGGGGCCAGATGCAATGCAGCTGAGGGAGTTGGCTGATGTGATAGCAGAACCATTGGCCATTATCTTTAAAAACTCGTGGTGATCGGGGGAGGTCCTGCACAATTGGAAAAAGGCAAATATAGTGTCTGTCTTTAAAAAAGGGAAGAAGGAGAATATGGGGAACTACAGCCTGGACAGCCTCACCTCAGTTCCCAGAAAAATCATGGACCAGGTCCCCCAGGAATCCATTTTGAAGCACTTGGAGAGGAAGGTGATCAGGCACAGTCAACATGGATTCACCAAGGGCAAGTCATGCCTGACCAACCTGATTGCCTTCTATGATGAGATAACTGGCTCTGTGGATATGGGGAAAGTGGTGTACTTTAGCAAAGCTTTTGATACGGTTTCCCACAGTATTCTTGCCAGCAACTTAAGGTATGGATTGGAAGAATGGACTATAAGGTGGATAGAAAGCTGGCTAGATTGTCGGGCTCAACAAGTAGTGATCAACGGCTCGATGTCTAGTTGGCAGCCGGTATCAAGCGGAGTACCCCAGGGGTTGGTCCTGAGGCTGGTCTTGTTCAACGTCTTCATTAATGATCTGGATGATGGGATGGATTGCACCCTCAGCAAGTTTGCGGATGACACTAAGCTGCGGGGAGAGGTAGATATGCTGGAGGGTAGGGATAGGATACAGAGGGACCTAGACAAATTGGAGGATTGGGCCAAAAGAAATCTGATGAGGTTCAACAAGGACAAGTGCTGAGTCCTGCACTTAGGCTGGAAGAATCCCATGCACTGCTACAGGCTAGGGACTGACTGGGTAAGTGGCAGTTTTGCAGAAAAGGACCTGGGGATTACAGTGGATGAGAAGCCAGATATGAATCAACAGTTGCCCTTGTTGCCAGGAAGGCTAACGGCATATTGGGCTGCATTAGTAGGAGCATTGCCAGCAGATCAAGGGAAATTATTATTCCCCTCTATTCGGCGCTAGTGAGGCCACATCTGGAGTATTGAGTCCAGTTTTGGGACCCCACTACAGAAAAGATGTGGAAAAATTTGGAGAGAGTCCAGCGGAGGGCAACAAAAAAGATTTGGAGGTTGGGGCATATGACTTAAGGAGAGGCTGAGGGAACTGGGCTTATTTAGTCTGCAGAAGAGAAGAGTGAGGGGGGGTTTGATAGCAGCCTTCAACTACCTGAAGGGGGGGTTCCAAAGAGGATGGAGCTAGGCTGTTCTCAGTGGTGGCAGATGACAGAACAAGGAGCAATGGTCTCAAGTTGCAGTTGGGGAGGTCTAGGTTGGATATTAGGAAAAACTATTTCACTAGGAGGGTGGTAAAGCACCGGAATGGGTTACCTGGGGAGGTGGTGGAATCTCCATCCTTAGAGGTTTTTAAGGCCTGGCTTGACAAAGCCCTGGCTGGGATGATTTAGATGGGGATTGGTCCTGCTTTGAGCAGGGGGTTGGACTGGATGACCTCCTGAGGTCTCTTCCAACTCTAAACTTTTATGAGACTAAGGACGTGTCCAAGGTTATAAAGTCAGTTTTGCATTCAGCTCCCTTCTGTGACAGTCTCCCAAATCCCAGGTCAGTACCTTACCACTGGACCATGCTTCCCCCATGAAGGAAGCTTGAAAATGTGACAGAGGGATTTACAGATTGCTGCAAGCTGAGGGTATTATTGCCTACTAAAACGGTTTAGACAACACTGGAAATGAGCTCTTCTGAGAGGATGAAGCACTATACTGTAAAAAACATCAATTATCAAGGACTTAGGGGATAATTGGGATTCAGATAATCAGAAGTCAGACAGCGAGTTTTGTAATCTGCACCCAGTCTTGGGTCAAGATCCAAGGAGAGAAGGGGAACTCTGGGAATCTTGAAGGTCTGCTCCTGGAGAGTTTCTGAGCAACCCAGGAAAGGCGCTTGTCAGCCAAAATACCTCTTATAACAGACCTTCAGTTAACTAGGGTTATATTACATTTCCTATAGCACATATACATGTTCAAGTCATTACATTTCCAGTCTATTTAATCTTTCAGAAGCAAATTTCTTATATTCAACCCTAAGGCTTCAAAAATCTGAATCAATAACACTCTAACATATAAAGTAAGAAGCACGATTTTTCCAAAGTCTATAAACATGAGGAATGTGTATACACACACACACATACACAAAGCACAGTACTATTACTTAGGTGTTACAAGATTTAGGTTTCCTTATGATGAAATTCATAGCAAATACATTTTTTTTTAAATAAACCTGCAGCACCTTGAATTATATCTAGTCAACATATTTAACTTTCTCATACTTGAAGAGGAAATATTGTGCTAGGTCACCTAGACCAGTACTAACAAACTGTTAAAGAAAAATAAATACCCTACATTAAATACTCTGATTATGCTTAAATAACCAATAACTATTTCTGAGAAGTATGTGTCCCAAACTCTTACAGGGCAATGAAAAATGGGTCATGAGTAAAGCAGCAACATCAAGTGTCAATATTCATGGCTTTATAGAAGATAACTTCTCCTCCTGTTCTTAAATCTAGTAAGTGAGCCTTCTTAGATATTTGTAAAGGAATTATCCTCCTATAAATTCTCTTTTTCACATCAGAAGCAAGGGTGAACCATGGCAAAAAATAAATAAATAAATCAGTTTTCCCCTGAAGTATTTTCAGTAGAAATGAAACACATCAAAAACAATTATATTATTACCATATTTAAAGAATTTGTTAATGGTGATGTTAAGGTTAATGTCACATTATAAGTGGTCTGAGTCACAATGGCCACACATTTATGTGAAAGGGATAAAAATTATACAATCAGATTTCAACCCTAAATATTTTGAACCCAGATACTGGATTGTAAAAAACAGAGTACTTGGAAAGGCACATATGAGCTAAACATACTTCATTCTAATTGCCCCATTTTCAGTCATTTGTAACTTTTTCAAAAAGGTCTTAGCTGGTCAACATGATTTGCAGGCTATTTTATTTAGGTTCCATCACCATGGTGTCTGAATGCTTTCCAATAGTATGCACCTGTCATGTGGTGTTCTTCCCTTTCTATCCACAGGGGGGAAATTGAAAAACAGTTAATGAGTACTATGCTTTGCACATTTCAATTAGTAAAGGCAAAGTCAAAGAAGTGCACTTTGCTCTTGGAAGGGATGGCTGTTATTCTGGAATGATCCAGAGTTTTGGACCAGTCCCCAAGAAAGCTCCATCTCCTGCACAAGCTTTACCCTTGTAATACACATCTCTATTATGCCAGAGGACAGCAGTTGCCAACCACGCTACTTG
This sequence comes from Platysternon megacephalum, assembly GCA_003942145.1. Classification (NCBI taxonomy): domain Eukaryota; kingdom Metazoa; phylum Chordata; order Testudines; family Platysternidae; genus Platysternon; species Platysternon megacephalum. Next base: position 2,221,629 of record QXTE01000115.1, on the reverse strand, counting down.
TCCCAGAGCTTTAGGTCATCTTTTAAGTATCGCAGGCCTAGCTCCTTGATAACCTTGAAAAGAACTGAGATCTTGAACCTGATGCAATATTCTATGGGGAGCCAGCATAGTGAGCAGATGACAAATGTGATGCTTTTGTTTATGAGGGTGGTATATTATTAGATTGGTTTTAATGTTTTTATAATGTTCTTATACATTTACAGAATTAAATTATAGCTCAGAGCCCCAAGAGCCTTGGCAGAGGATGCTTTAAAAACTGAATTAGTATTAGTTAGGTTTATCCTTGAAAATACCATGGAAAATGTTAACTATGCACACAAACAGGCCATTGTGCATCTGCATGTTTTCTCTGTAGTTTCTCCTCTCACTCCAGACAGATGAACTATTCTAATATGAAGATTAAACCCAAGCAGACCGTGGCCACACACTTCATGGAAAATCAACTAACGTCGCCTGAACCAAAACTATGATGTGTAAACTTGAACAGAAAAAAAAAAAGTTTTACCGATTGCTGCATAATTTGAATCTTCCAGGACAGGGAGGGCTCAGAACTAGAAGTGCATGTCTGCAGTAGTCAATTGTGGATGGGAGCAACTTGGCTGTTATGAAAGGAGAAGCATAAGTGAGAGAGGATTAGAGGAATAATGTGTGGAAAAAATGATGTGAAAAAGTACATTGACAACTGAGTGAGAAGAGAAAGAAAGGCACAGTTTCTTCTCAGGGCTACAGAGAAGGAAAGCATAAGAAAATTCTGTGTCTGCTTAAAGCCTTTGAAGCTAGATTTAGGCCCCATCTATAATTTACTGAACATTGTATAAACCTTGTATGCACTTCCAAATAACAGTTTAAATACGGTTTTGGCCAGCTAAGATGAACATAGACTGAATGCTGTTCAGAGTATTTATTATTTATTTCAGTTTCCAAAATGTGTTCTGGTTACATGTACATCAGTATACAAACAGCAGTTAGGACCAGTGTCTAACAATTAGACTCTCCACAAATTCCCAGAATTCTCCTGGCCACCACACAACAGACACCCAACTCCTCCTACTCTCTCCCTCCTTACAACAATTCATTCCTCCTCCACATGAGAGAAGCTTATATCTAAAATTAGTTAAATCACACCTTTGCCCCCACTCATGCTAGCTGGGCCAACTGTTTAAAACAATTTAGCTGCTTTAGCACAGTTCAACAAACTGTTTCTGAACAACACAGATGAGGCTTTAATTAGGAGAAGTAGTAGCTACAGAGTATGTAAGCCACAAGGGCTTGGTTTACTCTGCCAAGAAGTAGTCAGGAAAAAACAAAAAATAAGACAATTCCTATAACAAGTCAAGACAAACACCAGATATAAGCCTGGTGAGAATAGATTCTCTCAGAAAGAGAGAGTCCTCACCCCCAGAAAGCTGCTCAAAGCATTCAGGTGAGTTTAAATTCCACCGAAGCACAAGAGACTAAAGAATTTGATGGCTAAGAGCAAAACAGGCTAACTACAAAATATGAATACTTAGAAACAAGAGGCATCAAGGATGTATAGTACTCAAAGTGCAAGGCCAGGACATATTCAGCCAATTCCAGAAGCTTGTTAAAGGAGTTTTTAAAAAAATGCATTTTCTGGCTAAAGCTGATAATACCTAGCTGTTATATAGTGCTTTTCATCCACAGATCTCAACACGCTTTACACAGGTTGTCAATATCATTATGTAACTATTGTCCTACCACATATAATACAATTACCTACATTGTATGTGGTCAATTACCAGGCACAGGGTATTCTCTTACAGATTGTATGTACAGACATTTTGGGAGTCCCTCAGTTTTTCATTAGTGCATTTTCTCCCAGCCTCTTCTAGGGCATGGAAACAGCAGGCACTTCACTTTTTAAAATTTCTTTAAAGACATCTGCCTTGCTAGAAGGAGCCGCATATAAGATTATGCTGTCAGACAAAAAGCAAAGCAGATACAAGGAAACAATACAGAACCAGCCTTAAGCACAAGCAACTATTCAGGCAGGGATCCTCACTTTTTGAGGCGCATGCATTCAGTAGATCATGGTGCATAGGTCCACGAGAGACATTATTAAGGGAACAAGAGTAAACTATGACAATGCATAGGAAAGATAGGAAGTATTGTAAGAGGAGGGTACCCTAGTTTAACCTGGACATCTTCAATGACATGCAACTCAAAAAAGAGTCATAAAAGAAGTGGAAATTAGGTCAAATTACAAAGGATGAATATTTTTAAAAAAACACCATGACCATGTAGAGACAAAATTGGAAAGATCAAGGCTCAAAATGAGATTAAACTAGCTAGGGACATAAAGGGTAACAAGAAAGTATTTTACAATACATGAGAAGCAAGAGGAAAACCAGGGACAGGGTAGTGCCATTACTATATGAGGAGGAAAAGACTAACAGAAAACACAGCAATAGTCAAACTGATAAATGTCTTTTTTGTTTGTTTTCACCAAAAAAGTTAGCAGTTATTGGACGATTAACATAATAAATATTAGTGTAAATGGGGTAGAATTTGAGGCTAAAACAGGAAAAAAACAAGTTAAGAACTACTTAAACAAGCTAGATGTCTTCAAGTCAGCAGGGCCTGATGAAATACATCCTAGAATACTTAAGGAACAGGCTGAAGAGAGCTGAGTCATTCGTGATTATCTTTGAGAACTCATGGGAGTGGAAGGGATCCCAGAGGACTGGAAAAAGCAGATATAGTGCCTATCTATTAAAAGGAGAACAAGGACAACCCTGGGTAATTACAGATCAGTCAGCTTAACTTTGGTACCGAGAAAGATAATGGAACAAATAATCAACCAATCAGTGGCAAATACTTAGAAGATGATAAGATAAGTAACAGTCAACATGGATTTGTCAAGAAAAATCATGTCAAACCAACCTAATATCCTTCTTTCACAGGGTAACAAGTCTTATGGATGAAGGGAAGCAGTAGATGTCAGATCTTGACTTTAGTAAGGCTCTTGATACTGTCTCACATGACCTTCCCATAAATAAATTAGAGAAATATAGCCTAGATGAATCTACAATATGGTGGGCACACAATTGGCTGGAAAACCATACTCAGAAAGAGTAGTTATCAATGGTTCACAATTGAGCTGGAAGGGCATATCAAGTGGGGACCCACAGGGATCTGTCCAGGGTCTGGTTCTGTGCAATGTCTTCATAAATGATTTGTATAATGGCATACAGAGTAGGGTGACCAGATGTCCCGATTTTATAGGGACAGTCCCGATTTTTGGGTCTTTTTCTTATATAGGTTCCTATTACCCCCCACCCCTGTCCTGATTTTTCACACTTGCTGTCTGGTCACCCTAATACAGAGTACATTTATAAGATTTGCAGATGATATCAAGCTGGAAGGGGTTGTAAGCTCTTTGGAGGCCAGGGTTAGAATTCAAAATGATATTGACAAACTGGAGAAATGGTCCGAATTAAATAGGATGAAATTCAGTTAGGACAAATGCAACCGACTACACTTAGGAAGACATAATACTGGGCTAGCTGGACCATTGATCTGACCCAGTATGGCCATTCTTATGTTCTAATAATCAACTGCACAAATACAATATGGGAAGTGACTTCCTCGGAAGGAGTACTGCAGAAAAGGATCTGAGGGTTATAGTGGATCACAAACTAAATATGGATCAAAAATGTAACACTGTTGCAAAAAAAGCAAACATCATTCTGGGATGTATGAGCGGGAGTGTTGTAAGCAAGGCATGAGAAGAAATTCTTCCACTCTATTCAGCACTGAAAAGGCCTCAACTGGAGTATTGCATCCTGTTCTGGACACCATACTTTGGGAAAGAGGTGGACAAACTGGAGAAAGTCCAGAGGAGAGCAACAAAATGATTAAAGGCACAGAAAATATGCCCTATGAGGAAAAAATGAAAATATTGGGTTTGTTTAGTCTGGAGAAGAGAAAACTGAGGGGGGACATGATAACAGTCTTCAAGTACGTAAAAGGTTGTTATAAAGAGGAGGGTGATAAATTGTTCTCCTTAATCACCGAGGTCAGGACAAGAAGCAATGGGCTTAAGTTGCAGCAAGTGAGATTTAGGTTGGACATTAGGAAACACTTCTTAACTGTCAGGGTGTTTAAGCACTGGAACAAATTACTTTGGGAGGTTGTGGAATCTCCATCATTGGAGGTTTTGAAGACTAGGTTAGACAAACTCCTGTCAGGAATGGTCTAAATAATATATAGCCCTGCCTCAGTGTAGGGGACTGGACTAGATGACCTGTCGAGGTCCCTTCCAGTCCTTCATTCCTATGATTTCTGCATATCATAAGGCTGCTCCCAAACAAGTAGAAGAAGAAAGCTAAGCAAAGCAGACTTTATCCGAAATGAACAAAGGAAAAACAGGATGTTCTACCCAAGTAACAGTGGGTTTAAATGACAAAAATGCCTAGAAGTTAGAAGTGGATAAGACCTATTATATCATCCAGTGCATTTCCTTGTCAATACAGGATGGTTCCCCATAGTATATGTTGTAGTACTTGGGACATATGCAACTACTGACTGAACAAACTGCTTGGGCATCACCACTTCCCTTGAACTCTCACACAAAACATTTTTGATGACATTCATCCTAAATTCTCCCTTTCTTAATTTCATTCCATTGCTCCTAGTATTTCCTGGTATCTCAAATAGATACTTATTCTGCATACTCTTCTTTCCCCACCAAAAAACTGTCTCCTAGCCAAGCTACACATAACTAGTTACTTTTAATACTTCCTCACTATCAGTCCCCTCTTCATTTTTGTTACTTTCCTCTAAACTCCCTTCAGTTGGCCTGTAATATCCAAAGTTGAATGCAGTATATTCTGGATGAAGTCCCCTCAGAACCCCTGAAATGTACAATAATGGCTCAAGGTAATCTTGTCCAGCTATTCTACATCAGCTAAGAGAAAACTGTCTGAAACTAAACATGTGGAAGATCTTAAATGCACCATGCCATAAAAGGTCACTGTGTATTTAGAATTTTGATCCAGCCATAAATGATGAGAGTCGTGCAAAGAACCAAGAAGGAGTATGCATCACAGGTTCTGTCTACATTAGCGACTGTACACGTGTCCCTGTATGTGGTTGTGCCATAGCTACCCTACTGTCCACTTCTAAACCCCAGAAGCACATGTCTGAAGGCAAGTAGCAGGTGAGTAAGCTAGCATGCCTGAGGGGTGTGGGTAAGTACATTCCTCAGGCTATGGCCCTGTGCCTGTGCCAGTGTGCAGCATGGATGGGGGCAAGAGGCATATATCACATCTCAGGTTTCTATAGTCCTTCACCCCCAGTTCCACAATGCACTGAACCCTTTTCTTCCTGACCTTTACCCAAACTATAAAGGTCCCTGCCCCCCATTTTCACCAGTAGTAACGAGCTGTGCTGACCATATCAGAACAGCTTTCTGCTGCACTCTGTAGATCAATACAGGTGAACATGGATCCTGTTCTGAGAGTAGCCACCTGACCTGCCAACCACACCCAGGTGCTGACCAATGTGTGGTCACAGTACACCGTCCTCCATGACTTGTTCTGGAGCAGCAGGAATGTTCACCAGTGCCAGGAAATTTCACAGAGGCTGGAGGAGGCACTAGGGTTGCCAGGTGTCCAGTTTTCGACTGGAACACCCGATCCAAAAGGGACCCTGGCAGCTCCAGTCAGCACTGCTGACTGGGCCATTAAAAGTCCAGTCGTGGCACAGTGGGGCTAAGGCAGGCTCCCTGCCTGCTGTTGCTCCGCATGGCTCCCAGAAGCAACAACATGTACCTCATTCGGTTCCTACTCGTAGGGGCAGCCAGGGGGCTCTGCATGCTGCCCCTGCACCAAACACCGGCTCTGCAGCTCCCATTGGCCTGCGGACAGGGCAGCGTGCAGAGCCACCTGGCTGCGCCTCTGCGTAGGAGCAGGAGTGGGGACATGCCACTGCTTCTGGGAGCTGCCTGATGTAAGCGCACCCCTGCCCCCCTCCTGTGCCCCAACCCCCTGACCCAGCCCATATCCCCTCCCGCCCTCTGAACCCCTCAGTCCCAGCCCGTAGCCCCCTCCTGCACTTCAAACCCCTAATCCCCAGTCCCACCCCAGAGCCCGCACCCCCCCTACACACCTCCAACCCTCTGCCCCAGCCCTGATCCCCCTCCTGCCTTCTGAACCCCCCTGGGCCCAGACCGGAGCACCCTCCTACATCCCAAACCCCTCATCCCCAGCCCCACCCCAGAGCCTGCACCCCCAGCCGGAGCCCTCCCACCCCCCCCCACCCCCACCCCCTCCCCTAGGCCCGAGCCCCCCCCCGCACCCCAAACCCCCCCCCCCCCGCCCCGGGCCCCCCCCCCCCCCCCCCCACCCGCCCCCCCCCCCCCGGCCCCCCCCCCCCCCCCAACCCCCTGCCCTAGCCCAGCGCCCCCTCCTGCACTCCAAACCCCCCAGCCCCAGCCTGGAGCCCCCCCCTGCACCCCAAATTCCTCATCCCTGCCCCCACACCAGAGCCCGCACCCCCAGACACAGCCCCTACCCCCCCTCCTCCCCCACCCCCCCCCCACGCCCCTCACCCCCCCCCCCCCCCCGCCGCCCCCCCCCCACCCACCCCCCCCCCCCCCCGCCCCCCCACCCCCCCCCCCCCCCCCAAACCCCCCCCCCCCCCCCAACCCCCTGCCCTAGCCCAGCGCCCCCTCCTGCACTCCAAACCCCTCAGCCTCAGCCTGGAGCCCCCTCCTGCACCCCAAACCCCTCATCCCCAGCCCCACCCCAGAGTCTGCACCCCCAGCCGGAGCCCTCACACTCCCCCACACCCCAACCCTCTGCCCTAGCCCAGAGCCCCCTCCTGCACTCCAAACCCCTCAGCCTCAGCCTGGAGCCCCCTCCTGCACCCCAAATTCCTCATCCCTGGCCCCACACCAGAGCCCGTACCCCGAGACACAGCCCTTACCCCCCCTGCACTCCAACCCCCTATCCCAGCCCAGGGCCCCCTCCCACAGCCTGAACCCCTCATTTCTGGCCCAACCCTGGAACCTGCACCCCCAGCCTAGAGCCTGTACCCCCTCTCAAACCCCAACCCCCTACCTCAGCCAGGTGAAAATGAGCAAGTGAGTGAGGGTGGGGAGATGGAGTGAGCGGGGGGGGCACCTCAGAGAAGGGGTGGGGCTTCAGAGGAGGGGTGTAACAAGGGGCGGGGCAAGGGTGTTCGGTTTTGTGTGAGTAGAAAGTTGGCAACCCTATCAGGCATGCATTGAGAGTGGATTCCAGCCGAGTGCCGGGAACACATCAAGCACCTGAGGATCCTGGACAGGACGGCAAAAGGCTCTAACAGTCACTCCCGAAGGGTACGTCGTACATGCCCCTTCTTCAGTGAGCTGAACCGGGTGCTGTCAAGGGCTCCTACAGAACATGAACTGTCTGATGGGATGCCAATGAGACCCAAGGTGAAGAGGCAGCAGGGACCATGGAGGATGCCCCAGAAGACCCAGAGGATGAGGAGCATATGATTCTGCACCTCTACCCAGAGGAGCCAGTTGAGGTAGCGCCCTCCCTCCCCCACCTCAACAAACTGGAGGAGAACTCCACAGCAGGAACCAGAACCCATGGCTGGTAAATTACAATAGACTTCCACCTTTGCCACCAATATCCTCTCTTGCTCTGGTGCTACATCCCTGATTTTAACCCCAGGCCCAGCTCCGCTTCAAACTTAAGATGGTCTCCAAGCAAGACACACCTATAAATAAATCAATTATTTAACGGATTTCTGATGAACCACTAATATGTATTTGGCAGAAGCTATAAAACAGAATATTAAGGAACAATCATTATGGCCCTGCATTTCTTGGCTGGCATGCAGGCAGCAATGCTCCCAGGTCCACATGGACCAGTGGAAGGGAGGGCGCACGTTTAGAAAGATCCTGATTGGGGATGGGACAGTTGTAGAAAACTTATAGTTGTTTCTCCAAGCTAGTAAGAGTGGTCTCTTGTCCCTTGGAAGATTACACAGTTTCAGTGCTCTTCCCTCCCCGCCCCTTGATCTTACAAATGGGAGCCAATTTTTCCTCATGGGCTGCGAAAGCTGTCTGAGAACCAAGGATAGTCTAACAGCTGCATTCCTGGGATACTGAAAAGTATCAAAATCGTGGCCTTCTATAGCAAAGTTATGTTATGTGGGGAGATTTCTCAGCTTCTTCCAAAGGGGAAAAATATAATGCTTTGTGTTTGAACTGGCAGGCTCTCCAGCCCCCTAGAGGCTGGACACAGCAGAGACAGATGGAGGAGCAGCTCATTGGCATAGACAGAAGAAACCAGGAGCAGTCTGAGTTCCTCAGGGTATGAAAGGATCAGGCTCTTCAGCAGGAAGAGACACTGATGGACCAGCTCATGGAGGTTAGGGGATAGGAGCCATAGTGGAGAGGGTCATAGAACTGGTGGTCAAACAAGTTTGGGTCCACCTACTGCCGTGACCAGTGCACCTGTCTATGACCACCGCCACCCTCACAACCTCCTCCTCCTGCCCAGGGTGCTGCTGAGCAAGAGGAGCCAATCCTCCCTCCCCCAGTGACTTACATGTTCAATACGGTACTTTTAATACATGTTATAGTTTCTTTGTCTTGTGTGTGAACCCTTCTTCCTAAGTATGATGTACATAAGATGCTTTCAGATTTGGGATTAGGCCCCATGATTCACAGCACGTGAACAGAAGCGGTGTAACTGCTGGTGCCATCACACTGCAAACACTTGTCTGTCTGTCCTCACCCCATAACCCCAATTTTGGCTATGGGTTAAAAAATATCCAAAGTCCCAAGGATATAAGGGAGGGATGGGTAAAGTGCGGTTTGTGTTTTGTGTCTGCAGAAAGCATAGGTTGTTCTAAATGCAGCAGAACTCACAACACAGAAAATGGGTAGATAAATCTCTTTATGGCTTGGTTTGCATGCAAAAAAACCAAAACACAATTCAAGTAACAATACAGGCCTCTGCCATTATCCAGAGATTTCCCCCCAACCCCTCCGCCCAATCCAAACCTTGACCAGTTTCAACTTTAGCGATTAGTGCTCCATAACAGCCACTAAGTGCAATTAACACTGCTGACAAAGAACAGTTTAAAACAGAATGGATGCACACACTGCCAAAAGCAAATGCTGATAAGGTCTTTGAGAGATTGAGTGCTTCCTATAAGAGGTCTGTGAACAGTAGCAGGCGTCACTTGGGGGCCAGCAGGCCTAGTGATCAGGATGTGGCCAGTCTCTCTGAGCCTGGAGATGGCTCTTCCGGACAGTTCAAGGCGCCCAGCAGCCCACAGAATCTGCTGGGGTCTCTCAGGTGGCCAGGGGAAGAGGGAAAGATAGGAGGACCCAGGAACCTCCCTCTCCACCAGGTCCCAGCCTAGGGTCGAGAGGCAAGGGTTCAGTCCCTTCTGACTGCCACTCCAGATCAGCCTGCCCTGGGCTGCTTCCTATTTTCCCTGTCTCTCTTCAGTTTGGGGTGTGGCCCCACCCCTCTGCTTGCACAGTCTTGGTAGTTCGGGGCATCACCTGTGGGGAATGCTTCCCAGCTCACCCTGAGAATCCAGTTGTCCCCCCCTTAGTCAGGAGCAAGGAGGATCCCGGCTGAATCTTACTCACAGTCCCGGTGCTTGCTCTGTAGACTGCTCTGCTTCAGCGGCTGCAGCCTGCCTGCCATCTTGCAGCCAATCTCTCTTCCATGCTCCCCCACTGCTGGACTGCCAGAGCTCCCTTTTAAGCAGGTTCTCCATATAGAGCATGCCCGGCAGCTGCTGGGGGCCTGTTTCACCACTCCTTTTATCTTAGTGCGCGCTCTGTGAATGCCATCACACGGGTTAAGACTAAAGCATTACACTATGACCACATTACAACCAGCCATCCCCCTCCACAGCACAAATCCAAACCAAAAGTATTAATCCAGTGGAGATGCCCTGTTATGATTGTCTGTAACGTGTGACTTGTCACAGGAACAAACAGCTAATGACCTTTGCCTATGGGGGAACAAAACCCGCACAAAGCTATGGCACATACTTGTGGGGCTACAATGTTCCCTCATGTGCTTTTCCGGGAGCTGCATAGGGTGTGAAGGCATCCCTCAGCACAGGAAGATGTCATCCTCTGCCTCCCTACTGTGCCAAGATGTATGCTAATTTCCCTTGCCCTCTGCGAACCAGGACCAGTGTACACGGGGGTGGGATCTGGCTGCCTGTACAGAGTTTGTAAACCAGGCTTGTCCTGAGCCCACCCAGGACAGAAGCGCTCCCCTTTACCCTCACAAATGTTATAAGTGCACAATCGGTGATGATTATACAAATGACGTTTGCCACACTGGCATCCAGATGAGTGCACAGGCAGCACCAAGAAGATTTCAGCCTCCAAACATGTACTCCACATTCATTCTGCAGCTACTGAGTTTGTAGCTGAATTCCTTTTTTCCAGGTGTCAGGGTACGGTTACATGAGCCAAGTTAACACCAGGGTCCCCAAAATAACAGTTGGAACAGGCACACCACAGAGAACCATATCATTTCTGGGAATAAAGTCCCTTCTTCCCCCTTCAAATACAATCCCAATCTCCTGAACAACCTGGCTTCATGAATTTTCCTGTTTCCCCCAATTTGGTATTCATGAATCTGCCTCTGAGGTCCACTAAGCCTTGCAGAATAAGTAACAGTAACCTTTTCAGTTCACGTACGCACTTCACTGGGCAAAACATTGGTCTATGGGTGCCACTGATGGCCTCATCACAGTTCAAAAACCCCATCCTCTGAAATCCAGCTATTATTTCTGGAACTTTTCTTATGGCAACCACCCGCAGGTAGATCACAGTGTTAATTGCCTTGAAAACCTGCACAACTACCGCCCCCAGTGGACTTTCCAACCCTGAAGTTGTTTGCAATAGACTGATAGCTGTCTGATGTTGCCAGCTTCCACAATGCAATAGCCACCCTCTTCTGCACTGGTATGGCATGCCCGAATTGAATGTTCTGGCACTGGAAGTTTGGTGCAAGCTCCTCACACAGCTCCATGAAGGTCTGTTTTCTCATTTGGATGTTCTGAAGCCATGGCTGGTCATCCCAGGTTTCCAAAATGATGTGATCCCACCACACCATGCTGGTTTTCCTGCACCAGAAGCAACAGTCCATCCACAGACATACTGTGGCAATACCAGCATTCAGCATATCTGTTTCATGGGAGCTGAATGAATTGTTATTCATTCTCCAGATCAGCTGTCTTTGACGTGTCCGAAACCTTCTGCCCAAATTCCATTCTACAACTTACTGATCACCTACACCACTACATAAACATTTGCCCTGCAATAAGAAACAGTAGCAGAACCATATCACCATCCCATTGCTTCACGTCTTCCACCCAGTTTGGCACAGGGGAGACATGAGCGGCCAGCAGCAAATGTGGAAGGCGGGGGACTGTGCCAACAACACACAGTGACAGTGTGGACATGGGTATACACAGCATAAATGGACACTTGACACAGGTATAAGGAATATACTCAAGCATGTAGGTAGACAAGTAACCAAGTATGCATGTCAGTATAGACCAGGGGTAGGCAACCTATGGCACTCGTGCCGGAGGCAGCACACGAGCTGATTTTCAGTGGCACTCACACTGCCCGGGTCCTGGCTACTGGTCCGGGGGGCTCTGCATTTTAATTTAATTTTAAGTGAAGCTTCTTAAACATTTTAAAAACCTTATTTACTTTACATACAACAATAGTTTAGTTATATATTATAGACTTATAGAAAGAGACCTTCTAAAAACGTTAAAATGTATTACTGGCACACGAAACCTTAAATTAGAGTGAATAAATGAAGACTCGGCACCCCACTTCTGAAAGGTTGCTGACCCCTGGTATAGACAGAGCCACAGAGGTAAGCCAGGGAAGGCTGACTGTCCAGAGATGAGTAAGATCCATATTGGCTGCAGGAAATGTTATGACTGTTAAAAGCAGGCCAACTGCTGTTGTGGAGATTTTGGCCAATTAGTGAGATTGTTGGAATATATCAGCTCCCATTTTCTATCCCGCTCCTCTCCCAAATACTGTGATTTCAAAATCTCCCCCCCCCCCCCCCCCCCCCCCCCCCCCCCCCCCCCCCCCCCNTTCTTAATTCCCATTGTTTACACTCTGGTTCATGGTCTTGACGTTCTCTCTCGATTACCATAATAACTTCCTTCTCCCTGGCCTGCCCAACTCTTCATTTCAACAGTTTTCTTTTCCATTGTCCCAACCATATCAGCCCCATTTCTTAAATCTCCCTCACTGATTATAAACTTTCAACTCTCCCATTTCTATTGACTAGCTTTGATCTGCACATGACAGCGAGCTATTATTTCTCTTCTGCCCTGCTTTATTCTTGTATTTGAAAATCTGTATTTTCAAACTTTTTACATAGTAGATTTTGCATCTTCCCCATTTGTGGTTAGCCTCTTCACACATCTCTCATGCGAACTCTTCAGGCCAGGGAGTGTTCTTTTAATCTGTGTAAATGCCATAAAAACTTGCAACATTATACCAGGGACTGTGTTTGCCTGCAAGTAGCCATGATGTTGAAGAGTGATGAGCTATTCACTCATAGCTGAGACCATCATCCAAACTTTTTTGGTTGGGCCTCATAACCTATCGGATGCTAAGGATTTAAAACAAAGATCAGTGTGCCTGGATTGCAAGACTTTTGACACCTGAGCCTGAAGCCTTCAGAGCTTAAGAAACTCCAACCAGTACAGAACTTTGCAGCGCATCCCCTCAGCAACATGGGCTACTATGAACTCATCAAAACCTGTCTTCTGCCATCTACACTGGCTTTCCATAGAATATCAGATCAAGTTCACTGTCTCAGTCCTTATCTTCAAGGCACTCCCTGGCCAGGTCCAGTACATAAAAGAACACTTGAAGCTCCAGGATGAAGACAGTAGTCAAACATGGTCCTCCAACACAATGGAACTCTCTACTATAAGAGTAAAGCTCATCTGTACAGATGATAGAACTTTCTCAAGGGCCAGTCCAAGACTGTAGAAATAACTCCTTCAGGAACTAAGGACCATCACAAACCTCACCACCTTCCACTCAAAATGCAAGACGCACTTCTTTGGCCTTGCCTTCTTTAACATAACATACAGCAACATTTACATATATTAAAAATCCCCTATTAAAACAAGATACTCTACTGTACCACTTCTCCCCCTGGGAAAGGACAAACAGCACATGACAGATGTGTAGTCACATTTCTTAGTATGTTACTGGATGGTACTCAGGTACTCCAATGATGAAAGTGGTATAAGAAACCATACAGAATAGGAACCACCAAGTACACTAATTGCTATGGTGGGTTCAAAATGGTGCTAGTTAAAACATGTTTGTTAACACAGTTTCTATCACAATGCATTTTCCCAGTGCAGACATGGCCTAAAGGCTCATGGCTGTATAGTGGGAGTGATGTCTGACGAGAAATGCTGGTTTCTAACACGGAGCCACTCTCATGAAGGGAGAGAAGTACCTTTCTTATCAAAGCATATCAAGACCATTTACAGAGGGAAGTACTTCTCTCCCAGAGCAATGGTGGCAGAATCTGGCCCATAGAATGCAGAAAAGCTCGTCTTTCAAATATAATCTCTCCATGCTTGATTTTAAGTACAGATAGTGGGTAGAAAGCTTTCAGCAGTTACTACTACATATAACTAGAATATTAAAAACAAACACGTTGTACCAAATATCTAATACTGTAGCTTTCAAAACTGATCAAACAGCACTTTTAAAACCAATATTTTTCCCATTATGCAAATGTCTATTGAAATGTTTAACTATGAAATATTCATCACAGATATGCACATCCAGATGGCTAAATAAAGCTTTGAATATATAAACATGAAATTTTAGATATAGATATGTGATGTCTTGTTTATCCAGACTTAGAGTTGGTATTCATCACAATTTTTATCAGAGAACTGATACTAGTATCAGAGAACTGATACTAATATCAGAATTTTTTTTTTTAAGTTGTGGCTTAGTCCCATCCCTCCTAGTTAACACAAAGTTGGACACATATCTATTTTTCATATCGCTTCTCAAAAAATATCTTATGCCCCCTGATCTTAACTATGGAAGTTTTTGTTACCCACCCAAATTCTTAATCTTATTTTGAATTTTACTATGCTCTCAGCTTCAATAATATTTTGCAGCTATATATTTCACAGGTTAATTACAAGGATACATAGGAATGCTTGATTTACCTTCCGTATATCATTTATCACAGGGTCACCCCCAGCAATCCTTCAGTACTGAGGTATGTCATTGGCCATCATGCTGTGTAGTTGGACTAGGCATTTCTGGAGTTCCTTACACAGTCTTGACTAACTTAAATATTGTGTCATCTCTAAATTTTTCAACTTCACTGTTCACCTGATTTTTAAAGATAGGTACAACATTTGCTACACTCTAGTCCTCCTGAACAGAAGCTTATTTTAATGAGATTGGATTTTTTTTCACAGCTCAGCCGCTACATTTAAGAAACTATAGCCCTTTAATGTCTGTGTCCTTCCCAGTTTTCATAGTTAACTGACCCTCAGAGTTCACTAGAAAGCCATGTGACAAAAATATTCAGTACAACCCAGGAAACAAAGTGCCTGCTTGTAAAACATAGTGAAAACTCCTCCAGGTTTTTTTTTTAATCAAAATGTATTTGAGGTTTTAGAAATGTACTGACAGAACACAATGCTGAAAAAACATCAGAGAAGTCAAGACAAATACGTTTTTCACTTACTCTTGACTACTTTAACTGCTAGCTAGAGAGAGTAATTTGCTCTAAAAAATTTCAGTGCTGGAATCCCATATTGCAAGCAGCTTTCAGTCCCATGAACAAAGTAAAGTGGTCTCTGTTTTTTAACTGCAAAACTCAGTGATGTGGAGAACTTTGGCATCGCTACAAAGGACAGACAGAATGGATGCAGTCTAAACAGATATGGCTGTTTGGTTTCTGTTCCGGAACTGCTGAACATAGAAGTAAACTGTAGGGACCTTGTTTGCTTGCACTGAATATCATAAGCAGCACTGCTTTGATTAAGAGGCCCACTTTCCTTCTACTGCAGAAACAAGCTCATAAAACGAAGTCTCAATGTAACAGTTGTTAAATATTCTATACTTGCAAAAATACATTAACTGCAATTACATACAAAAGCTAAACAGAAATAGGATTTTACACAGTCCTCATCCAAAGCCAGAACTCCACCCACAGATATTCCATGGGCTGCTCTCAGCATTGCCTAAAAGACAGAACCCTTTCTAGTCCGCTTTTGTACTGGATTCCCTGAAATTTTTGGTCCATATCCTACTAACTGAGATAGTCAACATCTCTTTTAAGGAGAAAAATCTATCACCCACCAAAAGCACACCATAAATCCAGGCAGTGCTTAAAATACCAACACAATTCGCACCTCTACCTACCACTTAGTATTAATCTTCTGTTCTTGAGCAAGTTAACAGAGCAGCTCACAAAGTGTCGTCTTCTACTCCATCTAGACATTGCCAGTATCCTGGGCCTCTCCTAATCAGGCTTCAGGCTAGGACATGGAACAGAGATAGTGCTAGTGGCACTGATAGATCTCCTCTGGGACCTGTGCTAAGGCCTCCTTCACACACCTCCCCACAGTATTTGACAGAGTTGACCATAGAAAACTGATATCCTGCCTCAGGGGTGTGGCAGGGGTTAACATGTGCACACTGAGGTGACTTCGAAACTCCTTTCAGACTGCACCAGACAGTGAAAAGGGGCACCTGCATGTCAACCAATCTCCTCACTTGTGGCACTCTTATCCTCCCCCATGTCCAACATCTGTATGAAAAAGAAATCTCACCGTAAGAGGATTTAGCGTTTAACACACTGACAGGTTGCCTTTCAATTAAAGGCAACAACATTTTAAATAGTTCATTCAATTATAAAATATCATCTTGGGAAAAGCAAACAGCAACAGGTTTTTAACAGATCAGTTACAGCAAAAGGGATTCTCTTCAAGTTAATAAACCAGTAATTAATGATTCTGTCTACCTAGTAACCACATTTCAGCCACACAAAATGCACTGAATAAAAATCATACGTTCTTTTCCGTCAATACATTTTCCATGGGTATGCTGGTATCCATTTACCCCATAAAGAAATCAGCTAGTGACAGGGTTGGCTTTTAGAAGAGTTACAGTATGTGGATGTAATTGCTTTCACTAAAAACCATATCACACGTCACAAAGTATTCCTTTCAAATGATACCTAATAAATCAAACAAACATGATTAATGTTAGTTACGCATCTACTTTCAGTTGCAATATTTTTAGAGTCCACATATGTGAGATGAAGAAGTTGAAAATAATGCCATAGTCTTCATATCATAGGGAGACTCTTTATTCTAAACAAAAACAAAAAACCAAAATAAAAAACAAACAAAAACAAACAAAGATACTTTCAACACTGCATTGTGTTTTTGAACATGCACTATGCTCATCATTGCAAACACTTCAATTTCACTTTCTAGACTCTCCCCCTACGTTGCAGGGTGGATTAAATGGATAATAGAAACAAAGGAGCAGTGATTTTCTCCTTAAAAAGTAGGTCTGCCAGAGGGCCCACTGCATAGAATCATAGGCCTAGAAGAGACTTCGAAAGGTCATCTAGTCCTGTCCCCTGCACTCATGGCAGGACTAAGTATTGTAGACCATCCCTGACAGGTGTTCGTCTAACCTGCTCTTAAAAATCTCTAACGAGGCAGATTCCACAAACCCCCTATTACAGTGCTTAACCACCCGGACAGTTCGGAAGTTTTTCATAATGTCCAACCTAAACCACCCTTGCTGTAATTTAAGCTCATTGCTTCTTGTCCTAGCCTCAGAGGTTAAGGAGAACAATGTTTCTCTCTCCTCCTTGTAACAACCTTTTATGTATTTGAAAACTGTTATGTCCCCTCTCAGTCTTCTCTTCTCCAGACTAAACAAACCCAATTTTTTCAGTCTTCCCTCATAGGTCATATTTTCTAGACATTTAATAATTTTTGTTGCTCTTCTCTGGACTTTCTTCAATTTGTCCACATCTTTCCTGAAATGTGTCTAGAACTGGACACAATACTCCAGCATCTTAAGCTTTGGAAACTGGGTGAGACTAGAAGATATCCTCAAAGCGTCATATTGAATATAATAACTGGGTTTCAGGAGGCTGTGTTTAAAATCTATTGCTTAACCTGCTGGGTCAAAGGGTCTGTGTCATAGGTCTTTATTGGTCCAATACTAATCAATATTATATAATCATAGAGCAGTCAAAAGATTTCTATTACTTGACTTAGGTAGTTTTTTGTTAAACTCTTAGCCCCAATGGAGATTTTTTTTTTAAACCACAGTGATGTTACAGTTTATACCAAGGTTTTGCATTTGAATCCAAGAGAGAAGTCAAAATGACTCTTTGCTTACATGCTCATTCAGTATCTAAGGCTAAGTATCTTAAATTCACTGTAAGTGTAGTGTCTCAATTACTAAAGATATAGTAAACAGAAAAAGAACTAGTGACTAAATCCATGTCTGATTTAGTTACTGCACATTGTCCTCATTACATGCTGTTGAGTAAACAGCTTTACAGGCCAACACTAAACTGAGTTTGTAGAAATAATTTTGGTTACTAGTTACAGTTTAAAAATCTTCCAATAATGTCAACTTGTAAAGCATTCTGGAGATTGGAGCAGCATCAGAAGTTCAGTAAGTTTAGAATTTCAAGGAAGAATGGGTTGGCCTGAGATACTGGTCTATAAATGTGCTTTGGATCATTTCCAGCTCGGAACACACTCACCAAACATTCTTATGATTGGATGGCCAAAAACATTGTAATTGCATACACTATGCTGTACACTCAGAAACAACAAAGCACTCCAAGCCACAAAATTTCTTTTAGAATTCTCTCATTGCTCTTGGAGTAACCAAATGGGTGAACTACACAGCTTTCGGTGAATAGAAGCAATTCTATTTCAGTGCTAAACATGTTTTCATGAAGACCTAAGATTTTATCAGAAGTGAGTTAACAGCGAGGTTGTGCAACAAAAGAACTCCAACTAGCAAGAAAAGATGCATTCACCTTTTACGGCACTAATTTTAAACAAAACTCTTTAAAGCAAAGTTTAGAATCCATCTTTTTAGGGACTGCTAAAGCCCACAATACTATAGTAACTGAACACCATTCAAAAACTTGAAAACAGAAATCTCTCTTCCCTATTCTTCTATCCCAGAAGACAGTAGGAGAAATAAGTGATTCGCTTATAGACTTGTCTTGTTGGTGTGTGTGAGAGCTTGTGTGTAGAAGTTATTGAGAGAAAGCTAAATCAAAGAAATGAGTTTGCTTGTGAGGTCTGGTCATTTTTTTTGTAGGAATGCACTCCACAGTCTATGTTAGCTCCTGTGAAAGTTCTGTCTTCTGCCCTCCACCTATTGCTTGTCAGTTTACTTGTCCCAGATGTAGATGTGATGGAGAGCATGGCTGCAGATAAACTACAGATCTCTCAGGCTACAGCCATTTCCTTATAGGACTCTAAATACCAGAACAGAGACCTCGAATGGGACTCTATTCTGTGGGGAGTCAGTGCAGACAGAGCATTGGGATGGTGAGTTCATGGTGACCTGTGCTGCTAGGTAGATGGGCACTATGTTTTGTAGCAGATGAAGCATTGTCAGGGTGTGTGGTTTTATTCCCAGCTGGGAATTGCAATAATTATGTGGCTGTTACAAATATGTGGTTCATCATTTGACATAGATCTAGCCATTAAATGAGACACCATCTTCTGGTCAGCTGCAGACTGAAGAAACGGTTTACCTCTACCATGCGTGTTTGGACATCCAACAGAACTGAAGTCCAAAAGAACCCGAAGGCCGTGGAATGACTTGATCTGAGGTCAAAGGTGGAAAATCTGAATAGGAGGTTTTGGGCTCAGTTATTAGAGGATTCATTCACGTGGAAGATGAGGTCCTCCAAGATGAAAACTCTTGTGAGCTGTATACTATGTCAGATACCTCCATCTGTTCCTCTGGAATGGACGAGTTCACTAAGCCATGCACTGCGATTTTTTAACTGAAGTTTTTGAATAAGCCCCATTACTGCTGGGCGGACATAGAGGCATTGCTTCTGAGCACTTCAGATGGGAGCTGAGAATGCTCTGACTGGCTGCGGCACTTCCTTGCTGTTGCTGCTCAGTGGCTCCCCCACTGGCCACCAGCTGAATGAAAGTGAAGAGCTCTGGCTGCTTTATAGTGAGTCATAGGAGCACAATGGCTCTATATCCACTGCAGACTCCCACAGAGCAGGGGAAAGATGTATCGGGGAGTTGCAGGTGGTTTCATTGACTATAAGGCTGGAAGAGAGGATCACATCATCTAGCCTGACCTCCTGTAAAACACAGACCATAGAGTTTCATTCACTTACGCTGGTACTTGACACCATAAACTTGCATTTGGCTAAAGCACAACTTCCAGAAAGGTTTCCCTTACTGACCTGAAGACAAAGATGGCAAATCCATGACTTCCCTTGGTAGTTTGTTTCAATGGCTAGCCACACTCATGGTTAAAAAATTGTGTTAATTTCTAATTTGAAGTTGTCTGGCTTCAACTTCAAGCCATTGTTTTTGTTATGGCTTTCTCTGCTAGATTAAAGAGCTCTTTGGTACCAGGTATTTTCTCCCCTGAAGGTAATTTACACACTAATCAAATCGCCTCTCAATCGTCTTTTGATCAAACGAACAGACTGAACTCTAGATCTCTCATTGTAAGGCATGTTTTCCAGCACCTGAATAATTTTTGTGAGTGTTCTCTGCACCCTTTCCAAATTTCCAACATCCTCCTCAACATGTGGAGATCAGAATGGGACATAGCACTCCCATCACGGCACACAGAGGCAAAACCACCTCCTTATTTCCACCCAATAAACCACACCCCGGCCTACACATCCAAGGGCCACAACAACCCTCTCTCCCTGTCAAACCATCACACTGACTGTCCACCAGGACCCACAAATCCCTTCCAGATCCAATACTTTTCAGGACAGTCCCTCACTCTGGAGGCATGGCCTGCACTCCCCATTCTCAGATTTATAACTTTGCACTTGCCTGTACTAAAAAAAGCACTTTGTTCTAATGGGCTCAGCCTACCAAATGATCCAGATCATACTGTATGGCTGTCCATCCTCACCATCTACCACTCTGCCAATCCTCATGCCATCCACAAATTCCACAAGCAGTGACCCCATATTTACTTTCAGATCATTGATGTAAATATTGAACGGATTGGGCCTAAAATCTGATCCCTGCAGAACTCCACCAGAACTCTCTCCCATTCACAAACACTTTCCAAGATTTGCCAGCCAGCCAGTTCCTAATCCACTTAATGTGTGCTTCTTCGTCTAATCACGATATTGTGCAGTACCAAGTCCAAGAATACCACATCCACGCAGCCACTTGTAATCTCATTCAAGAATGAAATCTGACCTGTTTGATAAGACCTGTCTTCCACAAAACCATGTTGATTGGCATCAACTGTATTCCCATCCTCTAATTCTGCATCTCTTGAATCCTGCATCAGCTTCTCCATCATCCTGCCCTGGATCATCGTCAGGCCAACCAGCCCACTGCCACCCAGGTCATCCTGCTTGCCCTCTCCAAACATTAGCAGAACATTAGCACTCCTCCAGCCTTCTGGGATCTCTTCGGTATGTCAAGATTTATCACAAATCTATATCAGCAGGCTGTCTGGTCTGACACACGTTCTAATAACATCATATAGAGGGAATTCACAACGTCACATAAAAGGTTAACACATGCATTTGACAAAGATATTAATAACCAGTGTGTTATTAATTTTCAAATGATACCTCATGAGGCATATTTTGTACCAATATCCAGGGCCGGCGCTTCCATTAGGTGACCTAGGCGGTCGCCTAGGGCGCTGCTATTTTGGGGGCGCCTGCGCCCCCGCCGCCCGTAAAAATTTGGGGGCGGGACCTTCCGCCGCCGCTGTTGGGGGCGGGATTTCAGGGGCAGGACCTTCCGCCGCCTAGGGCGCCAGCAAAGCTGGCGCCGCTACTGCCAATATCATTGAAGTAGGGTGTGAATATAGGGGTGCCTAGGGTCACAGGGATAAATACTGTTCCCTCCTAAATAAAACGCTCCAGTTTGGGATCTGGAAGGAGAAGGATGGGAGAGAGCCCCCCCTTTTTTCCTTCCCACTTCCCCACCAGCTTCCTTCAATCCCCACCCAAATGTTTGCAAAGTGAGGTCCAGATCAGTGTTCAAACATTTCCACTCCAAAACTATGATCAACCTACATGTAAGAGGAACAGGTGGTGGAGGAGTGGTGGGGTGGGGAAATGAAGCTTGCAACCTAAAGCCCCACCTGTTATTTTGGGCATCAACTATTATCAATTCAGGTTGTGTGTGGAACACTAGGTGAGCCTACAGAATACATGCCCTTCAAACAGCTGATCTAAAAAGGAACAGGTAAGTGGCATTTTTAGAAGTTTTATAACATTTTATATTCCTTTAGGAAAAACAAAAAAGCGTCTTTTCAAACACCACCCCATACTAAAAAAGAAACACCTCCTCAGCCCTCTAGATACAGTTAATGTAGAAGGGCACAGAGGTAAGCTCCGATACTACAAAATGACGCCTTCCTTCTGGGGCACTCAGCAGAGTGGAGCGGGATAGTACAAACTAACTGGGTTGAAATTAGTCATGTACTGAATACCTCTCCCTTCCCCTTGCTAATCTGAGCTTTCAGCAAGTAGCTCTACTGTTAGCTCCTTTCTGAGAGGAGAAAAAATCTTTGCAGGTCCTTTCAATCAATCAAAGAGCAGTTATTATAATATAATAACATATAAACAAACGTGCTTTACATAGTTAACAAGGTATGGTTCATATAGGTAACTGGCAAGTCAGCAATCAACTGGGGAGTAAAAATGTCTTTAGAAATAACATGTGGAGGATCTTTACCTCGGATTGCCTTCGATCTTCCCTATGATTTATCCCGGCACGTGGGGGTCTCCCCAGGACAAACAACATTGCTAGATGAAGACACGTTCACTGTGTATACTGGGACTCAGCAGTGGCAGGACAGGGCTTACATTTAGAGCATCATGAAAGGGAACCATTTCTTCCCCTCCCAAGAAGCATTGCTGCATGACAGGAAGAAGAGGGCAAAGATGAGAAAACTGACATGACACTAAATGGTTTCCAGCAGAAAATTGGCATGGATATTTCAATACAGCCATTTGGATTAAGTTGAGCT
The DNA here is from genome assembly GCA_003942145.1 of Platysternon megacephalum. Taxonomy (NCBI): domain Eukaryota; kingdom Metazoa; phylum Chordata; order Testudines; family Platysternidae; genus Platysternon; species Platysternon megacephalum. The sequence continues at coordinate 2,199,317 of QXTE01000115.1, read as the reverse complement.
GTACATATTCATATATATGCATTCCTGGCATACATCATAACAGCTCCTTCGGGGCTGATGAAATGCAGTGGTTATTTAACTCTCCTGTTCAGTACACCACTTGGGAAAAAGAGATCCTCTCTCTTCCCAATGTCCCAATCCCTCTATGGCTTGGCTCTCAAAATGTTTAAGACTATGGACCACCAAGGTAGTCTCCAAGGATCATTGGGGCTTCCCAGACCATAGTTTGAGAACCATTGCTGTGTATGCAGACAGTAAGATTTTTGTATTTTGAGTCCAGAGAGACGTGAAAAAGAAGTGTGCACTACTTCAAACATGAATGTGATATTCCAGAACTGTGCAGTATAGAGAGTAGGGGAGTCTGGCTGTTTATGATGGTGGGGAGATTGGGGAACGGGGTGCTGGAAGGCTGCCATCCCTACTGGGGCAAAGTTAAAGTTGTGGTCTGTTATCTGTGTTATGGGGGTTGCTCTAGTGGTGAGATGCGTGTCATGTTAAGATTTCTTAAGTTTTCATTTCCTTGCCTTTGTGATTTTGAATTAGGTATGTTACATATAGAATCACTTAGGCTCATGCATAATGTGGTGTTTTGTGTACTATGGTAGGAATAGGAAAAGTTTCCAAAAAAACAGAACCAATGCAAACCTTTGCCCAGAACTTGAAATGAAATGTTTGGATAGCTTTTCAGGATTATTTAATTCCATACAAGACAAACCATGAAAATATACTGGAAGAGAAGCTGTTTTCTTTTCAACAACCACCACCTACCCCACCCCACCAAAGTTTCTGTTAAGCATCTAAATATGTGGGTGTTTACCTGAAATGTAAACACTGCAACAGCTTAGGTTTTCCCATCAGCTAATTTCTCTCTCATTTATCTTTATCAATATTTATATACACCTTTCAGCTACACCAATTTCAAGCAAAGAACAAAGGCTTTAAAAATCAAACTATATTTGCGCTGTACTCTAACCTGGGTTAGATTTATTTTTAAATGGCGGGCATGATATTGGAGCTAATCCAGGCCTCTGAGATACCATATAGACCTATGGATAAAACTCCAGAAAAAACAGGGTTCCTAATGGGTAGCTCAAAGTTTCTCAACTAAGTGGAGACAGTAATAGGTATCTAATTCAATAAGCCACAGTTTAATTGTTTAATCAGCTTCAGTTTTTGAATCTGTAAAATGGGGCTAATACTAATTATTTAGGTTAAGCCCCATGCTTGAGAGGGACTGTGATTTGGTGGGTTATGTAACAACATCAGAGCCAGGAGCCCATGACATTGTGCTGGTATATGATTGTGGTGAAATCCCTAAATGTCTCTTAGGCTCTATTTCCACATATGTAAAATGTAAGTAACATTTATGACCTACTTCACAATTAAAAGAGGTTATGTAAAGCGCTAGGTAAGTGCCAGTAAGTGCTAGGGATGGGGCAAAAAACATTTTCCGCAGACTCCCAACCCCCCGAGGTTGTAGGGAAAGCCCCCCCGCATGGATTTGCAAGTGCCAAAATGTATTTAAAATATCATGGTAACTTTCTCATCAATTTCTACCAGCCCTGCAGAAAAGCTATGGATATTTTGACAATATATACACCTGAATTAAAATGATATTTTTATAAAGAAAGAAAGCCCATTACAAAACAATATACTTGTATTTATATTTATACTAACAGCACTGAAGCCATAAAAATGTTAATGTCAGCCATTTTTATCCACTATTGTATAGCTGCTCTTTCATAAACTATTTAGCTGCTAGAGGATCATCTCTCAAATAAATGCAGTAAGAGGCTATCAGATTCATGGGGGGAAGGTCACTTTTACATCTAGTTTTCCCAAGCTGGATAAGAGTTTCTTCACTAAAAACTCAAATAGAATTTTCTTTGTGCTTTAAGCAGACACTTTAATTTATTGGGCAAAATCTCTTGTTCCCAGTATATTACTTTATTCTGAGGGATGCACAAATTATACATTTCCCCTGCTATATTTTATGGGATAAATCTTAAATAGGTGACTTTCATGGACAGTTTGTTATGGCCAAGATGTCTCTGCTCACAGAGCATGAGTAGATCTTTATAACAGTAAAGGTGCTGTTTCGATCATTAGAAAAACAAAGTTCTCGCTTTTCTATGCACACTTCCAAGAACCTTCAGAGTTGCAGCAATTACAGTACACTAGGGGGTCATACACTTCATAGCTTCTGTAGGCCAAGCACATTGTGTGCACCATGGTCTCTTTGCATCTCTCCATTGCACTAGTTCCCCGTGTGCAAATCTCACATCGCCTTCTATTTCAGGGACTCACTGCAACCCCGCCATGCCAGGGGCACTGTGTTTCTTCCCTCCACCCCAATACCACCACATGCCAGAAGCACTGTGTGCCCCCCATTCCACCCAATACCAGGGTTCCCCAGTCTCCTCCCCACCAGGGTGTGATGGGGGTGTTCACTCCACACAAGCCCTGAGCAGGTTAATGTGGGCCAGAAGGGGCCAATTAACCTTGTATGCTGCACACAAAGGGGTGTGAGGGCTTGATAAAGCCTAATTGCAGACAAAGCCCTGGTGGGAGAGGAGCTGGGCTAGGATTACAAAGCCAGGAAGTGAGAGCAGGAGGGGCTGTAGGGAAGGAACCTACAGTCACTCTCTAGAGGGAAAGGGAGATGTATCAGGGACAAGGAAGAAGCAAAGTGGGACAGTAAGCTCTGGGGTCCTCCCCTGGAGCGGGGAGTCCAGCAAGAGGCCGAGAATGCTGAGGTATCCATGGGGGCAGAGGAAGCTCTGATACTAAACCCAGAGGTAGATCAGAAAGAGAGAGGTGGGGTAAGGAGGAGCCCAGGGAAAGAGCAACAGGGAGTAACTCTGAGCAGACCTGGATTGCTAGTCATAGGGTCCCTGGGCTGGAACCTGCGGTTGTGGGTGGGCCCGGGTTCCCCTACCAGCCGCTGGGAAGTGGCATAGGACCTAGAGTGGAATGGAACACATCTGAGGCAGCATCCAGACAGCTTGTCCAGTGGGACTTTGATACCCCAGAAGGGGGGACTGTACAGTGACCTGGCCAGAGGGCCAAGTCACAAAAAGGGAACATTTCAAGTCACAAAGAGAGAGAGGACACAGTAATACCAGGGTACAAAATATATCGGAAGAACAGAACAGGTCGTGCTGGTGGGGGAGTGGCACTATATGGGAAAGAAGGCATAGAATCAAATGAAGTAAAAATCTTAAATGAACCAAACTGTACCATAGAATCTCTATGAGTAATAATTCCATGCTCCAATAATAAGAATATAGCAGTAGGGATATATTACCGACCACCTGACCAGGATTGATAGTGACTGTGGAATGCTCAGGGAGATTAGAGAGGCTATACAAATAAAACTCAATAATAATGGGGGAATTTCAACTATCCCCATATTGACTGGGCACATGTCACCTCAGTATGGGATGCAGAGATAAAGTTTCTTGCCACCTTAAATGACTGCTTCTTGGAGCAGCTAGTCCTGGAACCCACAAGAGGAGAGGAAATTCTTGATTTAGTCCTAAGTGCAGCACAGGATCTGGTCCAAGAGGTGAATATAGCTGGACCGCTTCATAATAGTGACTATAATATAATTAAATTTAATATCCATGTAGTGGGGAAAACACCACAGCAGCCCAACACTGTAGCATTTAATTTCAGAAAGGGGGACTACACAAAAATGAGAAAGTTAGTTAAATAGAAATTAAAAGGTACAGTGCCAAAAGTGAAATCTCTGCAAGCTGCATGGAAACTTGTTAAAGACACCATAATAGAGGCTCAATTTAAATGTATACCCCAAATTAAAAAACATAGTAAGAGAACCAAAAAAGTGCCACTATGTCTAAACAACAAAGTAAAAGAAGCAGTGAGAGATAAAAAGGCATCCTTTAAAAAGTAGAAGTTCAATCCTAGTGAGGAAAATAGAAAGGTGCATAAACTCTGGCAAATGAACTGTAAAAATATAATTAGGAAGGCCAAAAAAGAATTTGAAGTACAGTTAGCAAAAGACTCAAAAAGTAATAGCAATTTTTTTTAAAGTGCATCAGAAGCAGGAAGCCTGCTAAACAACCAGTGGGGCCACTGGACAATCGAGATGCTAAAGGAGCACTCAAGGACAATAAGGCCATTGCGGAGAAACTAAATGCATTTTTTACATCAGTCTTCACATCTGAAGATCTGAGGGAAATTCTCAAACCTGAGCCATTCTTTTTAGATGACAAATCTGAGCAACTGTCAAAGTTTGAGGTATCAGAGGAGGTTTTGAAACTATTCACCCAACAGTTCCGAAGGAACTCAAATGTGAAACTGCAGAACTACTAACTGTGGTTTGTAACCTATCATTTAAATCAGCTTCTGTACAAAATGACTGGAGGATGGCTAATGTACTGCCTATTTTTAAAAGGGCTCCAGAGGTGATCCCAACACTTACAGGCTGGTAAGCCTGACTTCAGTACCAGGCAAACTGGTTGAAACTATAGTAAAGAACAAAATTGTCAGACACATAGGTGAACATAATTTGTCGGAGAAGAGTCACCATGTTTTTTGTAAATGGAAATCATGCCTCACTAATCTACTGGAATTCTTTGAGGGGGTCAACCAGCATGTGGACAAGGGGGATCCAGTGGATATAGTGTACTTAGATTTTCAGAAAGCCATTGACAAGGTCCCTCACCAAAGGCTCTTAAGCTGTCATGGGATAAGAGGGAAGGTCCTCTTATGGATTGGTAACTGGTTAGAAGATAGGAAACAAAGGGTAGGAATAAATGGTCAGTTTTCAGAATGGAGAGAGGTAAGTAGTGGTGTCTCCCAGGGGTCTGTACTGGGACCAGTCCTATTTAATATATTCATAAATGATCTGGAAAAAGGGGTAAAGAGTGAGGTGGCACAATTTGTAGATGATACAAAACTACTCAAGATAGTTAAGTCCCAAGCAGACTGCGAAGCGCTACAAAAGGATCTCACACAACTAGGTGACTGGGCAACAAAATGGCAGATGAAATTCAATGTTCATAAATGCAAAGTAATGCACATTGGAAAACATAATGCCAAATATACTTATAAAATTATGGGGTCTAAATTAGCTGTTATCACTCAAGAAAGAGATCTTGGAGTCATTATGGATAGTTCTCTGAAAACATCCACTCGATGTGCAGCATCAGTGAAAAAAGCAAACAGGATGTTGGGAATAATTAAGAAAGGGGTAGATAATAAGACAGAAAATATCATATTGCCTCTATATAATTCCATGGTACGCCCACATCTTGAATACTGCGTGTAGATGTGGGTGCCCCATCTCAAAAAAGATATTGGAATTGGATTAGGGGTATGGAACAGCTGCCATATGAGGAGAGATTAATGAGACTTTTCAGCTTGGAAATGAGACAACTAAGGGGGGATAGGATAGATGTCTATAAAATCATGACTGGTGTGGAGAAAGTAAATAAGGAAGTGTTATTTACTCCTTCTCACAAGAACTAGGGGTCACCAAATGAAATTAATAGGCGGCAGGTTTAAAACAAACAAAAGGAAGTATTTTTTCACACAACGCACAGTCAACCTGTGAACTCCTTGCCAGAGGGTGTTGTGAAGGCGAAGACTATAACAGGGTTCAAAAAAGAACTAGATAAATTCCTGAAGGATAGGTCCATCAATGGTGATTAGCCAGGATGGGCAAGGATGGTGTCCCTAGCCTCTGTTTGCCAGAAGCTGGGAATGGGTGATAGGGGATGGATCACTTGATAATTACATGTTCTGTTTATTCCCTCTGGGGCACCTGGCATTGGCCACTGTTGGAAGACAGGATACTGGGCTAGATGGACCTTTGGTCTGACCCAGTATGACCGTTCTTATGATGACAGGGGGCACCATATGGGGTGAAACATAATTCCCTGGTCTAGCCACAAGGAGGTGAACCTGCAGTGAGTGGAGCCCTTCACATAGGGGCTCTGTGTGCCCCCCACATGTCAAGGGCTCCTATCCTCCCCCTATGGCAGGGTTTTTGTAAACACCCACATTCCCCTCTTGTCCCCCCCATCCCTCCCTTCTCCAACATGGCAGGAACTCTGTGTGCACCCCTTCCCCCAATTTCGCCTTCCCCAGGGGGGTCTATATGCTCCTCCAATACCAAGATCCCTCTTTCTCTCCCGCATCTTAGGGACTCTGTGCTCCTTATCCCCCCACATTGTCTCTGTCTCTCTCTCTTCTTCTTCTTCTTTTCTTTTTAATCTATAGACAACTACAGAGGTGGTTGAAGCTGGTGGCTCTGCTAACCAGATGCCACGGACTCCGTATGTCTCCCATTTTCCTCTTTTGGATTTTCCAATTTTTGCGAAAATCAATAGGGTTCTGCCATTGATATCTAGAACATTCCCTGAAGTTTTGGAATTTATTAGCTGGCGTTGATCTTTGCTCAGCCCCAAAAGGAAAGCTACTGCCCTGGGTGCTCCAGTGGGGTTTACTCAAAATTTACACTAATGTAAATGAGGAAAAAATTTGGCCAAAAGTACTGGGGATAGTTTTTTGGTTCTCTCCCAGGTCAAAATAGAAGCACTAGCTTCTCTTTATGATATTACATTCTCCATCTCAACCCTGGAAAAACTATAACACCACCACCCAACCCTTTCCTCGAGAGGCAGGAAAGGTTTATTTTTATTACTTTGTTTCTGTCACATGAAATTATTTTTAGATCACATACCTTACATAACTTTCATATAACTCAAAGTCCTAGAATCACCAGTCTCTTGTATAAAAGGAAAAAACCAACTGAAAGCTAAACTGTAGTCGTCTTTTCAGATAAACACTCTTTCCTCAAATCCAGCATCATCCTTACGCATATGTATCTAAAACAGTGCTGACTTAACCAATGAAAAATGTGCTACATTTAGTGGATGGGAGCAAAATTCAATTATTTCTTCTTTTACAGGTCTTATTTTAAAGTTTAAAACCCCCAAAACTAATGAATGAAAAGAAGTTTTCAGACTTGGGCTTGTTTCCAAAACCTACTTATAAGCTATAGCCCATTTTTATGTGGTATCACAGCTGCAGACTTCTAAAAATGCATGCAGAATACATGCTAAGGAGACAGTCAAGCATCTTCTAAATATTGCGCCAGTTAAAATGAACAGCTCCCTGGAGCACTTTGGCATATAAGCAAAGCTCAATGGACATCAAGCAGAAGATATGAAAAAGGATGGAATGGAGATCCAAAAAGTTAGGATGTCTGTGAATACAGATAAAAAATGTGAGGAAGCAAAACTGTACCAGCACAATGAACCAACCGCAGTAAAAAGCCCTCATCAGACAAGACAAAATAAGAATAACTGTCAATAGTTCAAGGTCCCTTGCTTCCTTCTCTCTCACACACACACAATTAACTTGATCTGAATTCCTATTCCCAATTACTTGATAGAAAGGGAAAAACAAGAGTATTTTATGTTCTATGACAGGAAGAGCAGCACATCATGTCACAATTCATCTTCTCCAAGGACATCTGAGTTTTGTCTGATTTCATAGATCATTTTGTTGCCAAGAAGTCAGATGATAGCTGCTTTCCGCATTTCAGACTGTAGCATATGCCCTAATCTACTGAACTGCACACCACAAAAGTAGGTCTCTAAACCTATCATTATATCTTACATCAACAAATTCCATTAGAATTCAGAAATGTTATTCCATTAAATACCTTCTCTTGCAAGCAGCATATTAAACTGCTTTCCATTTGGCACAAGCAGAGAGGAGTAAATCTTTGTCCAGTTGACATCATTGAAACCAAAAATTTAGCACCATGGTAATTAGGCCCAGACATAGAATTTAAAAATAAAGCCCAGAATCCTAAATGATACAAAAGTACTAAGGCAACATAAATATTTACCCTGCTGAGTTCAGATGTTTAACACAAGGAAAATGCTATTTCTATTTAACATTTTTAAGAGCTCCAGGGGGAAAAAAACCAAAAAGATCTTTGTAGCATTGACTCAACTACACTTTCTAAATCAGTACAGGCTAGAGCACTTTGTTTCATGACATAATACTGTTCCATCTCCACCCCCTGTGTGATAATGTATGCATCGCATGGTTAGATGGACTGTGACAGAGGAATTTTCTTTAGGCAATTTACACTTGAGCATTCAACAATGTTCTTGGTACTTGCCCTTTACAGTGATCATGGTTGAAAGCTTACAGACTGTGACAGATATCAGAGGCAGCATTATGAACACTGAATGTAGCTATGAATGCTTTATATATATGTATGCAAAAGAATATGGGGCTCTGGCTTGCCAAGTCCACAGGTTTCTGTGACTTTGACAAGAAGAAGACCAGTATTGGTTTGGTTTTGTTCTTTTCAATTGTTCTTCTCCTATGCATCGGACAACCTCCCAACCCATGTTTTATAGACCCCTCCCACTAACATCTTTAAAAGAGATTTGAATACAGAGAGGCACTTCTTCCATGACTCCCATGTGTGGGGAAAAAAGGAATTAAAAAAAAATCTCCTAGATAAAAAGTCTCTGGAACATGGATTCTCTTGATAACTGGCATCTTGCACAGTTAAAGTACACAGTCAGTGCTTACCACATAAGCTTATTATTATAGCCACTTGATTCTTTCTGTACTATGTGGATATTTTAAGCTAATCTTTGACATTTGGCACTTATATTTCTGGCACTTATTTATTCAGGATGAAAGGTACTATATAAATATATAGTTACTGTTTTATACATCATAATTTTCTGCTCTTTTTTCTTTGATGCCTCAGGCAAGGGTTACAGCAGCCAAATGCTGGACTACCTCACCTACTCCTATATCAGAATGCAAGAGGGACTTAGGATAATTTTATAAAATAAAAAAATCTTCAACACTAGAGAAACAAAGCTTCTGTAATTGTTCTGTAGAACTTACGTATGTTTGGAAGGTATTACTGCAATAAAATCCCAATGTAATTCTGTCAAATGTTGTGTGGGAGTAGAAACAACAAAGGAGGGATAGCTCAGTGGTTTGAGCATTGGCCTGCTAAACCCAGGGTTGTGAGTTCAATCCTTGAGGGGGCCACTTAGGGATTTCACTAGGAGGGTGGTGAGGCACAGGAATGGGTTACCTAGGGAAGTGGTGGAATCTCCTTCCTTAGAGGTTTTTAAGGTCAGGCTTGACAAAGCCCTGGCTGGGATGATTTAGTTGGGATTAGGTCCTGCTTTGAGCAGGGGGTTGGACTAGATACCTCCTGAGGTCCCTTCCAACCCTATGATTCTATGACTGGGTGGGAAGAAAAATATTACAGTGCATCTGCTTATGCTCTTACAATCAATCACCAGAACTACAAGTCTATGCATTACTCAGTTAAATTTGCTGGCCAAGAGAATAAATTCCCTCAAGGTTACATTTCAAATTCTAATGCCACAATTTTAGTAGCAGTTTGGTGTAATTTGGGAAAGGTAGGAGATATACACTCTTCTAAACACTGGACAGTAGAGTGGAGGAGCAAAGCCCTAACAAGGAGTTGTAGGCAAAAATCTGACATGCTTCAAAGAAAAAAAAGAGATTGGGATGGGCAGATACATGTTATCAGCTGTGTCTGAAACTAAGGATAAAGTCCAGAGAGCGCTTTGCCGTGTGGCAAACCTCCCGCACTTACAACAAGGTATCAGAGTGAAATCAAGTACAGCAGAATGACTGCAGCACTGAGCTCAATTCACTCTAACATTTAAGCTCTACTTGGTGCCAGGGACGGTGGCTGTCAGGAAATCAGTTATGGCTCCTGATCCTGCCCCAGCATAGCCCTGGTGTGAAAGTAACTAGAAACTGTTCTTTTGCCACTGTCCCTTAGGGACCTTATGCCAGTAGAGGATCAGTATAGCAAAATTCCACTCTTCCACACACCCCAGCTTACTCCCAAGTAGTTTGTGCCAGTAGAGAATTCTCTTCAGGAAGGGGGAATTCTTCACTGACCATTTCCAGCCAGAATTCAGACACTTTGTACCATCTGACCATTACAAAATGGCCACAACCCATTGTTTGTTACACCAATATCTATAATACTACACCGCTACCCCTATATAACACTACCCGATATAACACAAATTCGGATATAACACGGTAAAGCAGTGCTCCGGGGGGGCGGGGCTGCGCACTCCGGCGGATCAAAGCAAGTTCGATATAACGCGGTTTCACCTATAACGCGGTAAGATTTTTTGGCTCCCGACAGCGTTATATCGAGGTAGAGGTGTATTTGGAAAATACATTAAACAATATAAATGTTTTAATTATTATTGTCCCTTTACAACACTAGCACCGAAACAAGTCAGTTAGGGTACAGAGCTGTTTCTTACAATGATATAGATATGATGTTTCCAATATAAACTATTTAGGGACTCAGAAGCCATTCAGAATTGCAGGGCAAACTTTGCACTAGTACTTACCCAGACGCATTCTTTTAAATGGTTTCAATTAGCTTTTGAATTTCAAATTGACAGTTTTGGTTTTAGATGTTTTTGCCAAGCTCTAGACCATGAAATTTACCGTACTTTTTAAGTCTTAAATTAACTAGGCAGCTTTGGCAGTTTGGAAAATAAATGTTTTTGAAGCAGCCAAGTTTACAAAATTAACTTCTGTGCATCAACTGCTTGGTGCTTTTATTGTGACAACCCAACCTTCCTTTGAAATGAACTGTAGGCATTACTGTCATCACAAACCATCTTTTCCCCATAAGATCCATCATATTAAGAACACAAGAACATAAGAATGGACATAATAGGTCAGAACACTGGTCTATTTAGCCCTGTATCTTATCTTCTGACAGCAGCCACTAACAGAACAGGGCAATTTATCGAGTGATCCATCCCGTCTAGCAATTTTTAAAAACGTTTCTAGTTTGGTCAGAGCTAGAGATCAAACTATAGTAGTGATGTGGATCAAAAGGCTCTCAATCTATCAAGTTTTACCCAAGGTAGTGCATGGCACCAACTAAATATTTGGGGGACCCAAACTGAGAATGGTATTTAAGAAAATGTACATAAGAACATAACATAAGAACATAAGAACGGCCATACCGGGTCAGACCAAAGGTCCATCTAGCCCAGTATCCTGTCTACCGACAGTGGCCAATGCCAGGTGCCCCAGAGGGAGTGAACCTAACAGGCAATGATCAAGTGATCTCTTTCCTGCCATCCATCTCCACCCTCTGACAAACAGAGGCTAGGGACACCATTCCTTACCCATCCTGGCTAATAGCCATTAATGGACTTAACCACCATGAATTTATCCAGTTCTCTTTTAAACGCTGTTATAGTCCTAGCCTTCACAACCTCCTCAGGTAAGGAGTTCCACAAGTTGACTGTGCGCTGCGTGAAGAAGAACTTCCTTTTATTTGTTTTAAACCTGCTGCCTATTAATTTCATTTGGTGACCCCTAGTTCTTGTATTATGGGAATAAGTAAATAACTTTTCCTTATCCACTTTCTCCACATCACTCATGATTTTATATACCTCTATCATGTCCCCCCTTAGTCTTCTCTTTTCCAAGCTGAAGAGTCCTAGCCTCTTTAATCTTTCCTCGTATGGGACCCTCTCTAAACCCCTAATCATTTTAGTTGCCCTTTTCTGAACCTTTTCTAGTGCTAGAATATCTTTTTTGAGGTGAGGAGACCACATCTGTACACAGTATTCGAGATGTGGGCGTACCATGGATTTATATAAGGGCAATAATATATTCTCAGTCTTATTCTCTATCCCCTTTTTAATGATTCCTAACATCCTGTTTGCTTTTTTGACCGCCTCTGCACACTGCGTGGACATCTTCAGAGAACTATCCACGATGACTCCAAGATCTTTTTCCTGATTCGTTGTAGCTAAATTAGCCCCCATCATATTGTATGTATAGTTGGGGTTATTTTTTCCAATGTGCATTACTTTACATTTATCCACATTAAATTTCATTTGCCATTTTGTTGCCCGATCACTTAGTTTTGTGAGATCTTTTTGAAGTTCTTCACAGTCTGCTTTGGTCTTAACTATCTTGAGCAGTTTAGTATCATCTGCAAACTTTGCCACCTCACTGTTTACCCCTTTCTCTAGATCATTTCTGAATAAGTTGAATAGGATTGGTCCGAGGACTGACCCTTGGGGAACACCACTAGTTACTCCTCTCCATTCTGAGAATTTACCATTAATTCCTACCCTTTGTTCCCTGTCTTTTAACCAGTTCTCAATCCACGAAAGGACCTTCCCTTTTATCCCATGACAGCTTAATTTATGTAAGAGCCTTTATATTATTATTATATTATTATTTATATATTATTATATATGATATATTATTATATATTATATATTATTACACTGTAATATACATATGAGCCAATATGGAAAAAAGGCCAAAGGGTTTCCATTCCTGCTATTTTTTGCACTTTAAACTCAAACTTTATAAGTGCTCTAAAATCCAAACGGTTACTCAGATTGCCTTGAAAATTGGTGTGCCTCATAGGGGTTTCAGGGTAGGGCTAGTGATCCAAATTTGAAGTCATTTGACCAAGGGATTGCTAAGTTATTGTGCCCCTCCAAAGAAAAACAACACCCTGTTTTCTTCTGTTGACTTGTACTGTTAAACTGAGAGGTACTAATGACTGGATGAATCACAAACACCTTGATGGCTGTGAACTCACCCTTCAATTAACGTATCTAAGGATAAATTAATCACAATCCCCCATGTAAGACAAAAGGAGTTTTTAACTGTGTGGCTGGAGGCTGCTGCAATTTGTGAGTAATGGGTGGCAATTTCATTTTGGGGGGAATGTAATCCAAGTGTTTGGGAGAAAAATTAGACATGTGAATGCTTCTTGAGAGGGGAGAACGTTGGAAGTTCAAGTGAAGGAGGTATAGTACCCCCCAGATCCGCCAGTGCACCCAACCCTCCTGCAGCACACAGCTCTGCCAGTGCACCCCAACTTCACTGCATCCCAACCTTTCTGCATGCCAACCACCCTGAAGCCCATCCTTCCTGCACCTCCAGGTCTGACAGTGCAGCCTAACCACCCTGCAGCCCAACCCTAATTAAAATTTCCTTTTTGTCCTTTTAATAGATGGAATCCTGTAGATGAGAGTGAATGGGTTGTAAAAGGAGGCAAAGAGCTTGTACATTTCAGCAATTGTGGGGTTGACAGAGTAAAGGTACACGTGTTAATGGGCATATTGGGGCATTGCTGAGATAAGATTGCTTGGGCAACTTTAACATCACATCTCCTGGTGTTCAGAAATTTCAGTTTTGCTCAACTCAATGTTCTGCAAAGGGGCATCATACTGCCAAGCAACCTTAACTTTACGTTAACATTTTTTCTCATTGCATTGTATTAAAGTCTAGTCCATACCACAGCTACGGTTACCAAAATCTCTAATGTACGAACACTGATACACATTACAATGCACAACATCAGACTGGCTCTGCATCATGCAGTGATCTTCACAGACAAATACATACCTTCAATTTTCTACCATAGGTGCCCAACTAGTTGCACATTTGCTAATGGTGGTGTTTTGAAGGTCCCTGCTTACTGTTCAAAACATATGGCTTTAGAAGCTTTTATAATACCTATGTCTCTCACTCAGGTTCAGAAGGCCAAATTTGCTATTGTTTTAATGCAAAACTTTAATTGAGACTTTGGCTCATAAAAACAGCACCTTTCTATTCCATTGAGTTTTTAATGCATTCCAAGATTCTTTGGCATAAAGTGCATCGTAAGAGTTTAATTCTACATTGAATTTGGTTGCATGAATAGTTAGATGGTTCCAGTTTTTACCAGAGTAACAGTGTATCATTTGTGTGGCAAAACATGCATTAACCTCCTGTGAAAAACAAGTACTGAAAACCCTCAATGTTCACTTGTTTTATTTTCTGTTTTTTGGGTTACATTTTAAAGGTGTATATGCCACCACTCCCATTAACATCAGCAGGGAACTTGTGGTTAAATCTCCACCTAGGGTTTCAAAAATCTTTGCTGCTCAGTTCAAGAACATTTCTCTTGTTGGGCTACTGAAAGAGACAGGTGAAGATAGCCACAGAGAATATACATGGGCCTTCTGCTTTAAATCTTTTAGGTTAAAATGTTTGGATATTATAATGCTTGCAGTGAAATACTATAATTTTGATATACATCAAGTATGATTCAGGAAGGGTAAATACAATAGCTACTCAGAAGTGTTGCTAAAAATTCACGTGACATAAATTAGGGTACAGCTAACAATTTAAGACTTAAGACTTTGTTCAGTAAGGTTCCATTTCATGTAGCTAAATTCATAACTGATGGCGTATTAACCATTCAACCACAATGGCCATTGCAGAGTTTTCAGAAGCTTGATCATTTGGCAGGAAAAAGGATTACACTAACTTCTCTCTAGGGTTCCTAGCTGTCATAATTCAAAGCCGTAGCTAAAGATATAACACTATTAAAGGACAAAACACTATTAAAGCAAATAAAAATATGAAACAAGTATGATTTTTAAAGGACTGTGATAAAGATATAGTACTCCTATATTTCATTAAAATTAGAAAACTGACGTTTAAAAAAGGATTCTGGCTTAGTAGCTTGATTTTAGCAGGGATTTCTAGTGTGGCCATAGTTAAGGTTGCATCAGCATTTCCATTATAAATGTACAACCAAAAAAAAATGTATTCCATGATGTAACTTGGCATAAAAAGGCCACATCTCAGGCACAAGTTTTCTACCACCACAAATTTGGTTTGGCTGATTTTAAGCTATAAAACTGGAAATTGAGAAAGTGGAAAAAACCTTAAGATAGTAGCTTTCAATTTCAAAACAGCTAACATTTAAACTGAACTTGCAGCTAGTTAGCTAGGTTCACCAGAACATTACTCTAGTTTTACACTGGAGTAACTCCACTGAAATACATTGGTGATCAGAACCAATTAGCTCATTAAAGGGCTAATTGTTTTTTATATTAAAAACTAAGTTAATTCAACAGCTGATATTTATCTTTGCATGGGTTTACAGCCTCTCTTCAAAGTATTTTGTACTTATAGGAGCACTTCATTTATTCACGCTGACTAGAAGACCTAGTGCAGATTATCAGATCAGTAAATGAACAAGGAAGTTCAAGGGCACTACATGGCCAAATATAGTTTGTTTTTTTTATTTTCACACATACAGCTAACTTGTCATTTAAAATACTGAAATTTATTTCACTAGCATTAGGATTTAACCTCTGTTAACATAGTTTTGTTTTGTTTTTGTTAAAGGCAAATATCCACATAAGGAACGCACCACTTTCATAAAGATGAACTTGCGACATAGCTGAAAATAAAAAGGAGCAGTTCAAGTTCCATATTTCACCTGAGCTCTCTCACCTTAAAACCTAGTAGTCCTTATGCAGGTGTACCACACTCTCCCTTACACCAAGGCTGAATTTGACCTGCTGTTTTGAAAGCAAATATTAAAGCCAACATGTACAGAGTGCAGTGGGCTGGCAAATGAAAGTTACTAGTTTTCAAATATGAGTCACTCTTTTTCCAGATTCACACTAACCTGTTCTGGGTACTTGCTCCCAACTATTTCTGCCACGGTGTTAAAGGAACCAGTATCGGGATAGGTCTTGGCTCCCATCTTCAGGGTCACAACAATCCTGGTGCCTCGGGAAGACATCCGTGCCATCATTTCGGCATCTTCCACTGAAATACAAGCTGTAGGAATCTTCGGCACATCAGACTGGTACTGCTGCCACCCAGTGTGAGGGCTACAACAACAAAAAAGACTGCATTAATGATCAAATTTTGCAGGTTATTTTAACTAGTCTAGGGTTATTAACACAGCATGTTTTGTGTAATTAATTATTAGTAAATAAAACTATATTCACTGGCAGTTAAGGTTGCAGCAGGGCACACCCCATTCACCCAAAAGCACACCGCATTCACCCAATAAGAAGTTGGGGGGAAAGACTGATGTATGACTTTCCATCTTCATATTGTCTATAACACTATTGATAACGCATTCCAACCCTCCTTAAGACTTTCATTTTCCCCTCCAACGGATATCCAAAAGCTCTACATACTCCAACCTCATCAAACTTGTACTCTAACACAAAACTTTAACAGTAACCTCGTATACTTTTATAACCATTGTATCAACAGATCAGCACATCTGACTGTCTCACATTCATTCACTTGGGAAGTTATTCTGTCTTAACTAGTGTGGCAGAATTCAATGTAAATGATAAATGTTGGCTAACATCGATTTCAGCTGACACACTGAAATTGATTTAAAAAATCCATCTGTAAAGGTCAGGTGAGCGCAGCTTTCTCCCCGCACCTTGTGCCTGCAGGGATCAGTTGTCACTAGCCCTGTGGCAGGGCAGGGAGCCCTCTGCAGGAATGAGTGAATGGGGCTGTGACAGTAGTGCTGCAGAGGGCTCCCTGAACAACCACAAGGCCAGCAACTGCTGATCCCTACAAGCACAAGGAAGGCTGTGGTCCTGGCGGGACAGAGTGGAGAACCCCAGCCAGGACTACACGGAGGAGGAGCCCTAGACTGTGGGGGAGGCCATTCCACTGCTGAAGGGATTCCTACCCAGGCAGGAACTGTTCAGCAGCCGGGTGGCCTGCCCCACAGCCAAGGGCTTGTTCTTCTCCTTGCAGCCTGTCTGGGGGTCTCTGTTCTGCCAGGTCAGGACCACAGACTCTCCCACACCTTGTGTATCAGTGTCTGGGGCCTCAGCCATGCAGGGAGCCCCTTGCCGCCCCACGGTCAATGCTGGGAACCCCTGGCTGCATTATACACTATAAGTGCTGCCCTAACCCCAACCCTACCCCTTCTTAATTTCCCACAACTGTCAAAATAAAAAGTTAAACGTTTTTTTAAAAAAATAAAAATTGATATTAATCACCAAATTGCAAAGAAATAAAAAAAATAGTATTCTGCCAAGGATAGTCTTAACACTGCCAACGTCACTGTGACCCACAGATCTTTGATGCCAACTGACTGGCAGTAGGGTGACCAGATGTCCCGATTTTATAGGGACAGTCCTGATTTTTGGGTCTTTTTCTTATATAGGCTCCTATACCGCCCCCCGGTCCCAATTTTTCACATTTGCTGTCTGGTCACCCTAACTGGCAGAGGGCACAGAGGGTTTTACAGGGATCCCCTGGATCAGATATATGCATAATAGTTCACTGGAGGGTGTCGTGTGAGGTCTCTACCAAGAGCCAGTAGCCCACTAGTTGTCATAATCGTTGAGAAATGGATGTATGGATAATACCTATGCAGTTATGTATCTATACTAAAATGTGTGTGTTCTTAAGGTCTTGGAGTTAAGGCAGGCCACCAGGAGGTGATCTACCTTGGAAATGTTCCTTTCAGACAGGAGGTAGCAGACACCTAACTCCTGATCTGGTCATTTGTGTATGGTATGTCTCATGATGCAGGCCTACTTGCATACTGAGCCAGAGAAGAAGAGGTTGAGAAAACTACAAGATTAAACCAACAACAGGAGGTGTCCTGTTTGTGAATAAAGACAAAGGATGGAACTTGTACATCTTGTGGAGGGAGCAAAGGAACATTCTGAGTCCTTCACCTAGGAGGCAAGCTGACAACGTGTCTCATGAAAGGAGGATCTCAGCCAACCTGGCTGTAAAGCGCTGCAAGGATTTTGGTGAGCGTTACTCTACAAGATATGAGAGTATCTAGCTAGTTAAGTCTAGGCTCTAGAATGACTTATGATTTTCTTTTATCTGTAACCATTTGTTTCCAATACTTTTACTTGCTATTACTTGGATCTCTGTGCTTTCTTACATAAACTTGTTTCACAGATCTAATTGCTGTGTGTTAAGTGGCCTGGGTATCTGAGGTGGAACCGTTAAGCTGGGGTGCACGGTTTCTTTGTAAGTAGTGCATCTGTGAATATTGTAAGTGTCCAGTGCACCAGGGGCTGAACACTCCAGGGGGATGCTCGGAGGTCTCGAGGCTTTGAATTGCTAACCTGCGCGCTCAGATAACATGGGTATAAATAGCAGTGTAGACAGTGAGGCACTGCTTAGGCGAGTACAGACACACCAGAACACAGCTCTCTATGTGCCCAAGCAGCGCCTCCCACATCTACAGTCAGCAATGTAGTGTCCCGCTGCTGGAGCCTTTCCATACCACAGTGAAAGGCTCCAGATGTGGGGAAAGGCTTCGCAGCTCACCAGCGCTGGAGCCTTCCCCTGCCACAGTGAAAGACTCTGGCAGCACAGAGCATTCTACATGCCACCAGTGAGGCCAGTGGGGGC
Organism: Platysternon megacephalum; assembly: GCA_003942145.1. Taxonomy (NCBI): domain Eukaryota; kingdom Metazoa; phylum Chordata; order Testudines; family Platysternidae; genus Platysternon; species Platysternon megacephalum. The sequence goes on along the minus strand of QXTE01000115.1, from coordinate 2,181,041 downwards.
CTAGAGGAGAGTGCTTGTATTGCTCGTGGAGCATGGGAGCTGACCTCCGGCAGGCACAAACAAGGCTCTCTCACATTAAGGGCAGGTAATAGCGAGGTGCCCGATAATCCTGAGTACCCACAGGAAGCACAAGTCACTGCTAAAGCTTTGCATTAGAGTGTGTTACAGTGGGTTCTTAAATATTGGAGGATTCGCTACTTGATGACTACTACACCAGGAAGAAAAGTGGAAAGTATTCAGGACCACAAAAATAAGTGTTTCGTTTTCCAATCTTACAGAAAAGTGACAGACACTGAAATTTAAATTCACTACCTTATTTATTTATGTCAACATCAGACTGGAAAACAATAATGTGTTGTCTTTGAAGAGCAGTCATACGAGTGACTTCAGGGAAAATTAAAACACACCGCGACTATAAATAAATATCATGTATCTGTCTCAGAAAACTTCAGAATCCAATCACAATCTGGAGTCCCGAGAAAATGAGTGTTTTAATAGACTCTAGGGAACTAAATAGCATATCCACTAGATGTAGGGCCCATGTCTCTCCTGAGCAGGAGAGAAGAAACTTTGCAAGTTTCAGATCTTAGTTTCTACTCATTCTTTTATCAAAGAAAGCATTGAGGGGACATAGTTCCCATTATAAGACTTTGTTTTCAGTTGCTTATAAACTTGGCCATACTAACTATTTGGGTTGAAATTTTCCATGCCGAGTGTCTGCCTTAGGGTGCAGTGGGTTGTTTTGGTTTTTGTGGAAAATTTCAGCCAAAATGGTTTGCCATTTTCAACAAGTCTAGTGAAAAGTACATAATTTTATCCCTGTTACATTCTAGTGACTTTTTCTTTGAAAAGCTCTAGTACCCCCACAAGTTGGAGCAGGGTCATGAACCTTGGCAGCCAGATGGCCTATGTGTTACAGATCCCCATCCCCTTGAAAATGCACCCAAATTTGGCCAAATTATAAACTTTTTAAAAATTGCATGCTCAACAGAGTCCTATTACAACTTTACAGCTAATTCCCCCCGAAATTCCATCTGCAGTGGACATGCTCCTGCTTGGGGCTGAGGCAGGACTTTCCCTTTAACTGCAGCTCTGGGCTGCTGGGGCCACTTCCAGACACCCAATTTGCCAGCAGAAAGACTCTTTCTCCTGTGCTCTCAGTGCAATCCCTGGTGATACCAAGGCAGCATGGAGGAAGAACTGGAGGGAGGAACAGATTACAACAAGGAGCTTGGTGGGTATGGGGAGAAAGGGAAACTGGGACTGGCTGGGCAAGATGGGAAAGGACACAAGTGGGAGGGGGAAGAGACTGAGATGAGATGAGAAGGTGGGGGAGACTTGGTCTGGCTGTCTTCAGAGATTGGAACTAGGAACCAGGGGACCAGGAGAAGGATAGACAGATGTGAAAAAGAACCAGAGTGCAGGAGAAGAACTGGGATTACTAGACAAGAAGACTGGGGCTGGGATGAGAAGTCTGAGAAGTAGAGACTGGGTGTGGCAAGGGAAGGAGAGTGGGAATGGAACAAAGAGCCAGATGTAGGGAAGAGACATGACAAGGACAGGGTAGGAATGGAACCAAAGATTCCTGAGCCTCACCATTTCTCTGCTGTCAGCAAATATCTCTGAAACCCAGTGGCAAAGTGTCATCCTCTTGGGGGGGATGAGCTATACAATCTACTATTGCTATCAGTTATTGCATTAGCTCACATGACAGAGGTGGTGTGATGGATGTAAAGGTTCCAAGTCTGCTGATGGTCCAAATGGGTGTCAATATGACACCACATGCTGGGATTTGTGTTTTCAGTTTGCTTTTTTAAAACCCTAGGAAATTATACACAAAAAAAGTTAAAAGAACATTAAGGCTGCAGAGTCAGGCACTCAGAATTTTAAAAATGCCAGAATTAAAGTTACAGAGGCATCCTTAGTTCAGTCCCCTGGTGCATATCCATTATGACAGTCTTTAATTACATGGTCACATACTATGTTTGCACAGGACACCTGCTTCAGTTAGTTCACAGGATGGACAGTGCTCACTTAATGAGCAGCTATTCAGTATTTAATTTTCTCCTCATTGTTCAATGTGTGGCCTCATGCCTTATTTACCAGAAGCTATTCAAACACTGCTATAGTATTTGAATGCTTCACAAACATTAATTCATATATATTCACAATGCCCTCTAAGTGAGGGAGTGGTATTATCCCCATTTAACAAACAGGAAATTGAGGCAGAGAGAGATTAATGTCAAAAGTATCCACTAATTTTGGGTGCTGAATGTGAGATACCTGGAATCTGATTTTCAGAGTATTTGGCATTATATATAGGGCTCCGTGACTTCTGCAGTGGCCAGTGTGGCTGACCACAGGACCGCCCAAGCAGCTGGCTCCAGGGCCAGCCAATCAGGTGGCCCTGGGGACAGCCACACAGGCTGCTGCTGGAGCGGCTGTGCAGTCAGCTGCTCGGGCAGCCCTGCACCGGCCGCTGCTTGGGCAGTCCCGAACAGTTTGCCCCGGGGACTGCCTGAGCAGTGGCCGGCTGCTGTTGCCGCTGGCCCTCACCCCACCGCCCCCAGCAGCAACCGCCCCCACAAGATTTAGCCAGGGGTATTTTTAGTAAAAGTCATGGACAGGTCCCGGGCTGTGAATTTTTGCTTATTGCTCATAACCGGTCCATGACTTTTACTAAAAATACCCATGACGTATTTTGGCCAAAGTGCTTAGGTAAATCCCTGATCTTACAAGAAATGCCACAGGGTTTCATAGAAATGCCACAGGGTTTCATAGGTCCATGTCAGTTCTCATCTGAAAAGATATACGCAGTTACATTACAGGGGACCAGTGGTGCAAGTAGAATTCATTTCTTACTAGTATGCTGCACCAGCTAAAGTGGGGGGCACATGACCTCCCGACATGACTCCTGCACGCCCCGCCCCCAGCCCGGGGCCCCACGCTCTCTCCCCGCCCCCCCATGATCCATCCCACGTTACCTGGGGGGGTCTGTCCTCCTTCCGCTGCGCCAGAGACTTCTGAACCGCCAGGTTCTCTGGAACCACAGCGGTAAAAGGAGCAGTCCTGCCCCCAGCCCTGTCCTCCTGCAGGGCTGCTGTACAGATCCCAGACAGGACTCAGGAGACACAGCTGCGTTGAAGGACTGGGGGCGGGTCTGGGGGCAGTACAGCTCCTCCTGTGTCTCTTCCTGTGTCTTTCCGGTACCGAGTACGGGCTATAAATATCTTACTAGTACGGCGTGCTGGACTGTACCGCCCTACTTGCACCACTGCATGGGGCTCAGTACTTTGGAATAATAGAAAGATGGCAGAATCCAGATTGATGGCCAAAGGAGTCTGTGTTTAATGTACTATACCATCCTCTCTGGGTAGGATATACTCATTTTGACTCAATAGCCCAGAGCTTGCATAATTATTTCTCTTTTGTCCTTTAACATACTGTAATGTCACAAAAAATAATACATTTTAAAAGTATGAGCAGACACAAAAAACACATTTTCAAATAATAACAATTTTCAGCTGCAGTGCTAGAAATTATGTTTAATATTTTGTGGTGTGTTTGGGGCTTTACTTGGGATGCTGATGATGAGAGTTTCCAAAAAATAACCGAGATGAAAGATAAGTGACAACTCCCCTTATAGCTATTCACATTCTGAGAAAGCACGCATGCAACAAGTGATACAAAATCAAGAACAATTTCAAAACCCTCACATTTTAATGAATCCATTCACCTGGGTTTCCTGGCAGCATTGTTTCTTAGCACCGATAGGCAGCATACACTGTCATAATTCAGTTTTATCACCACCTGTATTGATTTTTCTTCTACTGTGATTTCCCAAATGTTCAACTAAAAACTAAAAGCATATTTGTTTCTCCAATATAAATAGTGATTACATTTCCTTCAGATGCTCCATCCTAGAAGTTACTCTGTAAGCGTGACTAAAGTTTCTAGATGACAAATTAAGATGTATACACCCTAGAGCCTCATGGGTAGTCTAACATTTTCAGCTAAAGTTAACCTTGGCTACATCCACAAGCTATTTTCTCCACCGTAAAAAATTTTTTTAGATGGTAACCATTAGCTTTTTCAACTAACTTCTGTGTTGCTGAGAATTACTGTTTTTTAAAGCAGCAGAGTACACATAACAAGCTTAATTTGCTGTTGGCAGACAAGAAATCCCCTGGCAAGCAACTAGCTCAGTTGGTATCAGACTCTGCTACTGTCTCAAAAGGGGCAAGTTATGGACTCTAAGCATCATCAACCTGAAAATGAGGCAATGCCACAGTGCTGTATACTCCCAATCCTAGATCAAACATGTTGTTAGACTGGAAGCTGTTAATGGCTACCATCAAGCAAATCTTTGATTATTAGTCAATCACAAAGCTGGTTAAAGTCAATGGGTGTGCAAAGCATGCTTCATTCAGGTTAAATGGAAGGAACAATTAAGCCCCTTTTACATAGTAGTAGCTGAAAAAGTACAAGCCACCACCCAAGGCACTGGGCTATCTGGCAAATTTGTGCAGAGATGCATAGATAAAACTAGAAGGGGACACTGATCATCTAGTCTGGTCTCCTGTATAACACAGGCCATAGGACTTCCCTGAATTAATTCCTGTTTGAACTAGAGCATATCTTCTAGAAAAACTTGATTTAAAAATGGCCAGTGATAGAGAATCCACCACAATCCTTGGTAAATTGTGGTAAGAGCAAGACCCAACACAGGAAGGGTTTCCCTGGGACTGACTGCAAATGCAGGGGTTACGGGATGGTTAAGCAAGCTGTGTATGTGAGGCAGAAAGCAGAGAAATTCAGGAGACTGGCAGAGAAGTGAGTTGTGAGAATGGTCCTGAGAAGAAAAAGAGAGACTGAGCTTCCTGGAGCACACAGAACTCACTGGAGATGCAAGTTTGGAAGCTGGGAGCAAGAAAATAGTATGCTGTTTGTTTCTATTGTGTTAAGGGAAATGAGACTCTGGGTACATTCTTTGTAAATAAACAAGATTGCACCACAGAAAATACCTGACTATCATCAATTTCTTCTCATAATGGAAACAACCTGGCAAAGCCATGAATATTGGCTAACTGCTGGAGCCAAAGAGGCAACAGTATTAAACAAAGCCAGACTAACACCAATTCTTGAAACTTCCTACTTGTAGGGGGGCAACATTCACCTTCAACTTGATCCACTACCATATATCTTTTATCTTAGTTTATTATCCATCAGCAAGTCCTGTCAATGTGACAGTGCTCTCATCCAATGGAAAAATAGGAATTATTTTTGTAAGAGTCTATGGTACATTAACTCCTGCAGCACTTAGATACCACTATGATAGGTGCTTTTTTGATAGATTACTATAAGTCCTGAGATGCTAGATCTATCCAATTAATTTCTTTTTTGTAGTTAGAACTGGTAGATGAAGGTAAGTGCATCTAGCAAGATTTGTCCTTTACAAACCTAATAAAAGTAATATAAAGTCATGCTTTTCACTCAGTATATGCATGAGCATCCTGAACAGTTGACTAGAATGAGCTAAGAAAAAACAAAAAATGAAAGAATTAAAAAAAAAATCTAAATACATACCAATTCATGAGATGTTTGAGTGTTAAGGAAATTAGCAGAGGAAATTCAGGAGGCTCTGACAATAATTTTCACTACATGAGTGTAAGAAAATATAACTAGAAAAAGACAGACATGGCACATATCAAAAGAATGGTAGAAAGGGAAAAAAACAAAAGAACAAAACAAAAAAGAAACTGCCATTCAATTAGTCTGCTGTCCATTCTGGGTAAAATAGACCAATATGGAGTCACTAAAGGATGGGGAAGAACAGATGTACTGCTGCAGTGCTTCTTGCAGAAGTCAGTTCTGACAATTTGTATTGGAGTATTTGACCTTCCACAGCCCATTACTTTGTTTCTTGATTGCTAATCCTTATCTCCAAGAGCAACCTAAAATGCCCAAGAAACAAGCTCCATAGAAACCACTGTTTCAACTTCAATCAGATGCTGCCAAAGAAAATGCCTCTCAAGTCAAGGCCTCATAATACCATACCCTAGGTGGAAGGGTAGATGTGTCTTTACAAAAACTCCACTAAGATTGAAGAACAGGGGTTGGCAACCTTTCAGAAGTGGTGTGCCGAGTCTTCATTTATTCACTCTAATTTAAGGTTTCGCGTGCCAGTAATACATTTTAATGTTTTTAGAAGGTCTCTTTCTATAAGTCTATAATATATAACTAAACTATTGTTGTATGTAAAGTAAAGAAGGTTTTTAAAATGTTTAGGAAGCTTCATTTAAAATTAAATTAAAATGCAGAGCCCCCCGGGCAGTGTGAGTGCCACTGAAAATCAGCTCGCGTGCCGCTTTTGGCACGCGTGCCATAGGTTGCCTACCCCTGTTGTAGAAGGAAACAAACTGATGACATGAACACTAGAATGTTTACAAGAATTTATTTCAGCCATTATACACACAACTATATGAAAAACATTCAGATTGCAAAGTCAAGCACTCAGAAGTTAGGAAATGCCAGAATTAAGGTTGCCCATACCACTTCAATTAGGCCCCTTTCTGTATATGCATTGTGATACAGTCTAATTATATGATCACATACTATTTTTTTCACAGGACCCTACCCTCATTCAATATGGCAGTCCCACAGAAATTAGTGATAAAATAGCTGGCCTGGAACTTTACACAAAGGGGCATGATGATTATTATTAGTGAGTTAATTAAAAAAAAATCTTGAGAAGAATGAGTTGCAAGTTAGTTGCCTATTCCCATAGCAAGTACATCAGTTCTCATTGATAGGATCATACCCTTTTAGTGCCTGCAGTTCTCCATTACAGATCCTGCATTTTGTGAGGGATGGAAGGTGCAGAAAACAAACACACAGTAATGATAACCCAGAAAAGACCTGACCTAATACTGGGCATGCATAGGGTGCATCTGTCAAAATAACAGAATTTCAATAAATTAAGCAGCAAAATCTGAAGTGTGGAATGCAAGAGAAGCAAGAAAGACCAACTCCCTGCCTGCAGGTTCTCTGCAGACTGCTCCAACCCACAGGCAGCCAATCTCAGTTCCTCCTACAGGCAAGGCTAACTATCCAATCCGGGATCCCCTTGTAAAAGGGAACCCGCTCACCAGCTATACGCATCCCATGGAGAATGGCCTATGTTCTCCCAAACCCCCAACCCCAGAAACATGTCCTGGCTAGAATGGCCTAAGTGTCATATTATGCAACAATAGAGATAGTCTATTGTTCCCATAAAAGCATTTTTCATTGAGAAATGTCCTTTTTAAGATGTTCAAGGAAAAAATAGAAAAAAATAATTGATTTCTTTTTTAGAACATTTGACAGAGATTCTGAGAGAAAAATTTTGCTTGCAAGTCGTGTGTGTGTGTGTGTGTCACCATTTCTCATGTGGGCTACAGGGGGAGCTTTTTCATTTATTTGTTAATTTTTCTGTATTTACTGAATTTGGGGGTTATTTCTACCTTGGTTTTTGTCAGGTTTGATTTGTCAGCTTAGTGACACAATGGGATTTTTCCAAAACCAAAAATCTTCATAACTGAAAAATACAATTTCATCAATTTAAAAAAAAAATTGTAACAGAAAATTTCAAAACCTAACAAAAATACTTTTTTTTTTTTTTTTACTAGTCTCAATCAGTAGGTCTGCTCTGTATATACACAGTGAGTCTTATCTGCTGAGTTCAGAGCACAAAAATAAGCTTTTACTATTTTTTATTCCCATTAGCACTACAGAACAGCTATGGGAGAGAGAGATCTGGTTTCTTTTCTTACATGTTCAGAGTTGCTAATAAATTCTAGTTGAAGGCCCCACTTTTGCCTCCATTTATAAACCTGTGAAGATATTAATATGTTTATAGTTGCTCCCCGGTTCCCAAACATGTGGCATTTCCCCACAATGCACTTTGATCACAGCAGATTACTGGTTGCTAAAATAAATAATAAGACTCTTGTACTACCATGTGCGAAGGTAATGTTTCCTGTTATCAGGGACAGATTACTCACTTTGTACTGTATGTTACATAACCCTTTCGAGATTATTTTGAACTAACATTTAATTGATGCAGTATCTGTGAAAGTATTTGGAAAATCCTAATAAACAGTATGAGATACGTAGGGCCAGATCTCATAGGCCTTAAGCAGGCAAATGTTTCATTGCAAAAAGAGTAGGGTATCAGTTCCTCTACCACATGGATTCCATTATGATTAAGATTTGGGAAGCATACATGTATCCAACACTATATGTTCATTAAAATTAGGCTCTGCCAAACAAATCGAACAGCTTTGATGTAATTATTGATTTACTAGACCAAGGGAATGCAGTGAATACATATTTGTATTTCTCTAAAGCATTTTCTTTAGTGCCACATAGCCAAAGGAATTATATAATAACCAGATAGATTTTTTTAAAAGCTACAGCATAGATTAGATATGGTTTGACAAACAAAGAGCAGAGAGCAATTATCAATGGTAAAGCTGCCAAACGGGAACCATATCACATGGAGTCAGTACTGGAACTGTAAGGACCAGGGAGGAACTGTTGTACCAGGGAGGAAGAAAAATCTTCACAACCCAATTCAGTCTTCAATATAAAATGGAAGTTCACATCAGCCATACTTCAGATCATGCTTTCTGCATCTTATGGTCATTAGGATGATCTTTCAGCAGTGACAGTTCCTTAAGGGAGTCAGTTAAGTAATACACCTGTTTGGCCTCCTCAGTCTCCTATCATGAACTACCCCAGTCTTCTTCCTCCTGCGTTTATATCTCTGCCACCCTCTGGGAATGCAGCTGCCTGCTGAAAGTTACCCTCCCTGGGTATACCAGCGGTGGGATTCTGAAGGGAATGCTGCTGACGGACTTAACTGTCCAGCAGCTGTGAGGTTTCTGTCTGTACTTTTTGTTTGTTTACCTCTTGGCTTTCCAAGGCCTAATGCAGGATCCTTGTTTATATCTTCAGTGACCCCACACAGGAGAACAGATTAAAAAACCTGTACGAAAAAATGTAAATCATACACCTCAAAGAAAGATAAACAGAACCCAATTGCGTGACATCTTCAGTATCTGGATGGCAGAAAGTTTGACAAAAACTAACAACATAGGCTAACAACATATAAGAAAACTAAACGTAAGCTATCTAGAAGGCTTAAATATTATAGCACAGGGTCCTCAGTACCATCTTCATTTAACAAAGTTCACTACTATGGATAGGAGGAAACCATGTTACAAAAACTCCAGAGGTGGGCAAATGGATAGAGAAAACACAGCTTCCACCACATAGGGAACCATTCCTATGTTCCCACGTGTGGATCTGCACTGGGGGAAGGGGACAAATGGTTTGGTCAAGGTTTCCTATAGTAAAGCATATAGGCACTAACAGGAGGGATATTTGGCATCTGAATCCCCCTGTTGTGTGGTACAGAGTATTGAGGGGAGGGTCAAATAAGGTATCGCACCCTCTTGAAAGATGGGAGAATGGGCCGCTTTCAAAGAGCTGAAAGGGAAGCAGATTAGCTTGGTGCCACTGAAGAAACTGATAGGAAAGGGGGGTTACACTTCGCCGAGAGACAGACCCCTCCAATCAGAACAATTCAAAAGGTAAATAGAGGGTAAATGAAAGAAAAGGGGCTATGGCGGTCTGGTTGTTGTGGGGTTGTCTCTGAGGTGGAAAATGAATGGGGTTTTTCCTTTCCCCTCCTCCATCCACACTGAACACCATTCAGAGCAGCATTCACTGTCAGTGCCTCTTCATAAGCTCTGCAGTGCAGATGAATAAACCCATGTTATGCAGAAACACACTCAGGAACAATTTTAGCTAACATGTTTGGTACTGGAATGTGGGCAGGGTCCAGTGCAGATATAATTATAGTCTAGAAACAGGAGACTCAGGGGCACATGAGTGCAGTCTAAAAATCCTTAAAGGTAACAATATAAATGAAGGAAAGGAATTCTTCAGTCTCAGAAGATGGCAGGAGAAAGAACAATATCCTAACACTGAAGGAAAAAGTTTAGGCTAGTTAACAGGAAAAGTCCTTAAGAATAAGAACTATGCAGTGGAACAGGCTACCAAGCATCCAAGGCATCATCACTGCAGATATTTAACAAGGGGAAGTACAGCCATTAGTGGAAATAATAGAGCAAATGTACAAAATATACACAAGACTAAATAATTCAGTGATCTTGTATGCCCTGCTATGTATGGGTTTAATCCTGATTCTACTGACATCCAGGGGAAAATATTCATTGACTTCAGTGGAAGCAAAGATCAGATCTCATAAACTCTATGTTTCAATGAGCAGCTAGAAGGAAGAACAAGTGTTTGAAGTTACAGGTTGGAAACTGAAGATCTAGTTCCACTAATAAATGGCCCTTCATGCCTACATTAATATCCAATATCTCACCAAGCAGTAAACAAAACAAAAGCAGCAACCAGAACCTGCTGCTTTGTTTTATGAAAAGACAATCCAATTACAAACATCTTTGTTTTGTAAATGCATCCCACACTGATATATACTTTCATTTCTATGGAATATTAAACTCATTTTTGTTCTATTTAGCAAGAAAAAAATCCCAGCAAAATTCTCTATATTAAGCTAAAGAATCTTCAGTATAAGAGGATGACATGTATTCTAATAAAAAAATGTATTATAGGAGTGTGTGCCATTAATTGCCCCTCAAAGAGCAAACTTCAGTAGATCCATGTTAAGAGTACTAACTCAGTTATTAGGTAGTTCATGTGAGGTAGAGTGAAATAAATGCTTGAATGATCATCAATATTTGCTCAAAGTGATATAAATATGTAGCACTGCATGTTTCATTTATTTGACAAGCTTGTTCTTCAATAAAGAGGATAAGTTATTCAGTGGTAATAGGCAGGGAAACTTATATCTCACTAAAGTATATATGTTACCTCAAGATAAAATGATTGACTCTAGAAACAGCGTTTTTCCCTTCTATTATCACTTTTCAAAGTCCAAACCTTGAAATCTATTGTAAATAAAAAAAGTTCTTTTTAGATACACGCCTTTTGTTTAAAGCCTATTATAGTATTACATTAACTTTCTTTATAATACTAGCATATCCTCAGCAGTGAGGAAGGATGGCAGGCAGAACAAAGTGAAAAAAAAAAAGTTCAATCGCCAGTCTGAAAGAAGGCACCTAGTTTCATACAACTATTGAAGTTTCCTTCTTGTTATTTTCTTGGGAGTTGGAGGACAGGATTTTGCTCCTAAAATGTTGACATTCTAAACTAGATGAAGTCCAGAGATCTCCGCATAGCAGCATAGTTCCTCCAGTGAGCTTGTTATGGGCTTAAACAAAGACTGGGAAATGCAGAAAGGTTTTATAGTAAAAATGACAGAAAGGAGAAAGGTTCCTCAGGAATGTCCTGTGAGTATTCTGGTGATCAATTTGGGATCTATAGAAGATAGGCAATTCCCTGGATGGCAGTTTCCATTGTGAATCAGGTTTGGGGACTTTCTGGAAAATGTGTTCAAAGCCTTGAAAACTAGGACATTGTGAGAACTACAGTGTCTTTGGGAACATTCAAAGATACATAGAAAAAACCTGTAAGTTTCTTCTTCTGAGGCAGAGATTTTCTTCAATAGGTGGAAGTGGTAGGTGCAGTAAGTAACTGTTTGGCTGAGGAATTGCCACTTCCACAACCTGAGCCACAGATGTCTCCTGAGTACTATGTTTGGGCCAGAGGGTCTAGAAACAAACCAAAAAGTCAATGCTTACCCGAGACAAGAGGTACAACAGCAGATATTTTCTGCGAAATGGATCCGAGCTTTCATTTTCAGCGATAAAGAATATAGTTATGTAACAGGATCATTTGTCCACGATGAGAAACTGATCTTAGGAAGGAGAGAGTGAGTTCAATTTGCTTTTCTTTACTGAGCAGATCTTTTGGATTTTCCTACCGAGTCTTCTGGCCTTATCCAGTCATTTCATCTCAGTGGCTATGGCTGCACAAGGGGATGAACATAAAGAAATCTAAAAGCTCCCCTTTTGAACCTAAGGGGAAATGCTTTCTAGTTTTGCTGTCTGACTTGATTTTCATATTGTCTTTCTTTTCTCTTGATTTCTTTGCCTCAGGCTGAACGTCCAGTGTGCAAATAACCTATAACGTGGTCTTGGAAGATTCAGAAGAAAACAACCTACCATGTACCTCATGCTACGAACCCTCGAGCTCAGAGTCGGAAAGTTTCCCTTCCTCAAAAAGGAAAGAAGCACTGCTGTTGGATAGGGAACCCATTCTCTGGTGCTTTTTTGTCTTTTTCTAATTCTTTTAGAAGATTGATTGAAGAACTTCAACACAAATCTTTGTTCTTTCTTCATTTTTAATCTTTGAGACCTTTAGAACCTTCAACATCAGTTGAAGGAGGAGAAGGACTTGTATCAATCCTCTTAATTTTTTTATTTTATTTTATTTATTTTCCTTTGTTAAGAAAGAGCAGGAAAAGACTGTCCAAATCAAAGAAATGTTCTTTCCATGCACTTGTTCATCCAACTTGCTGAGGAAAATGTTTTCTGAGAATCAGAGGTGGGCTAGTGATTTGCATTAGAATGTAAAATGGTGATCATCATCTTGATAAGCAGTATGTTCAAATCTAGCTAGTTTGCGCCCTGGAGCCGTGAAGCTGCAGCAGCAGGCACTTCACTGTGGTCTATCTTCGCCAGTAATCACCCAGGGTTATGGGCAGGCTGGTGCAGATTAGATTAAAGATAGCTCTGGTGTGTCTACATGAGTTGCAATCACATCCCGGGATTGCTGTCTAGACATGCCCTTCAGGGGCATAAAAAAGATTCCAAACCACAATAAGATTGTCAGATGTAGGTCAGATAGAGAAAGCCCAACCTGCCTAATGGAGTTCTGATATAACAGAGTTGGGGAGGTGGAAGATGGAAAAACTGTACATTCTCTCTATGTGTCATGGGGGTCAGAGACTTCTGGTCTCGGGCTACTGCTTTGAAAATTTAAGTGCAGGAAAGAGTGTTCCAATGAGACAGGTATCAGAGGGGTAGCCGTGTTAGTCTGGATCTGTAAAAAGCAACAGAGAGTCCTGTGGCACCTTTAAGACTAACAGATGTATTGGAGCATAAGCTTTCGTGGGTGAATACCCACTTTGTCAGACGCATGCCAATGAGACAGTTACACACACAGACACACTCAAGACAGCACCAGTTTAACATTAGGAGAACAAATTGCTGCAGAACACTTCTCCAGCTAAACAACAAAAGCAAAAGGTGGAGCTTTCTTCTCCCCTGCCTATTCACTTCAATGAGGTGCAAGACCTAAAGTCTCATGAAACATTAAGCAGGGCAATTTTTACCTCTTGAAATTAAATACAAAAACTATGTTAATGGCACATTAAGGTTACAGATATACACTCATGTATAATATGAATAGGCTATTTATGAGGATATTTGAGTGTCTACTTTAGAAGCTTGCATAGTGACAGATTTCAGAGTGGTAGCCATGTTAGTCTGTATCAGCCAAAACAACGAGGAGTCCTTGTGGCACCTTAGAGACTAACAAATTTATTTGGGCATAAGCTTTCGTGGGCTAGAACCCACTTCATCAGATGCATGGAGTGGAAAATACAGGAGCAGGTATAAATACATGAACAGATGTGAGTTGTCTTACCAAGTGTGAGGTCAGTCTAACAAGACAATTTAATTAACAGCAGGATACCAAGGGAGGAAAAATAACTTTTGAAGTGGTAATGAGTGTGGCCCATTTCAGAGAGTTGACAAGAAGGTGTGAGTAACAGTAGGGGGAAATTAGTATTGGGGAAATTAGGTTTAGGTTTTGTAATGACCCAACCACTCCCATTCTTTATTCAGGCCTAATCTGATGGTGTCCAGTTTGCAAATTAATTCCAGTTCTGCAGTTTCATGTTGGAGTCTGTTTTTGATGAAGTGGGTTGTAGCCCATGAAAGCTTATGCCCAAATAAATTTGTTAGTCTCTAAGGTGCCACAAGGACTCCTCGTTGTTTTTACTTTAGAAGTTGCAACTTATAATTTTAGAAGCACAATTATATTTTACAAATAAATATCCATATGTAGAATTCATGTCTTGCTGTCAATCAAATAAAATCCATCACTGTAAAATATTCTGCACTATATACTTAAAAATACTTCATAGTAGAATTCGCTACTGATTTACAGAATTTGCTACATAGTAGAATTCACTGAAAATAATATTTGTTTGCAAATTTTGTTCTTTTTCCTGTTCATAAACCTATCGTGATTTCTACAAGTCAATCCTGAATCTATATCATTCGCAAGTATTCATTAAATAGTTTATAGGGACAGTTTGCAGCCTATGTTGTTCTTTCAACTGTTTGTTTCATCTGTCCATATGTATTATTTGTGGTGTGTGATTGGGTACAAGTCACATAACATTGTTTCTGCTCCATAATTGGATGACAAAATTTCAAAACTAGAGAACGCAAGTAGATCAAAGCATTTTTTCATCTGAATTTGCTGATTTGTGAAACTTGAAATGTTTTGCAAGGACAGTTCAATTTCAACAAAGTTCCGACAGAACAGAGACAGGTTTAAAAACCTGTCTGGTTTCCTGCCAGCTCACTCGCCTGGCTGCTTGACAACCCCCCTGGCAGTCTGTCTCAGAGCTAGGGCTCCATTCCCTTTTGCAGGGAATTTCAAAATTGGGTGGGCGGGTGGCAGATTGTTCCAAATCTGAACTAAACCAAAATTTAAAATGTCAAAATCCTCCACAAAAAGGAATTACCTCTCTCCACCCAGCTCTACTTCAATTTTCATCTTCTCAGCAACATTGATTTCCCACTATTCACATCCGTAAGTCGCTATGGAAAAATTAAGCTTTTCACCAGTCAAATCTTTGTATCTTCAAGAAATTAATTCTGCTGACAAGAAAAAATTGAAGCCTTTGAGATATAGTGCTGGCAAAGACTCTTGCATATCTTCTGGACAGAAAAGAAAATTAATGTTTATGTTAGAAATATTATTGAAGAGAAGTAGACCCTGCTGTCAAAAATGAACAGGCACAAACTTTGGTCACATCAGGTACAGAGATGGAAATAACCTCAAGAAAGTTATCATGGAGGCAATAGTGGTAGGTCATTGTAGTAGGGGATGGACCAGCGAAGAGACGGATAAATGGTGTGCAGAAACCATTGGGAAGTCAGCTACTGAGTGCTCGAAGCTACTGATGGACTGAGAAGGCTTTTGAAAATATTGCTCTGATGCATGTCACCAATAGTCAGACATGAATAAATGGATTTTACTTACTTGCTTACCCAGATCTACTAGAGAATAATGAATGAATGATAGCACATGACAAACTGCATACTGCTGGTATGAATTTTTAGTCAAATGAACCCTCAAGCCAAAATCCATGAGTCTCTCAGGTTTCAGGAACACGTCCTCTATTACCCAGTAGTTGTCTGAAATTTGTCAAGCTGAACATTGCGCTTTTAATCATAGTTCAGGTTTTCTATAATCAGTTAGCTCTACATTGTAACAGTCACCCACATTCCACATACTATTCACTATACAACAAAATGTGTCATGCGGATGAGTTAGTATTACTATGAGAGACTTAGCTTTTTATTTTTTTGATTTGTTTATTTAAATGTATGACCTTTGTTGCATTAACTTTTTTCTTCATTTAATATGCACTAGGGGGGAGATTTTAAAAGGCACAAATGGGACTCCCCTTTCTGGCCTCTGAAAACCTTCATATAGAAGAAGCATTGCCTACAGGCTACTATAGGCAATGATTTGCAATGTGGTTTGGTTGACTGCCCCTAAGGGCCAGAGACTGACACTTTTACCTTACCTAAGTGGTTCCACTGACTCAATGGGAAATTTGTGGAGTAGGTACTACTCAATGTAAATAAAGGGTTAAAGGAATCCGGCCCTAAGCAAGTTTTACTGAAGAACAGTTAGGCTTCTAACATAAATTGCAGCTGCACTCACTATTCCAAGTAGCTATGCTAGTCTAGTCACATAGCGTCTTTGACAAGTTTGAAACAAAGAACTCTCTCTGACATTCTGGGCTGTACTACTTCTACTTTTCTACTTTCCAGCACTATGAATGCTGAAGAAAAGGAAGGAGCATCATATAGTTAGGGCCCTACCAAATTCACAATCCATTTTGGTCAATTTGACGGTCATAGGATTTTAAAAATAATAAATTTCATTATTTCAGCTATTTAAATCTGAAATTTCACGATGTTGAAATTGTAGGGGTTCTGACCCAAAAAGGAGTTGTGGGGGGGTCGCAAGGTTATTGTAGGGGGGGTTATGGTATTGCTACCCTTACTTCTGCACTGCTGCTGGTGGCGGTGCTGCCTTCAGAGCTGGGCATCTGGAGAGCGGTGGCAGCTGGCTGGGAGCCCAGCTCTGTGGATGCTCACTAGGTTGCTGTAATAGACCCAAAACTTGGATCCCATTTGCTTCTAGGCTAGAGAGATTCTAGGCAGATTCATCACTCCTCAAGCTCTGGGCTTCTAGGCAGAGTCTCGGGATCCAGATCCTCTATTTAGCACCCTTTCCTGAGATATGGGAACTCTGCATTCCAACTGTCTAGACCCTGAAGGAAATGCTGGCTCTCCCAAGCCTCCCCAGTAGCAATTGCATGCTCCCAAAAGTTCCAAAGCCATGAAGCCTCAATACCATGGCTAGCATTGACTCACAGAGTGGTGCACTGTGGGTAGCTATCCCACAGTCCCCGCTGCCCATTGGAATTCTGGGCTAAGTTTCCAATGCCTGATGGGGCAAAAACATTGTCGCAGGTGGTTTTGGGTACATGTCATCAGTCTCCCCTCCCTCTCTCCCTCCCTTCTTGAAAGCAACAGCAGACAATCATTTCGTGCCTTTTTTCCTGGGTTACCCAGGCAGACGCCATAGCACGGCAATCTTGGAGCCCGCTCAGCTCATCGCTGCTGTTGTGAGCATTGTAAACACCTCGCGCATTATCCTGTGGTATGTGCAGAACCTGGCTATGAAACGTCAGCACGAGGACGATTGTGAGGAGGACATGGACACAGACGTTCCTGAAAGCATGGGATGTTGCAATTGGGACCGCATGGCGGCAGTGGGGCAGGTTGATACAGTGGAACGCCGATTCTGGGCCCAGCAAACCAGCACAGACTGGTGGGACTGCATAGTGTTGCAGGTATGGGATGATTCCCAGTGGCTGCGCAACTTTCGCATGCGTAAGGTCACTTTCATGGAACTGTGTGAGTTGCTTTCCCCTGCCCTGAAGCGCAGGAATACCAAGATGAGACCTGCCCTGACAGTTGAGAAGCGAGTGGCAATAGCCCTGTGGAAGCTTGCAATGCCTGACTTCTACCAGTCAGTCAGGAATCAATTTGGAGTGGGCAAATCTACGGTGGGGGCTGCTGTGATCCAAGTAGCCAAGGCAATCACTAACCTTCTGCTAGCAAGGGTAGTGACTCTGGGAAATGTGCAGGTCGTAGTGGATGGCTTTGCTGCAATGGGGTTCCCTAACTGTGGTGGGGTGATAGACGGAACGCATATCCCTGTCTTGGCACCGGACCACCTTGCCAAACAGTACATAAACCGCAAGGGGTACTTCTCAATGGTGCTGCAAGCACTGGTGGATCACAAGGGACGTTTCACCGACATCAATGAGGGATGGCCAGGAAAGGTGCATGATGCTCGCATCTTTAGGAACTCCGGGCTGTTTGAACAGCTGCAAGAAGGGACTTACTTCCCAGACCAGAAAATTACTGTTGGGGATGTTGAAATGCCAAGTGTTATGCTTGGGGACCCAGCCTACCCCTTGCTCCCATGGTTCATGAAGCCATACACAGGCAGCCTGGACAGTAGTAAGGAGCAGTTCAACTATAGGCTGAGCAAGTGCAGAATGGTGGTAGAACAGGGGTAGGCAACCTATGGCACGCGTGCCGAAGGCGGCACGCAAGCTGATTTTCATTGGCACTCACACTGCCCAGGTCCTGGCCACCGGTCCGGGGGGCTCTGCATTTTAATTTAATTTTAAATGAAGCTTCTTAAACATTTTAAAAACCTTCTTTACTTTACATACAATAGTTTAGTTATATATTATAGACTTATAAAAAGAGACCTTCTAAAAACATTAAAATGTATTACTGGCACGCGAAACCTTAAATTAGAGTGAATAAATGAAGACTCGGCCCCCCACTTCTGAAAGGTTGCCGACCCCTGTGGTAGAATGTGCCTTTGGATGTTTAAAAGCTCGCTGGCGCTGTTTGCTGACTAGGTTAGACCTCAGCACAAACAATATTCCCATTGTTATTGCTGCTTGCTGTGTGCTCCATAATATCTGTGAGAGTAAGGGGGAGATGTTTATGGCGGGGTGGGAGGTTGAGGCAAATTGCCTGGATGCCAATTTTGAACAGCCAGACACCAGGGCGATTAGAAAAGCACAGCTAGGCGCGCTGCGCATCAGAGAGGCTTTAAAAACCAGTTTCATGACTGGCCAGGCTACAGTGTGACAGTAGTGTGTGTTTCTCCTTGATGCAAACCTACCCCCTTTGTTGATTTTAATTCCCTATAAGCCAACCCCCCTCCCACCTTGAGATGACTGACAAGGTAGCGCAGGTGGGGTGGGGGAGGAGGGAAGGACAAGGCCACATTGCTTATTGTAGTCACACTACAAATCAAAATTGTTTGAATGACAGCCTTCTGTTGCTTGGGCCATCCTCTGGAGTGGAGTGGCTGGGTGCCCAGAGCCAACCCCCCTCCCCCCCGGCCGCGTTCTTGGGCATCTGGGTGGGGAGGAGGGCAGGCGGTTATACAATGGATGCAGCAGCGGTCTGTGCTCTTGTTGCCTTTCCTGCAGCTCCACCAGATGCCTGATCATGTCCGTTTGCTCCCCCATTAGCCTCGGCATCTGCTCCTGCGTGCTCTGATCACGCTCACTAAATGTTTTCCTAGCCTCTGCCACCGAATGCCTCCATGCATTCAGCTGTGCCCTATCAGTGAGGGAGGACTGCATGAGCTCTGAAAACATGTAATCGCGACTGCATTTTTTTCGCCTTCTAATCTGTGATAACCTCAGGGACGGAGATGATACAGGGAGCACAGAAGCATTTGCACCTGCAGGGGGGATAAAAAGGGAGAGTAAAATTTACGAAGATACATTTCTGAGAACAAAAGGGAGACTCTTTCACAGTGAGTCAAGCAATTCACAGCAGACAGCACATGTGTTTTAGGTACAAGGTCGCATTTTGCCTTTTATATTGAGCGCCTGCCAATATGGTCACACATCACACATGGCTGGGCAACAGAATTCGGTTTCCAGGCAGCCATGGTAAGCCAAAGGGTACGCGGAGTTGGCTTCTTCCGCCTTCATAATATGTAGGAATAGTTTCAAACTGCAGCGCCCTCCTTTCCCATAGCAAGCAATGCCGCCTTCAGGGTCCGGGAACCCACCTTGGGAGGGTATTGGCTCCAGGGAGATGAAAAGGTCCTGGCTGCCGGGGAGAACGGATTCTCCGCTTGCCTGCTGCGCATTCTCCTCCTCCTCCACAAAATCCTCCTCCGTGTTGCGTGAGACTCCCCTCTTGCAGGTGTCCACGGACAGTGGTGGGGTACTGGTAGGGTCCCCCCCTAGAATGGCATGCAGCTGATCATAGAAGCAGCATGTATGGGGCTCTGACCCGGAGCGACCATTTGCCTCCTTTGTCTTGTGGTAGGCCTGCCTGAGCTCCTTAACTTTCACGCGGCACTGCTGTGTGACCCTGGGGTAGCCTCTCTCCACCATGCCCTGTGCGATTTTGGCATATATATTAGCATTTCTTCTTTTTGATTGGAGTTCGGCCCATACAGCAATCAGATCCAGTGTCTCCCGTTCGGTCCATGCTGGAGCTCGTTTGCAATTCTGGGACTGCATGGTCACCTGTGCTGCTGAGCTCACCATGCTGACCAAACAGGAAATGAAATTCAAAAGCTCCTGGGGCTTTTCCTGTGTACCTGGCTAGTGCATCGGAGTTGAAAGTGCTGTCCAGAGCGGTCACATTGGAGCACTCTGGGATAGCTCCCGGAGGCCAATACCGTCGAATTGCACTACGCTGCGTCTGCACTACCCCAAATTCGAACCAAGAAGGTTGATTTTAGCGCTACTCCCCTCGCTGGGGAGGAGTACAGCAGTTGATTTTAAGAGCCCTTTAGGTCGACGGAACGGGGTTAGCTGTGTAGCCGCATTCCTTATAAAATTGACCTAATGCGGCTAAGTTCGACCTAACCTTGTAGTGTAGACCAGGGCTTAAATATGTAGTCATTGAACCAGTGCAGAATGGATGTAATGTGCTACCAAACCAGAATGGTAGCATTTTTACACCAGCTTTACAGAGCTGCAAATGTCTACACAAGGTGCAAGGCAGCGAAGAATCAGGCCTATTTCACCTCCAGGGCATCTACTCCAAACAGTCTTTTAACTTGGCCAGGATCTCCTTTGTCATCTCCTTACTTATGGGTGTACCACTTCACACCATGCAAACATGACACCCACCATTTGGTGTGACAAAGGTGATGGCACTAGTCACTAAAAGGCACACTCACTGTGGCAATGAGCAACACAGCAGTGCCTATACATAATTTTAAAAGAATCCCTACTTAGATAAGTCATTTCTATCTACAGGATTTCAATAAACATGTTTGGTTTTATGCACACTACAGTAATACGATAAAAGTAAGTAAATTCACTTGCTCACATGCAACAATGATCCATTTAAGTTTCTCTCTCCTTAGCAGGTAGAGAGCTTAAATTTTGGCTGTCTGCCTTCCTATTGGAATTCAAATCTACATTTTAGCTGTCAAGCTTCACTGAAATCTCTTTACCTGCTAAGAAATGGACCTGTGAAATTGAGCCTCTATCTGACTGCTGTAGAGGACAAAACACCACAACATGAATAAAGTACTATGTTGCACATGTAGGTTTCTTAAAAGGCTCGCAGTTGTTTTCACTTAAAACACCCAACTGCAGTATTATGTACAAATGATTTTTATTTTAAAATAGATAGTTAACTGGCATAAAGATTTGTGTTTTGGAAACCTGAAAAGTAGAAATATGATTTGGATTGTCTATACAATTAATCTGGGCTTTTTCCACTACAAGCCATACAATTCTTCTCAAACCCCAAGAGAATGAAATACAAGATTATTTAATTAACCAAGAAACAGTGAAACAAGTTCACAGATGGATTAGAATATATCCAATTTCTCCAGATTTGGGAGCCTAGGGCAAAAGGGAAGAAGAATTGTGAAAAGGAAGAGAGAATAAGATAGCAGGAAATTAACATACATACAAAATCAGTTTAACAAAACAGGAGTAACCCCAGCCTTTGCATGGCCCCAACATAGGAAGAGAAGTTGAACCAAGAGTCAGGAGTGCCCAGGGGATGGGCAACTCATTTACATTAAGTCCACACACATACACAGATCTGATAACTTTAGTTCATCGCACAGCCTCACACACCAGCCAGACCTGCTAATGTCATTTGGTAGGCTGTCCAGCTGGTGTCCATAACATTGTCGGGTTTCAATAGCCCAACAGACCACCCTTATGCGCTGAATATGGCCGGTGGAAGGTAGTTCTAAAAAACAAAAATCTAGTAATTCTAGTTAGTTGAAATAATAATTTATTAATTAAGGAGACAGACACCTTACAAAAACAAAATATCACTCAAGTCTGCAAATTGTTTACTTACTATTTTAACAAGATAGGCCTATTACTATCCTTAAAAGACCACAGATTTAAAAAAAAATTAAAAAGTTTGTTTTCTATCTGCATTGTATAGCACAATACTTCACTGTAGTCAGATTCCTGTTTGCCATATGGCAGCATGCGAGACACCAACAAAACAGAAACCAAATAAAACAAAAAAAAAAAAAGTGATTGTACTACCACAAAAACTGGCAAAAATTTAAGGGCTGGTGTATTGTTTGGAACCGTATTTTTTAGCCACTGGTTGAAACGGATTACATTCCAAATTTTCAAATTGAGTGTCCTTTCACATTTCATCAGTCCTGGCCTGCTGTTCAAGTTAATCTTTAATTACTTACTTCCAAGGTTCTTTACTCAGTGTTTGAGCTTTTACGTGTGAGGGCACATGCGCCTAGTATTCACTCTGAGTGAATAAGATAATGTTAACTCTCTTGTTGTGCATCTAAAAAAGCACTTACATCTGCTCTCTCTCCCTGGTGTCAAGTGAGACAAACATCTAGCTAAAGGATAAATTAGTAATCCCATTTACTTTTACGTGTCTAAAAGTCTTTCACTCTTCCTAGACAGGTGTAAGATACACAGTACAATCTTAGTTAAAGTCAAATGTCTGAGGAAAACTGTAATTTGTTCAGTTGAACATCAGTTTGCATGATAAGTGCTATACAACAACAGATGGTGTTACTGAAGAAAAAGTGATGACAAACCCAGTTCATGTTCTGTGTGGACTGTATTACTGTTTATTTACCATGATGTTATTTATTACAGAAAACTAAACTGAGAGTTGCAAGTAAAAAATGAAGTGACAAGTTGAAGGTTCCATGAGAACATTTATAATTAAGAGTCGGTTAAGTTTCAGATATTTAGTAACAGTCACAGTCTAAGCCACTGGACCTATTGCCTGGTGCTCCAGGCCACTTGCTGGGTTACAGGGCCAGTCTTCTGCTTCAGAGTGGGAGCTTTGATACATGCTGTCTGTTTGACTCTCAGAAGATACAGGAAATGGAGCCCAGGGTCAGAGCTCCTACTTATTTACTCTGCTTCAGACCTGGAATTTTAGGGGAAGGAGGAAAATCCTCCCACCAACACATGCTCCCCCACAGGCCTGGAATCAGTCAAAGTGCTGGAGAGTGGGGGGCATCAAGAGTGTATACAAAAGGGGGCTGGTGAATAACACCAGTGTTTGTACATGACAGCAGGGGCAGGGCACAAGTATGTGCACTGAAAAAATGGGAATTGGGAGAAAGATTGGGGATATGGAAAGAGAGGGAGGAAGAGAATGAAAACAATTCAGGAACGAGGAAGAGAACATTACAGGGAAAGCAAGAGAATAAAGGGAGAGGGAAGAAATAATTAGACCAAAGGTTTTAACTTTTACATCATACCACCTATAACAGAAAAAACAGCAGAAACTAAGATGGAGAGAAGGGACAGAAAGTGGAAAAAGGAGAGAGAAAGCAACAGA
This sequence comes from Platysternon megacephalum, assembly GCA_003942145.1. Lineage (NCBI taxonomy): Eukaryota > Metazoa > Chordata > Testudines > Platysternidae > Platysternon > Platysternon megacephalum. The sequence goes on along the minus strand of QXTE01000115.1, from coordinate 2,157,813 downwards.
GATAAAATAAAGTTAACTTGCTTTCATCTAATAACATTAAATGCCAAAAACGGAATGTTTGATACACAATTGAATGACCCATAAAAAGCTTTACCATAAACCTAAAATCTACCAGCAACATTTACACATTTACACACACACAAACACATACTCTGCTTTGGGGATACAAAGTTCCTACCTCTGCATCCAAGGTACTGCCTAGGCTACTTCTTGTGTTGGGAGGAGGATGGCCAGCTAATGAAAATAGTTTTTGCTTGGGAATAGCAACAGAGTGCCAAATTTGGACAGAATAAGATTTAGAGGAACCTGGCTAGGAGAAAGTGTCCATATCAACAAGTTGTGGGCTGATGAAAATATAGTACTTGGATTGCTCTATATTTTCCAGCGTGGCCCTGCTATGCATGTTAAGAACATAAGAACGGCCATACTGGGTCAGACCAAAGGTCATCTAGCCCAGTATCCTGTCTTCCAACAGGGGCCAATTACAGGTGCCCCAGAGGGAATGAACAGAACAGGTAATCATCAAGTGATCCATCCCGTTGCCTATTCCCAGCTTCTGGCAAACAGAGGCTAGGGACACCATGTTACCAGCTTGCTTACTTAACTGCTGCAGCACAAGACTTTGCATTGCTTTCAAGCTATAGTGAACATTTTTAGAAGATTCATTTGGTTCTTAGCATTTAGCTGTTACATAGACCTTTCCATTTTTTGAATGCCTGAAAAGCACTCAGCTTTGTCCCCCACTAACTGCTCACAAAGGAATCATTAGATAAAGTTATGATGCCATATGGTGTAAATCTTTTCTTCCTGCAGAAAAGAAGGATTTTTCTTTCAACTTTGTGCTTGATCTTATTTTTATCAACCAGCATAAATATCACTGAAACATTGCAACTGCTGAGAGATGTTGTTTATCTAGATAATATTTTAAAACTTATATTTTCCTCAAGATTTGTAGATTACTGTAAGTTACAAATTCTTTCCTAACCCTATTTTTTAAGAAGGAGTGTTTTTGCCACAAAATACCCACGGAGAGCTGAGAAAATCCTGCATTAGGTTTCCTGTACACTCACTTTGCTGTACATGTTTATAATTACTGAACCTTGCATTAGCCTATTAATCATTGCACAGTCAAGCTACTCAAAGGGCAAAACAAGTCAACATTTGGTCTCTCCAAAAAGCCGAATACTGTTTATTGATTTAAGTCAATATTTGTTTACATGAAAAGGTTTATTTTTTCCCCCAATTTTTTTGTTACTGTTGGCCCAAGGTATCCACCTTTGAAAGTCTTCTGAAGTGTTGACAATTTGGTGACGACAGTTGCTACAGGGAGAAAGGCTGATCGTTGAAAAGAGAGAGAGACTCAACATTTTTGTAAATAAAGTTTCCTACACACTGCAGCAACTTTCTGCTAAGGTCAAGTCTAAGCCCCATCAAAACCAAGTTACAAAATCCCCTTTCATTTCTATGAGATCATGATTTGGCCCTGATGCATCAGTGTGGGGATACGTTTGGATCCCTACTTTAGAGGCAGAACTACCATGCCGTGTGGTAGTACACACCAAATAACCAACTGCAAGCTCGTCCAAGAGGGGCAGAGGAACCTGGCAGTGGCAAACAGTAACCACCGTTTCCTACCCACCCATTAACTGTCTCCCCAAAAAACCCACATGCATCCACTGCTGAAAGTAGAGCAGTGACAAACCCTTCTCCCCCACCCCGCAAAAGCCCACCTGCCCTTGTGATCCCTGCTCAGTGGAACCCTTCAGGGAACCCTGCTCTGACAACAGCAATCTAGCACCTACTTGCCCTAAATGGACCAAGGAAGAGCTGAGGAGCTGCAGAGGAAGAAAAACTGGAAAAAGAAAGTTGATTTAACTCCACATTGGGATTTTACTGAGTCTCTCTTTATCTTGCTACTCTTTAATAAGGAGCCTTAGTAAATCTTAAAGTGTTGCTCTACTACAGAGTACTGATTTTAAACCCATGATTATTATTCTATGCATTATCACTTAAGCCACAGTGTTCTAGGCACTGTACAAACATATAATAAATGACAGCCACTAGCTCAATGAGCTTACAATGTGAAAGACACAATTCTGTTTTGTGAATTGCTACTCCTCTATTCATCTGGGATCACTAAAATATTGCCACTATTCAGATCATCACGGGAAAAGCAGGCAAGTGGATGTTGTACTCGGGCTAGCAGATTTTCAGGATGATTTTCAAAGTCTGCTATAATTCCATTTATCAGCCATTAATACGTATATATATTTTAATATTCTGGGCCAAGATGTAAATGATCCAGTGAGGTTATCATGGCATTGTACGAGTCACAAGTGCAGGCCCTCCCTTGCAATACTGAGGAGAAATATGTCACTAACTTTTCTCCTGTTGCCACCAGCCCTCCCAATGTGCTGCTCCCTTCACTGATGTAGCATTTCCCATTAATCAGTAAGGAAAAGCAACGCAACTTGAACGGACAATGGTCCTGACACTGATTGACAAGAGGTAATGCGTCCAGCAGAGCTCATTCAGCACAGCTCATCAGGAGAATGGACAAAGAAAGGTGCAAGAGGTGAGTAAGAGAAAAAAACAGAAGGAGGAGATGGAGACAGAAAATGCATCTTGGCTAGTACATTAACTCTTGTCAGTCACAGACAAGGAGAGCAGATTCAGGCATCAGGAAGTGGCAGGAATGACAGGCTAGGCCCAAACCACCTACCTTAAAATAGGAAAACAGATTTTAAAAAATAGCACTGAAGGTAAATGAGGAAAGAAAAGAAGGGACAGCCTCATTCCTTTTCACGTTCAAATGCCCGGTTGAAAAGGGACCCTGGTGGCCAATGGGAGCTGAGAGGGCGGTACCTTCAGGCACGGGCAGTGCGCAGAGCCACGTGGTCGCACCTCTGCCTAGGAGCCAGAGGGAGAAGTTGCTGCTTCCTGGGAGCCACCTGAGGTAAGCACCGCCCATAGCTTTCACCCCCTCCCATGCCCCATCCCTGAGCCCCCTCCTGCACCCAAACCGACCCACCCCTGAGCCCACACCCCCAGCCCAGAGCCCGTATCCCCTCCCACACTCCAACCCCCAGCATCAGCCCGGAGCCCCCTCCACGCCCCAACCCCCTGCCCCAGCCTGGAGCCCTCTCCTGCACCCCAAGCCCCTCATCTCCAGCCCCACCCCAGAGCCCACACCCCTACCCAGAGCACTCACCCCCTCCCCCACCCCAACCCCCAAACTAGAGCCCCCTCCTTCACCCCAACCCCTCATCTCCAGCCCCACCCCAGAGCTCGCAGCCAGAGCCCTCACTCACTCTTGCACCCCAACTCCCTGTCCCAGCCCGGTGAAAATGAGTGAGCGAGGGTGGGGAAGAGTGCAAGATGGAGGGAGGGGGGATGGAGTGAGTGGAGACATGGCCTCAGAAAAGGGGCGGGGCAAGGATGGGGCAAGAGTGTTCGTTTTTCTGCAAATAGAAAGTTGGCAACCCTAGCTGTATCTCGCATTCTTTTGGTGTTCAATTGAACAACAAAAATTAGCTTCCAATACTCTTTGGAGAAATCAGATAAGATACCATTGAAGATATAACATTTGTTTTGCTATTGTTTTTAAAAAAAGGAATTTTCAGTAAAATATTAAGTCAAATTACTATCTCTATTAGTTAGCCATTTACTTAAGTTCTAACAATAGGTTCTGCTTAAAATGTATTTTCTAATATTATTTTAGTTATCACCATAGTCGCAGAGATTCCATGGTGACAGAGACAGTGAGCGTATTTAACTCATCATGAAGGACACACGCAGTTTATTTTCGAGGCGGCAATTTAAACAGAGTTTCACGTTGTGACAGTATCCTGAATTAGCAGAGTTATAGCCAAGCTTGGCTCCTTGGATAGGGCATGGAGCTCAAAGACTCCAGCAGAGGAATGTCTAGCCATCTTCTGGCTTGCACTCATCAGTTTCTCTATGGACAGTTGCTATAATAAAAAAATCATGTTTGCACTTCTGTATTTACAACTGCCCAATCTTTGTGAAAAAACTTTTAGGAACTATGATGTCAGCAGCATTTGTGCAGAAGACATGTATGCTAGTATTGGCCTTCTGGCATTTCTTGAGCCTTTTTTTTTTTTTTTCTTAAGTATCAGAAACGGTAGAGTCTGCATACTTCCTGAATCAGTGTGACAGAACGTGCAGAATGAGATCTCTTTTGATAAATTAGTTATTGATCGAATGAGCAACTAGACCAGGGGTTCTCAAACTGCGGATCGGAACCCCTCATGGGGTTGCAAGGTTATTACATGGGGGGTCGTGAGCTGCCAGCCTCCACCCCAAATCCAGCTTTGCATCCAGCATTTATAATTGTGTTAAATATATAAAAAAGTGTTTTTAATTTATAAGGGGGGGGTCCGCACTCAGAGGCTTGCTATGTGAAAGGGGTCACCAGTACAAAAGTTTGAGAACCACTGAACTAGACAGAGGAATAAGTGTATTGTAATGCTTTGGGTACACTTCAGCCAAAAAGAAGCCAATGTTACAACCTGAAACTCCTCTCACTTTCATAAGTTTCAGGTATCACTTCAAGGAAACCTCATGGAAAGGATTTAATAACTACAATCTGAGTAGGCAAAACCTTTGTCCAACTTCAAATAAAGCCCCAATTATGTAATTAGCTTCACGTCAGCAGACCCCTTCTCAAAACCCCACTGAGTCAGTGAGGTTCTGCATGGGTTCAGAGGTCCATCTTCGTGGTTCTCTGTGCAGGACTGGGATCTGGGCCTGCATATTTAGAATTCAGCTCAGCAGTCAGACTGTGGGTCATCCAACCATCTGTGGATTTTACTCTGCAAAGCATTTTCCAGGCAGCAAACTCATCAATGATGTATTGAGCTTTTTAAAATGCTATGCTTAAAGTCAAAATGTATCTGTCACCTTTTCTCTGCATGCCTCAATTTGCTTGCCTTGCAAGTGTTTCATCATGACTGTTGTGATGCCCTCTGAGCCTGTGTTTCAGTGTATTATTAGGTTTTGAGCTCATCTTTAGCAAGATCTGCCTCCCAGACAGTAAACAGCTCCACACGTATTGTGACAAATACTGCAACCATCTGTAGTATCTTTGGGGGAAAATATTGTATTATGTTTATGAATGGTTTACATATCAGCTATTGTATGCAACTCCCAGGGGCTGGTTTGCCACAGCTTCTCCAGGAACTAAAAACGGGATGGGTGGTATATTTAGTAATGCAAATCACTCAGGCTGTAAACACCTCAAGAGAGGTACCATCCTCTGGGTGATTTTGCATATATTGGTTCAAACAAGGTTTTCCAGAGACTAACAGACAAAGAAAGGGCTTTTTGTACAAATAGCCTGAGTTTAAACTGATTCAGCGCCTTCTTTCTGATCCAGAAAACGGATAGGACCTTCTGTTCAAGGGGGGCTCCCAACCCTTGTGGAAGGGTTGGAAAGACTTTGGCCTACTAGAGCCCCATAAGACTCATGGGTGACCTCTGGTAAACTTTTAGCATGTGTGTAGCAACTTTTATTATCTGTTTTCTCTGTAATGCTTTTACCTTAAGAATAAATGTGCTTGCTTAGAAAGAGCTGTGCAGTCACGTGTAATAGCTGGCAATACAGTGGTCATAGCTCTCAGAGAAAGAGCAATGCACCATAACTGGCTTTGGGCAGACTGGCTTGTTGGAGATAGCACAGTGGAGGTCAGGGGGCTGTGCAGCCTTAAAACAGTCAGAAGGAAATGGTACAAAGGTCCTTGCCCAGAGTCAGGTGACCACCGGAGATCTGCGACCTGACTAGGCATTCCTGGAGTGGACCACAGAGGGGAATACAGTTGCAGTTACTCTGAAACTGTGACACATATCTCCTCTCTCTCTTTCATAGCCTGAACAAATTCAAACATGGAAGCCTCTGACCAAATACCATGACTGGACACTGTACATTCAGATAACCCAACTGCTATGTAAGGTTACCATACAATGGTCCATATTAGCTCTACTGTGCCCTGCTGCTCAGTGCTTGCCATCCCACATATATTACTGATAATGTGGTTATTTTAAAAAAATCATATTTTGTGGATAAATGTTTGACAAATTCAAATCACATTCCTCACAAACCTAATGACAACATATAATAGGCACTGGACATGATTCCAAAAAGTGGTGAGGATCTGCTAAATCAATATATTTCTGCCTGCTCCATCAACCTGAAAAAGTTCTCCAGAGGATACATAGTTGTTTCAAATGGAATAAAATTTGGCAAAGGTAGGTACGGAAGAGGTCTGCATTTTCAGTTCTAATATAGGTCACCTTTGATTGTCATCACAGCTGCTTACATAGCAGTCACTGGAACCTTCCTATTGTCACAGCAATTTGAGTGCATTTCATGTTAGTTTAATTATTCTCTCACATCTGTATAATCTCTGTTAAAATATATTATGGCACTTTTTTTCTTTTGAAACAAAGTATTTCATAATAAAGTTATTGGAATAATTCTGTCTTTATGCAAGTCATGTCTCATTTGTTTATACTTGTATTAGTTTCCTTACATTCTAACAAAATACTAGAGCAGGGGTGGGCAAACTTTTTGGCCCGAGGGCCACATTGGGGTTGCAAAACTGTATGGAGGGCGGGGTAGGGAAGGCTGTGCCTCCCCAAACAGCCTGGCCCCCGCCCCCTATCCGACCCCTCCCACTTCTCACCCCCCGACTACCCCCCTCAGAACCCCCAACTCATCCAACCTCCCCTGCTCCTTGTCCCCTAACCACCCCCTCCCAGGACCCTCCGCACTTAACTGCCCCCCAGGACCCCACCCCCTATCCAACTACCCCTGCTCCCTGTCCCCTGACTGCCCAACCCCTATCTACACCCCCGCCCCCTCACAGGCCCCCCGGGACTCCCACACTTATCCAACCCCCCCCCATTCCCCGTCCCCTGACTGCCCCCCCCAGAACCTCCGCCCCATCCAACCTCCCCCTGCTCCCCGTCCCCTGGGACCCCCTGCCCCTTATGCAACCCCCTGACCCCGGCCCCCTTACCATGCCACTCAGAGCAGCATGTCTGGCCGCCGCACTACCCGGCCGGAGCTAAACACGCTGCCGCGCTACCCTGCAAGAGCACGCAGCCCCGCTGCCCAGAGCGCTGCCCGCGCGGCGGCATACAGAGGAGGGGAGACAGCCGGGGAGGGGCTGGGGGCTAGCCTCCCTGGCCGGGAGCTCAAGGGTCGGGCAGGACAGTCCCACGGGCCGGATGTGGCCTGCGGCCCTTAGTTTGCCCACCTCTGTACTAGAGAGACAAGGTGGGTGAGGTAATATCTTTTATTGGACCAACTTCAGTTGGTGAAAGAGAGAAGCTTTCGAGCTTTCACCATCAGAAGTTGGGCCAATAAAAGATATTGCCTCACACACCTTCTCTCACCAATATCCTGAGACCCACATTGCTACAACACTGCAGACAAAATACTAGTCATTTATCACATTATAAAAAAACAAAACACAGAGTGATTTTTCTAAGAGACAAAGAAAAGCTGATGATCAAGCTGTTGAACGATGAAGGAAACGGAAATATGCCTGATTTGTAACTGCGAGCAGAATTTGACCTGATGTCTAGCATAGGTATGTCTACCGCACAGGACCTTCTCTCACTAGGTTATTTAAACTGTTGTGTATTTGGTTGTCGTGGTAATAGAATCTTGTGTTGCTATGGCAACTGAGTTAGATTATTAGGGGATAGCCCAGCCAGTTTTGGCTGGCTTTTTGGTTAGCTCTGTGTGTGGCAATAAATGGCTGTTTCAAGGTTTACGGCTCTGTGTCTCCAGTGATTTCTTCCTAAAACTGTTGCCCCCAAGGATATAACAACGTGGCGACGAGGATGGGATCTCTGTGCTGCCCCAGTAGAAGTTAAGGTACAAAAAAAAAACCAAAAAAACCCTTGTTTGCTGCTGGAAGGAGGTGAGAACTGGCTTGTTTGCACTGACTGTGAAAACTGAAACTAAAATCATGGCTACACTTACAGGGCCACTGGAACCTTTTGAGGAGACTATAGTGCAATGGCATGTATATACTGAGCGTTTTGGGCTTTTTTTGTTATTGCAAATGACATTACAGAAGAGAAGAAGGTGCCAATATTCTTAAGTGTTGTGGGGGCTAAGACCTACTCCCTGCTACGCAGCTTACTACACCCTGTTAAGCCAGAGACTACATCTTACAGTGACATTGTGGAAATCCTGGGGTCCCATTTTTCTCCAAAACCACTGGTAATTGCTGAAAGATATAGGTTCCACAAAAGAGACCAGAAAGAAGATGAAACAGTTGTACAATTTGTAGCAACTTTGAGAAAGCTTGCAGAACACTGTGAATTTAAGGAGATGTTAAATGATGCCCTAAGTGACAGGTTAGTGTGTGGCCTGCACAGTGAAGCTATACGGAAGCGCCTATTGACAGAGGCTCAGCTTACCTTACAGAAGGCCATTGATATTGCTGTCTCCATGGAACTGGCTACAAAGGAGGCACAATCCATCGGTGCATCCCCTAGGGTGCATAAGGTGTCACAAGAACCTACCCACAAAACTGTGGGGAGCCAGGAATGTTACTGCTGTGGTAAGCCGGGTCACCATGCATCAGAATGCTGGTGTAAGGACCTGGTGTGTCGACACTGTGGCAAAAAGGGACACATTTCGGGTGCCTGTAAACAAAAGAAAACGAGGCCTGTGGTCTGGCCGACCAAAAAGGGAAATCTGCATACCCTAGAGCAGACCCAGGATGACCAAGGAGATACCTCCTCACAAGAAGAAGAGCCACTCCACGTTTTGTCTTTGGCAGTGGGCTCACATGAATACTGGGTAACCCCGTTGTTGGACGGCAAACCTATACGCATGGAACTGGACAACGGTGCAGCCGTTTCGCTGGTCTCAGAGACTGTGTATAAAGAAAAGCTACAGCATCTTCCGCTTAAAGCAACAAAAACAGTGCTGAAGACATATACGGGAGAAGCTGTGCCCATGTTGGGCACTACTGATGTTAAGGTGGAGCTCAATGGACAGGCTGCTAAATTGCCACTGTTTGCGGTGAGAGGTGCCTTAATGGGTAGGTCTTGGCTTAGGAAGATCCAGCTGAATTGTGCAGAAGTGCACCGAGTGACTAAAGAAGAAACCGGTCTGACCACTATACTAAGGAAACATGCTGCTGTTTTTGGAGAGGATCTGGGAAGTATGAAAGGAATCACTGTGACATTGAACATTAAACCTAACAGTCAACCAAAATATCTGAAAGCCAGAACTGTGCCATATGCCATCAGGCTGAAGGTTGAAGCGGACCTGGAGCGCCTGGTCACAAATGGAGTCCTAATACCAGTTACCCGTTGCCCATGGGCAACTCCTATTGTTCCAATAGTGAAGAAAGATGGCTCCCTCCGGATTTGCGGTGATTTTAAAGTCACTGTCAACCCAGTGTTGTGTGCAGAGCAATACCCGCTTCCCCGCATTGATGACCTCTTCGCAGGCCTGGCTGGGGGACAAAAGTTCAGTAAGATTGATCTGAGTCAAGCGTATTTACAGATGCACGTTGATGAAAAGTCCCAAGAGCTGTTGACTATTGTGACGCATAAGGGGCTTTATCGATACTGTCGCCTACCCTTTGGAATAACATCTGCTCCCGCCCTGTTCCAGAGGGCTATGGACCAGATCTTGTGTGGCTTGCCAGGAGTCCAGTGCTATCTGGATGACATCCTGGTCACTGGAAGGAATGAGGACGATCACCTAAAGAATTTAGAGGCCACCCTACAAAGACTGGAAGAGTATGGACTGCGAGTCCACAAAGACAAGTGTGAATTCTTCCAGCCCTCTGTTGAATATTTGGGACACATCATTGATGCTACAGGTCTTCATAAGGCTCCTGCCAAGGTTAAGGCTATTGTGGAGGCTCCCCCTCCTCGAAATGTTAGCCAGCTTCGCTCGTTTCTAGGACTATTGAACTATTATGGAAAGTTCATCTCAGTTAGCCACACTGCTAAAACCACTTCACGAACTCCTTGGGCAGAACAAGGCCTGGAAATGGACTGAAGCCTGTGATGTTGCATTTAACAAAGCTAAGGATGCATTGCTAAATTCTGAAGTTCTGACGCACTTTGATCCATCCTTACCCCTACATTTGGCCTGCGATGCGTCCCCTTATGGAGTAGGAGCAGTCGTGTCACACATTATGCCTTCGGGAGAAGAGAGACCTATTGCTTTTGCTTCATGCACTCTAAGCAAAGCAGAAACTAACTATGCCCAAATCGAACGTGAGGCATTGGGAATCGTTTTTGGAATTCGGAAGTTTCATCAGTACCTGTTCAGATGGAAGTTTACTCTTCTCACAGACCATCGACCCCTGACTTCAATTTTTGGACCCCACACAGGCATTCCTCCATTAGCTGCTAGTCGTATGCAACGGTGGGCATTGTTGCTCTCTGCACACACATATGAAATCAAATATCGGAAATCCACTCTGCACGGCAATGCAGATGGTCTCTCAAGGCTGCCTTGCCCAGAAGGAAATCTTTTACTTTGAACAGATAGAGAATACACCCATCACCGCTACTCAGGTAAAGAAGGCAACTCGAGTGGACAGGTTATGGACCTGGTGATGCATAGAACATCTCGACGAACCTCTCTGGTCTCACCCAACCTTGTTACCTACATGTCCAGGAGGACGGAGTTATCAATCCAATCTGGTTGGTTGTTGTGGGGGAGACATGTCAGTATCCCACCACCACTGAGATCACAGATGTTAGAACAGCTCCATTCCAGTCACTGTGGAATAGTGCGCATGAAGGAAATTGCACGAAGCTATTTTTGGTGGCCTGGATTGGACAGTGCTATTGAAGAGAAGGCAAGAGCTTGTATGTCATGTCAGGGTGTGAGGAATGCACCCCAGTGGGCACCCCTACATCCATGGAACTGGCCTGAAAACACGTGGCAACGTATTCACGTTGACTTTGCTGGCCCCCTTGAAGGAAGCATGTTCTTGGTGGTGGTAGATGCCCATTTTAAATGGCCAGAAGTCTCTATAATGCAGTCCACTACTGCAGAGAGTACTATCCAAACACTACGAGGACTCTTTAGTTGTTTTGGTCTGCCAGAACAACTTGTGAGTGACAACGGACCGCAGTTGGTCTCTCAGGAGTTTCAAAAGTTTATAAAGGCAAATGGGATACACCACATCACGTCAGCACCATATCATCCATCCACCAATGGATTAGCTGAAAGATTTGTGCAGACAATGAAACAAGCTTTGAAATCGGCAAGGGGACAATTATCCATTCAAAAGCATCTGGACACCTTACTATCCTACAGAAACACACCTCATGCTACAACCAAGGCATCCCCAGCCTTTCTAATGATGGGACGACAGCTGCGCACTTGCTTTGATCTGCTGAAACCTTCTGAACCCCAACAAATTGTGCAACATCAGCAGCACGATCAAGTCATCAGGCGTGCACCCAGAGCAAAAGACCGAATCTTTAGCCTGGGAAAGCTGGTTTTGGCTCGGAATTATATTTCTGGAGCTAAATGGGTCCCTGCCGCTGTCATCGCTCAAACGGGACCTGTTTCCTACACAGTCCGGACTGCAGAGGATCTCACCTGGCGGCGACATGTAGATCAGCTGCTGCCAGGTCATACCAGTCCTCAGGACACATCTTCAGTTGAGTTGCCTGACTTTACCACCTCCGGCGAGACACCGAATCAAGAGTCACCTGTTCCTGACTTTTCCCCTCCATTACTGCCAGCGGCAGAGATACCCCATCCTCACCCATTCGCCCTACGAACCCTGACCTCATTGTCAGTCCCGCGCCCAAGACACTTTCGGGTGCAACAACACCAGAAGTCCGCCGTAATCCACCTAGAGACAGAAGGCCTCCTCGTCAGCTGGATCTTTAGCTAGGGCGAACCCATGGTTACGGGGCAAAATAATCCCCGGGGTTTAGCCGGGAATGGAGGCAGTCTACCCTCCTTCTCTAGTTTAGTGTTTGTTTTATTTAGGGGACATTCTTATTAAGGGGGGAGGAATATGTTGTGTATTTGGTTGTCGTGGTAATAGAATCTTGTGTTGCTATGGCAACTGAGTTAGATTATTAGGGGATAGCCCAGCCAGTTTTGGCTGGCTTTTTGGTTACTTCTGTGTGTGGCAATAAATAGCTGTTTCAAGGTTTACAGCTCTGTGTCTCCAGTGATTTCTTCCTAAAACTGTTGCCCCCAAGGATATAACAAACTTCTTTTAAAAAATATTTATTGTTTTACAGTATGAACAGGGATGGAAATGAGAGAATGGGAGCACTCAGCAAGAGAGAATATAAGAGGGATGAAGAGTATTGTAGGGCCTTGTAGGTAATTACAAGAAACTTGACTTCGATGCAGGAGAGAAGGGTGATGCAGTCAGACTGGTGAGCTAAGATTATCTTAGTGGGTGCATTTTGTATGAACGGGAAAGGGGTGGTGGCTAAAGAGGCTACAGAGATCCTGACTAAAAAGGAGGGTGTGGATCTGAATTTTACTTGCGTAGACAGAGAAAACAATTGATCACAGAAAGATTTTGTAGGAAGAACTGGCAAGGTATGGACATTTCCTGAATGTGGGGCAACAAGAATGGGAGTGGAAGATGACCCCAGGTTACAGGCCTGGGTGACAGGGGCGGATTAATCATTTTGCCGCCCTAGGCCCGGAAATAATTGCCGCCCCTGGCCCCGCCCTGACTCCACCCCTTCCCCAAGGTCCCGCCCTAACTCCGCCCCCTCCCTGCCCCTATTGGTTCCCTTCCCCAAATCCCCGCCCCGCCTCTTCCCCAGCACGCCGCGTTCCCCCTCCTCCCCCCTCCCTCTCTGACCAGCGAAACAGCTGCGGAGAAGTTCCCCTGCTCCAGCTGCCTCCTCCGTGAGCGCGCCGCTGCTTCCTGTTTCTCTCCCCTCCCTCCCTGCCCAGCGAAACAGCTGTTTCGCGGCACAAGCGCTGGGAGGGAGGGGAGAGAAACAGGAAGCGGCGGCGCGACGAGGAGGCAGCTGGAGCAGGGGAACTTCTCCGGGGGTGCTCAAATTTGCCGCCCCTGCAAATTTGCCGCCCTAGGCCTAGGCCTTGTCGGCCTAGGCAATAATACGGCGCTGCTGGGTGATAGGCAGGACTGTGGTGTGCATAAACAGTGACACAGAAGTGGTGGGGTGTTCCTTTCCTCCTGTTTTCTCTTGTGCTGAAGACATTGTAAGTTGATCTCCTGTACTACTATTAATTGATGGTGACTGTTTCAAAGCATCAACATTTTAAAACATTATATTATATATATATATATAAATAAATAAATAAAATAAACCTATAAAATATATAAAATAAACCTATAAAATATATAAAATAAACCTAATGCTGCCATCTTTATACATCACAAAGGAGCAGTAAAGGACACAGCACATGTAAATGCCTCTTAGCAACCTAAAATCTTTTTGACTCAAAAACAAAATTGCTTCAGTAAGTGTGTTAATGTACTGAAAGTTTCAATAAGGGTTTTTTTTTTTATACACACAGGTGAACATTTTAAAGAATAGAAGCCTGAAATTAAATTCCTAAGTCCATATTTAGACATATAAGAGTGAGATTTTCAGAAGCACTTAAGTGGCTTGGGAGTACAAGTCCCACTGACTTCAAACTGCAAACCTCACAGGAGGAGTGGAGCCGGGTTAAAACATTTCAGTTTTCTTGATTTGTATTTGAAGATGGTGTTGGTTCCGAATATAACACAGGCTATTGGCTTATCAGTTTATGTTGTTTGTTGTGACAGCTGTAAGCATGGAAACTTCCAAGACTACTCTATTGAGATGTGCCACACACTAGACACATATTGATTCAATAGCCTATGAATATGCTAAGTGGAGTGTGTATCTGTGTTCTGGATCACTCGGTGGGTTTACTGTGGAATCTGGCATTGCTGGAACGTAATTACTACAAATTCCAATGCTGGTTATGCACATGCCCAACACTTTGAATCTTCAGTATCAGGAGATAGCAGGACAGCAATCGCTGAACTAAACACCAGCTTTCTATGGGGATCACAGTGGGTTGCAGGAGGAAACTGCAGCCTAAATCGCCAATCTAGAGGAAGAGGAACACAAGTTCCCACTCTGAGAAAGTCTAGAGGCCCCAGAACGGACACACATGGTGGTAGCCGTGTGATAATACAGTGCTTACCAGTGCCCACCCAGCCTTGATAAAGCAGAGCATTTATTCAGAACAAACCCATTACAGAGAAAACGTACCTTAACCAAGGAACAGTCTAGACTCATGCTAAGCTTACCAGGTATTATCTGTCATGCGCATGGGACCCTGGCAGTTCTGTACACAAGTCTGTCAGTTCTTTGCGCCATAGTGAGTCTGCCCTGAGCCAGCTCAGGCTGACCCTTTATACACAGTTTTTGACACCTTTTCCTCCCAGGCCTTCTGACCTAGGTAAAACTAATCTCTGCCACTTTCCCCAGGGACCAAAGCTTCAAAGGGCTGGGTATCTGCATAACTGGCATTGGGAATTTGCAATAATTACCCCCTTCCTCCTCCCAGTGATTCCATAGGAAACCCATTCCGAGAGCCAGGAACACAAAGATATATTACACTTATTGATACAGTAGTCCATGAATTTCCTGTGTGCCCATAGCATCTGGCACATCTCAATACATTTGTCTTTGAAGCTTCCATGCTGCCAAGGTCTCACATCCATCTCACCGTTCTCACAGTTAAGGTGTTAATAAAGGCCTGGACTTGTCTTTCTCTGCACACATGAGCATTTTAAATGTGAAACTCTCACATTTTTAGAAAAAAATCTCCAGGTAAAATCTGAAATTCTATTAACAATTAGGAAACCAAAGAAACAAGTACAAAACATCCACTTGAGCACTTTAAGAAAGTAAAAGTTCTACCAACATGTACATACTTTTTTTTTAAATTAAAAATTTGATTTTTAAGTCATGGGTTGTTGTTTTTTTTAAAGTTAGTCAGATTGAGGATTATAAAACCTATTTATAGGAGACCAAAATAATTACATTAGTTGTGAACATTTACTTCATCCTCCTGATGTCATTTTAGGGCTATGTGACTGCCCATGAATATAAAAACAACATGCCTTTATTCTCCATAAACATACAGAATTATGTATTCTTAAAATCATTGACAATTTGCCTTATATTGCCACCAGAGAAGTATTTTATATTGGTTGTTACAGGAATATTTATGGTAGCATCAGGGATGTGAAAAGCTATTAAAAGCAATCACACAAGATCTGGAGTGGTGACAATGGTGAAAACATTTTGTGACAAAGTTCCTCCTCTATCTTGGTGGGTCCTGCGCTTATTGGCAGATTTGCTCGCCTCAGAGATCTTCCCCTCTGGTGGAACCCACAGTCCGGGTCAACTCCTCCTGTGTCTGATCAGGAGTTGGGAGGTTTGGGGGGAACCCAGGCACGCCCTCTACTCCGGGTTCCAGCCCAGGGCCCTGTGGATTGCAGCTGTCTATAGTGCCTCCTGTAACAGCTGCATGACAGCTACAACTCCCTGGGCTACTTCCCCATGGCCGCCTCCAAACACCTTCTTTATCCTCACCACAGGACCTTCCTCCTGGTGTCTGATAACGCTTGTACTCCTCAGTCCTCCAGCAGCACACCTTCTCACTCTCCGCTCCTTGCTCCTCACACGCACTTCCTCTCCTCTGGCTCCCTGTCTCTCTTTGGCCTGACTGGAGTGAGCCCTTTTATAGCATCAGAGGGGCCTTAATTAGAGTCCGGTGCTTACCAGCCTCACCTGACTCTTAGCAGGTTAATTGGAGTCAGGTGTTCTCATTAGCCTGGAGCAGCCCCTGCTCTGGTCACTCAGGGAACAGAAAACTGCTTATCCAATGACCAGTATATCTCCCTTCTACTACTCTGCTGTTTCCAACTGGCCTGGATCTATCACAATTTTGAAAGAATGAAAAAGCACTGGAGGCAGAGTTTGGAACAAATAGTTTCCAAACCAAACACCCATTTGAAACTGGACAACTTAACATGTTACAAGGAAGTGCCTGCCCGCAAAACCATGTAAAGTAAAAGGTGAAATGTGAGTCAGTGTCCCTTCCTCCCTCCCTCTACCTCACACACGCCCCCACATCCACTGGTAGACCTCCCTCTGCTGGCTTGACACTCACCAGGCTGCTGTGTTTGGAGACCACCTCATTGGGCCCCCTGTCCTTTAAGCCTCCTGAGTCTGAAGAAGAGAGTCCAGGCACTGTCTCTTACCAGGGTCTCTAGGTATACTGTCAGAGAGCAGATCTCTGTCTTAGGGTGACCATACGTCCTGTTTTGGCTGGGACAATCCCTTTTTTAAGGGCAGTCCCTGGCGTCCCAAAGTTGCCAAGAGCAAAGGGACAAATGCCCACTTTTCCCCCCCAAAAAAGTGGGGTATGGGAAGAATGCCAGCCCCACGCGGGGGGAGGAGGCAGGCAGGGCTTGGGCGAGCAGCGATGCCAGCCCCAGCGTTTGGGAAATATGGTCACCCTATCTGTCTAGCACCCCTTTCTAAGAGCTGAGGCCCTGTGGTCCAACTGCCCCCTACACCCTCTGAGTAATGCTGGCTCCCCAGACTCCCCAGTGGCTTAAGCACACCATCTCTCAACTGCAGCCCTGTGGGTGCTCCAGGTTCATAGTTTAATTCTTCTGGGATACACAACAGCCTAAGCAAACAGACAGACTTTGCATAGGATTCTAAGGCAAATTACCCTTTACTTAAGTAGCACAAGAAATATACAGATCTATACAAAATAATAAACACACCTGTACACATTTCCCTGCCTCAGCTTTCTCACCATGCTGAAGAGTTCTTTAGGTTTAGGGTAGAGTCCTCTCAGGAGTCCAGAATCACCCCTCCTGTAGTTCAGGGCTTCTCCTCTGAATCATGGAGCCTCTCCCCCCCCCCCTCCCCTCTGACCCCTGCAATCCATGCCGATGCTTCCTCTAAAGTGGCAGGTGAGAGACCCTGTTGTTAGCCCTGTGCAAGAATTTCTCCTGTTACCCACTGTGGGGTTTAGCTCAATATGGAGAAACAAAGACAGCTGAGAAGGCAAAGATGAGCCTTACAATCCAAACAGAGTTTGCACCCTGACACTGACGTTTACAGAGTTGTTAATCTCAATCAGAATTCATAAGTGGTACCCTGTCAGATTCCCCAAATTGTCACGTACAGAGTAAGTAATACGTTCCTACCTATTAATAGAAAAGGAAGCAATGGATCTGATAAGGGATGCCACCGCTCCAACTTTACCAGCTTCAACTGCTCCCAGTAATCTGTATTTGACAGTTTCTTTATAACTGATGAAAGGCTGGTTGTAAACAACAATCTTCCCCTTTGCCTCATGAGCTCTTTTCTGCAGTTCATCAAAAGAGGTGACCACTAGGACTTCAGCAGTAATTCCTAGAAGTAAACATCACAGTAGTTTTAGATGTGTTATCCTATCACCAGCCCCAAGCCACTTTGGCACATACAAAAATACACGTCATGTACAGCATGTGTAATGCAAACCAAGAAGAGGAGGTCAAACATGAAAACCTCTTACTGGAAAAGATAGCATGTAAAGTACTTCCTCAGAGAAGGTTATTCAACATGTATAACCATGTCCTTAGTATAAATCATGCTATCAGCTGATGTTAAAATTGAAACTGAAGGCAAGAGAAGATGTGAGAAAAGACTTTTTCCAAATAGGCTTTAATACATGAATGCAATTATTTAAAGTGCAAAAAACATTTTGAAATACTTTCTATGGCATTTATAAAACAGATATGTAATCTTCTCTTGTAATTGTTCTGATATGTTGCTAAACAACTTAGGCTGACATCACACATATGAAAATACATAGTTTCGGAATGATACACTTAGAAACTGATGCATTCCATGAATCAAGCTTTTCACAAATGGTTAATGTGAATATTTACAATTCTTGAAGACAAACTGGCTGTAAAACCCTTTGTAATATATTTAAAATAAAAAACACTTCCCATGCTTAATCTACAGTACAAGTTAATTGCATCACAGAGGAAAATTTACCATATTTTTCAAATGAAATATTTTGTAAACATTTTGAATTTGCTATAATCCTATTGCCTTGTCTAAGGAAACAAAGGAATTTAAAAGTAAGCAGGTTCTCCCATACCACAGAAAGTTTCCCACATCTCAGAACATTCATTTGGAGATTACCCTTAAATGTCGATTTCACCGCATACATACAAAGCCACGACAAAATATTTCCATCAGTAAGAATCAATATTTACAGCTAGGCAAAGAAAGAAAAATGCTGCTTGAAAACTCAGTCAAATCCAGTGATTAGACTTTTGGATTAGGTTTGTTACAAATGGACTAATGAATGAATAGTAAGAATGGGTATGATCTCTTGATTTAAGGATATTTACTTTGTATATTTTGACATGCTATGTTGACAATTTGTGTTCATAACAGTTTTTATAAAGGTTTAATTTTTTGAATCTCAACGTCTATTACCATTAAATAAATGTCTGACACTCCCATAATTTCCCGTAACTGTGAAAATTGGGGAAAAAGATCAAAATCTAAAAAAAATGCTTAAAAATAAACAGATAATATCTGTCAAAATTATTTAAAAAATTGAATTCTACCAAGCCTAACGGATTTCTTGGCTTTTGAGAAATCATTCACAAAATCTGACCACAATGCTTAAGATCCAATCCTGTGGATTGGTTACAGCGATAAGTGGAAACTGTTTAACAACCAGGACCAGACTTTGCTGCTAAATATAGAAGCAGTATGGATGCCTGGAGTTTTAGTGCTGTACATTTGACCAAGAAGCCACAAAACACATCAGTAAAAACTGAAAGTAATAACAAATGCTTGGCCAGCTTGGTTTGTTCCACAAGTTATTGCAAAATTTAAAAGAAGCTGGGTATCCTTGCAAGTCTTCAATAGCTCACTATAAAACATTATTAAAATGTTATTTGGGAAAGCTTTTAAGTTAATTGCATATGGTAAAGAATTTTTAATGCTGTTATCTGATGCGCACTGCTAGACTCTCAGCATGAACTTATCCAAGTTAAATGCTCACTTTATGGTTTTTTGGGTTTGTTTTTTTAAGATCAAAACAGTATAAATTGCCTTCCACACATGAAAGAAAATGTTTCACATCAAAAAAGTCTGTTTCTTAAAATACACAGTTGTAAGAATGCAGCAGGCAACTATTGATATGGGGGGGGGGGGGGACCCATGAGTTTTAGCTGCAGAACTACCCTCATGTGAAAGGTGTGAACATTTTAATTGGATAGCCGTTCAAACTTCCAGCTTTACAGAAAGGGCCACGGCAGGCCAAACCAAAGTATTACCTTCACATTTTACTGAAGTTATAGCTGGCTTGTAGGTGAAGTGTACTGATAGGCTCCAGCTGCTTCTAATGAACAACAGATTTAACTGTATACCTAAGGAATGACAGGATCATTCTGAAGTCTGGAACTGTGCCACTGGAAATAAAGCCAGGTATCTGCAAAATTTCATTTTCCACTAGAAAAATCAAGGTCACAGCAGGCTGGTACTGCAATCCGCACTTCATATTAGCTTTCGTAACAGATGAGAGAAAATGACACCATCTAACTCACCCCAATGCTCCACTTAGATGCCATACCAAGCATTAGAACGACATGCAATGTACTACTGATTGCTCATCAAGGGAAGCAAGGAATGGAACTGCTCTTGGCACTGCCTTACTGCATTAATGAACAAAAATATCATCTCTGATTTTTTTTTTTTTTTTTTTTTTAAGGAAAGGTACTTGCTATCTCTAGCAACCTATAACTCCCCAAGTAAATTCATGCAGAATTACCTGTATGATCTTCAAAGAAGCTAGGTATCAAGTAGCTTTGTACTGTGGAGTCTTAATTTTTTATTCCCAAGAAAGAGAATGCAGAATGACAAACTTAATTCTCTAGCCTTATACTTCCACTTTTGATTGTTCCCAAATAGGTTTGCTTTATTTAGCCTTTGACAAAATAAAACAAAGGTTCTCTTTGCATGTTTAACTTAATGGCAGCATGATATACATAAAGTATCAATTACAGTACTTTCCACAGTACAACCCAACTTCACTCCTGTGTAGCTGCCGACTAATTCAGTGTCTCATTAGCATATTTAGATCACATTGTATAGCATATTAGTCGTATCTATTAACGAGGTAATAGGAGCATTTCACTAAAAGAGACAATAGGGTTTCAGCTGTGAAGGTAACAATGAGACCAAAGGCCAAGTAGTTCTTCCCAAAGAGGAGCAAGTCTGGATTGCTGCCAAAAAAGTGGGGCACTGCCTCATATTATACCTTACTGAAGTTTTTTATTCTTTGGTAATAAACAGTCTCCCATCCCCAAACACTTAGTGTCTCACCACTCTATTTTCTTGGTTAATTTATAAAGACATTCTTCAATTCAATCCATTTCTTATTCCTACCATTGCCCGTCACAGAAGTCAGCTGCAAGCTGCACTGTGGATAAGCTCAGACAACCTATATGATGAGGGAGCTGGACTGCTCATACTACAGAGGACAGATAAACTTCTTCACATGGGGGTGAAGAAGAGTGAGTGGCATTTTCAGAGACTGGCCAAGAAAAGAGAATAGATGGTACTGAGGGTCTAAGAAATGAGACATGTTTACTCTGGATGAGGTTGAAGCCCCCCATATTAGACACTGTTGGTGGGTGTTACACAGTACATGCCTATACAGCAAGTGAAGGTGGGACTGTAACATGGGTAGACATACCCGCACTACATTTAATCTAATTAGGACACGTAGCAATAATGAAGATGTGGCAGCACAGGCTTCAGCATGGGCTAGCCACCCGAGTACAAGCCTGCTGGGGACCCTATGTACATACTTGCGTTGCTAGCCCCCAGGGCCACAGAGGTTTTAGGGGACCCAGAGCAAAATCTGAAACCGAGGCCCGCCACACTCCAGAAAAACAAACAAACTTACTACTGAAGGGAGACCCTGGGGCACGAGGGGGTTGGAAAGTGAGCCTGCCTGCACCCACCCCCAGCAGCAGTTAGTTCCCTGGTTCAGGCGTTGCAACCTGGCCCATGGGATTGCAGCACCACTCAGATTTGGCCTGGCCACCTCACCATCATGATGGAGAGACACTCAGGCCAAATTTGAATGAGTGCCATTGCGACCTGGCCCGTGGGGTTGCAGCACCACTCAAGTTTGCACCAGGTCACAATGCTGCTCCGTTTGGGAGAGCCCAGGACAAACTGCCCTTTTTGCATCCCCAACTTGTGGGCGACACTAGTAGTCAGTGCAGAAGCCTGTATCACCAGATCTTCTCTACTATTGTTACCTATTCTAGCTAGATTAAAGCTAGTATGGCTATGCCTACCCATGCTACAGTCGCACCTTCACTTGTAGTGCAGACATACCCTTAGTAAGTTTCCACCGACTACCCACTGTGAGGCAAATTACATAAGTCGTAGGGCATACAGCTATTGGGGTGAGCCACTACCCAACCAAATCCACTCAAACCCACGAGGCTCCTCCAATTTTTCCAGATGAAATAATAATTAGGGCCATGTTATAAATGGGGGGTGGGAAGATGAGGAAAGTGGAAAACAGTGGGAATATGCAGACTGGAAACAATCTTCTACTGCAGGCCAACTTTTATACAAAAGATTTCATTGCACAAATGTAGGTTCATAACTAATGCTAAAAGCCTGGCTAATACAAAAGTTTGCCACAGCACACAGGTAACTATAGTAGACTGTGCATTAGCAAAGTCTTAAACCCTTGTTTAGTCAGGAAGGCTGATTAGAACTATTCATTCACAGCCCAGGAAAGGCTAATAAACAAATCCTACCTGTAAATCTGATTTCTGCAAAGTTGTCATAACACCACATGTCTGACACCTGTCATGAAAATTCTCTCTGGAGATTCAGCTTCCAGCACCGGCCTGCCAGATGTGACACTAGAAGCAGGTCAGTTCAGATCGATATATGTAGAATTACCCCAAAAGACAATTTACTCACCCCAAGGTTAAATCCTTTAACCACTTAAAATCATTGTAGTGGTGAACACCTAGTACCCTGAACTGGACAGCTGTTTGTATCATCAATGAGTTTCAGATTACAGTAATAATGAAAGGTATGTTTACTCCCAATTATAGGAATTCAAGAATTCACAAATCTCTACCAGGCAGCCTGATGGCAACTTCTTTATAGACAGACATTCTCTCACTTCCAACAGATCATTGATTCTAAGAGAAACTCCCTGGTAAGACAAGGTTGAATTCACAGTGTGCTAAGCATCAGAACTGTCAGAGATTTGTTGTTCTAGCTCACTTCTACTCTCTTCAGAGTATTTATAATTAAAAAACAAATACACATATACAGATTTAAAATAGTCAGTTACAGTCACTTTAATTATGTATTCAAATAAGAGGTTAGCAGTACTGAAGTGAAATGGAATGTGTGTCTTTTTTAAATTGTCGGGGCTATTAATTTCCTAGCTTCTCAATTAGGACCCAAAGCCTTTTCAATGAGCATTTTGTCATTGTCTTGAACAAGGACAGGCTTTTGGAGATCTACTTATAGAAACAAATGCAATCCTCATTGTTATCACAACGTTTTGGCTAGCAGCAAGTGAGCTGCTCAAAGCTGCAAACAATCCACAACTTCATCTATTTCAAATTCTGCTAATATGGGATTATGATTTCTTTTACAAAGCACACCATGGAACAGCTATTCTGCTGATCTAGACACACAAAATCTCATTGCCAAATAAATAAATTGACATACCAGCCAATTTTTGCTCAGAACGGGTGCCATACTTCTAGGCCTATGTGTAAGAAAGCAGCAGATTCCATCACCGAAGCCTGCATTAAACTTCCCTGTCCATTACACAGCTTTACTTTCACCACATAACAAACAAAGGTAAACTATTGCCTGAAATACTGATACAAAAACCAATGACATCTAGCTCAGAGACTCAGAACTCCCACCCACCCACCCAAGGACCAGAGCAAGGGCCACCCAGCCTGAAGCACACACCACCACCCTAGCTGTGGAGGGCTACGGGGAGAAAGAGTAAGGCCAGAGACAGCCATCAGAAGCTAAAAGACTCTCCCAGCAGTAGGTAGAGGAACAATTACAGAAACAGCAGCAAAGTAAGGGCTGGAGGCTGTGAGGCCTAGCCAAAATCTTCACCTTCAGCGATGTCAGACTGTGCTTTCTTTCATTTGGATTCAGAATATTTTTTTCCTTCTCTGCTGCTTGGCTGTTTCCTGTGAGTCTTTCTCAGATTTCTCTCTGGCCCAATCCCAGCCCTCACGCTTCACGCTCCACTCACACACACACCACACACACAGAGCTGGCCCAATTCTCTTCACTCCCTCGTCTTCCCAGCCTCCTTTCCATTCCACCCCCATCAATATTATGTACCCCTTCCCTTCCTTCTTTCTCCAACTCCAGTGCTCCTAGTAACATCCCATCTACCATCCCCCTCCTGCAGATCTGGAAAACTAAAACCTGGCACTAGGATGATGTTTGCCTTGAATCTGTTAGACATATCTCTGTATGTTGCACTCCTGTCCCTCACCCCCTGTTTTATCTGTTCAGATTTTAAACTCCACCCTAGATTATAAACCCTTCAATGCAGGGATATCTTCCTATGTGTTTGCACAGTGCCTAGCACAATGGGGGCCTACTCCCAACTGGTGTCTTTGGATGCTGTTGTAATATAAATATGAAAAGTAATCGAAGAGCTCCTTTCCTGTATAGTTTGCTGCACAGAAGGAACAGGAGAGAAGCTCTGTTTCTGAGTATATCCTAAACTAAGCAGAAGGAAAGATGCTCTGCAATAGTCCTCAAAAGGTCCATGGTGGTTGGGCTCACCCTTGCACACCTTAGACAGGGAGCTTAGAAAGTGAGCCACTCAAATGGGCCTACTCCAAGGAGTTTCCTAAATTGGGTGGGGGAAAGGACCCTGCTTCTACTGAGCTTTGAGCTCTGCTGCGCGGACACCTTCTTTTCTCAGCATTATTCCTATCTCAAATTTTAGACATAAAAGGACGGAGATGTGTGTGATTAAGAGCTGAAATCTGACACTTTTTCACTGTGTTGCTTTCCAGCTGAAAGGAGAAATCAGCTCAGCCGTGCCAAAGAGCCCCAGAGAACTCAGTAAGTCTTTCGGCAAACCTGGCCCAGGTTTCGGTCTTTCAAAGAAATCAGGCAAGTTAAACCTGGTGTCAAACTGCTGGAAGAAGAAAAAAAAAGTTTCACATCCTAGATTTTATCCTTCTGAAAACTATTACTATGTATTGCAATATAATTAATGATACTTATAATTAATCCTCAGAAACAGCTCTGCTAGGCCAACACAAACAAATACGTATTGAGGATAATTATAATATAAAGGCATGGGGGGGAGTAAGCATTTTAAGGGGGGTGGGAGGAAGGAAGTGCAGACCAAAGTAGGAAAATGCAGTGAGGCAGAAGACTTTTATCAGAGATTCTGTAAAATCAGAAGATGCTTTTGGAAAATGTGATTTCACTTACCGCCTGGAACAGCAAGAAGAATTACTTCATAAACATAAAATTACATGGAAAGGGTATCCAAGAGGATATGAGGCTCTTTGGCTATGATGATGCATAGCTCACAGACTAAATGTACTGTACACTTTTAAAAAAAAAGAAAAAACCCTATGCATTATATATATATATATAAAAAAAAGGCTATTGTTTACATCTTCCAACAAATACTAGATCTTATTGTAGCCGCTTGGTTTAAGCAAATGCAGAGAACTGTGCTACATAAGTACAGCCAGCATAGCTTTTAGTGGGTATTGAACTTCGCCCCAAACACAAGGCTCTGCACCAAGCGAGCCAAAGGAATAATGCTGTTAGCTGCAAGTAACAGGCTGTTATTCACACTGGGACACTACTCCATTGTCTTCAACAAGCTTGTCCAATGCTCACACAACCTGAAGTCTCATCTTGGCGGGATTTGGTAACAGAGTATGGCTACCTATATAAAGATATTATGGACACCCGTAGGGATTGATCTAGGAATTGTCAGCACCAAAACTGCAGGCCTCTATGACTCGAGCTAGAGTATGTGTGTCGATATGGTTACAGTTTGTTAGACAAACGTAAAACTTTCCAAACAAATTTTAATGTCAGAGAGTTTTCTGACATCATTTGTGGTATCTACTTGTGCATCATGTCAGTAATCATACACTAAAGGAGACCTGCAAACATTATATTTAGAAAAAACTAGAAAAAATAGAATTCCAATTTTTGATAATTGTAGGAGAAATGTGACTTTTTATTGTTAAACCACTGCATAACATGGTGCATGAAATACCAGTATTACAAGATCAACATGAGTTTATTGATACCACTCCAGGTTTTTCTTTACAGTTCAGTGTCCACTTGGCCAGACAAAATAAATGCGACATCTGGATATTTGATTTTAAAGATTTAAAGACAACACTTTGTGTGCTGTTCTCTATTCAATATTTAATTCACTGTTAATCACTCTTTCATTTGAGTTCTAAACCTCCAGATGGTTTTGAATAGATTACATTTTAACAACATTTTGGAAGCTATATGGAAAAATAGAGTAGAAAACCAGTATAATATTTGACTTTCCCTTGAAGCTTGACCAAAAAACTCCCCAACATTTAAATTTTTAAATAACACAAATCTGCTAATTTAATACCCTTGTGTGAACCTACTTGGGTCAAATTAGGACTGTCCCAGTGAGGTGCACTAAGGCGTACGAAGGGTCCTTGCTAGTATAATCTCTCTTCAAAATTGTACATGTTGTTCACCCATTTGGTCCTTTTGTTTGGAAAAAACAATAATTTTGTTGATTTGCTTATGAAGCTTAATGTTAAACAGCCAATTTGGTTTTGATGTACTCACTCTTAATAGCATCACTATAGATGTCAACACAATTTTAGGAATAATAGGGCTATTCCCACTAAAGTAGGTAGCAAAACTGCCACTGACTTCAATAGGATCAGGATCAGAGCCAATAATTGTTTGTTAACAGTATTTGTTTTTAAACAGCCACAATTGGTTTCTGCTAGGGCTGTCAAGCAATTAAAAAGATTAATTGCAATTAATCGCACTGTTAAACAATAATAGAATATCATTTATTTAAATATTTTTGGATGTTTTCTACATTTTCAAATATATTGATTTCAATTACAACACAGAATACAAAGTGTACAGTGCTCACTTTATATTTATTTTCATTACAAATATTTGCACTGTAAAAACCGAAAGAAATAGTATATTTCAATTCACCTAATACAAGCACGGTACTGCAATCTCTTTATAATGAAAGTTTCACTTACAAATGAAGGATTATGTACAAAAAATAACTGCATTCAAAAATAAAACAATGTAAAACTTTAGAACCTACATGTCCACTCAGTCCTACTTCAGCCAGTCGCTCAGACAAACAAGTTTGGTTACAATTTGCAGGAGATAATGCTGCCTACATCTTGTTTACAATGTAACCTGAAAGTGAGAATAGGCATTCGCATGACACTGTTGTAGCCGGCATCGCAAGATATTTACGTGCCAGATGCACTAAAGATTCATATGTCCCTTCATGCTTCAACCACCATTCCAGAATACATGCGTTCATGCTGATGACGGGTTCTGCTCGATAACGATCCAAAGCAGAGTGGACCGACACGTTCATTTTCATCATCAGAGTCAGATGCCACCAGCAGAAGGTTGATTTCTGGTCGTTTGAGTTCTGTAGTTTCCACATCGGAGTGTTGCTCTTTTAAGACATCTGAAAACATTCTCCACACCTCGTCACTCAGATTTTGGAAGGCACTTTAGATTCTTAAACCTTGCTATATCTATCCTTAGAAATCTCACATTGGTACCTTTTGCATTTTGCAAATCTGCTGTGAAAGTTTTCTTAAAATGAACATGTGCGGGGCATCATCCGAGACTGCTATAACATGAAATATATGGCAGAATGCAGGTAAAACAGAACAGGAGACATACAATTCTCTCCCAAGGAGTTCAGTCACAAATGTAATTAACGCATTATTTTTTTAACGAGCATCATCAGCATGGAAGCATGTTCTCTGGAATGGTGGCCCAAGCATGAAGGGGCACACGAATGTTTAGCATATCTAGCACGTAAATACCTTGCAACACCGGCTACAAAAGTGCCATGCGAATGTCTGTTCTCACTTTCAGGTGACATTGTAAATAAGAAGCAGTCAGCAGTATCTCCTGTAAATATAAATAAACTTGTTTGTCTTAGCAATTGGCTGAACAAGAAGTAGACTTGTAGGCTCTAAAGTTTTACATTGTTTTGTTTTTCAGTGCAGTTATGTAACAAACAAAAAAATCTACATTTGTAAGTTACACTTTCACGATAAAGAGATTGCACTACAGTACTTGTATGCGGTGAATTGAAAAATACTATTTCTTTTGTTAATCATTTTTACAGTGCAAATATTTGTAATCAAAAATCATAATATAAAGTGAGCACTGTACACTTTGTATTCTGTGTTGTAATAGAAATCAATATATTTGAAAATGTAGAAAAACATCCAAAAATATTTAATAAATTTCAATTGGTATTTTATTGTTTAACAGTGCGATTAATCACAATTAATTTTTTTAATCGCAGTTAATTTTTTTGAGTTAATCGTGTGAGTTAACTGCGATTAATCAATAGCCCTAGTTTCTGCTAAAATATATACCTTCCTCTCTTTAGATTTCAGTTTCTTTGAAACAAAAAAATAAATAGAAATCAGAAAATATTCCTCGCTATAGGAAATGTTTAAATTAGGTTATATGTGGGGGCTTATTCTACTAGTCAGTGTCCCTCTAAAATGAGATAACAGAGTAAGATATCTATCAGGAAAAATAAAATTCATTTTAACATACACAAATACGAGTTCTTTGATAGCTTCATGGTAGAACATCTGCTAAACTACTATTTTTACTCAATTATGGGATCCCCAAAGCAGCAATTATATCTATTTTCCTTCAAAGTTTTTGGGGTATAATCAGTACTACTGGAAATCAACACAGTCTCTATATAGAATCTATGTTTTGCCAAAATTGAAGCACTGGAAATAAGATCAGGACAATGCCTAAATATGGTAAACCTCTAGCTTGTTAGCTCTTGGTAACATTCAATTTAAAATGCTAGCTCTGAACCCAGCCCTATGAAGTGCTCAGTATTTTCAACTCCTGCTGACCTCTTTGGGAGACTCATAGGGATATTTTTTGGCCTCACTAATGCAGACATGAAAGTCTCGGCATTATGGCTAGATCAAAGGAAAAGTGAAAACTAGGTCTCTGATGAACCTCCATTATTGAGCCAGCCTTTCCTTGAAACCGAGCCCTGCAGACAAATGTCAGAATCACAGATTTCTCAAAGGAATTAAAGTACCTGCGATACTTAAAATGAACTGTGTCAACTTGGGGGGAAAAAAACTACATTTTTCTCTGAAAGTTGGGACCTACTATTGTTACAAGTACACCACTATTACTGAAATTGAAGAAGCTTACAAAATACGTTTCTGTATTTTTTCCAGGCTGCTTATTTTCTACTATGTGTCTAGTCAATTTTACTGTTCCCTATCTACTCTGACAAGGAAGAAACTGACTAACTGAAAAGTCCCTTAGAAAAATCAGCTCTGGAGCAGAAAACCCTTTATAAAAGTAACAACAATAAAAACAATTTAAAAATGAAAGAACAATTTAAGACTGTAAAACAATTTCCATTTTAATCTCCTAATAATTGACTAAACATTTACCTTTGGGGCTGAAATTTTCCCATCTTTACTTTTTGCTCAAAGGGGAATTCTTTCATTTGAGTAAAACACCTTAAAATCTTGGAGTACACAAAGTGAAAATACATTTGTTCTTTACTAAAGCATTCTAGCCTTCCCTCCCTACCTCGTTTTATTTAATTTAATTTATTTATGTATGTATGTAAGAGGCTGAATTTGGAAACATGGCATCTTGACATAATACTTAGCCCAGGTAGTACTACTCTGAAGCAGGTTAGCATAACTGTAGCTATAT
This sequence comes from Platysternon megacephalum, assembly GCA_003942145.1. NCBI lineage: Eukaryota > Metazoa > Chordata > Testudines > Platysternidae > Platysternon > Platysternon megacephalum. The sequence goes on along the minus strand of QXTE01000115.1, from coordinate 2,128,704 downwards.
TTATTATATTACTCATACAGAAAGAGTGTAAAAAAGTATGGAGATTGGAGTTCAAAAATGGTCTGATCCTTGCATCATCTTCCTTGGACAAAAAGGCTCTGCCTTTTGCTTCCTTGACAAAGTGCATCAGACCCTAAGTGAAAGTTAAGTTCCCCAGCAGAGCAAAACGTTTGGAATGCTCCAACATCAAATGAATTGTTCTATGCATTTCCTAAAAAATGAGTCTTCAGACAAGCTATTCTGTAAAAGTTTGGAGAAAAACCAACATTACATTGATTAGGAAGTTCTAATAGCTGAATCTGTAGGTTTACAACAATGTCTTTTCCAAAGAGAAACTATAAGCATGACATTTGTGGATCTTTAAAATGCTCATTTCCATGAGCCAATAGCAATTCAATGCTAGAAGACTCAGATGTTTCTTCATGGACTTTTAGTTACAGTATTTCAAGCAAAGGATGAATCACTCCCACAACTTCTTGGATAAAATGAAAAATCAATAATGCTGATGAATCTCTGAGGGGACTAATTAGAATATTTCACAAGTGATTTACTGTAGCTCCTTCCTTCCTTCTTTTCTGGGTATTAGGACACAGGAAACAGCACTATCTGGGAGAGAGGGAGTAGGTCTGGGAAATGAATTGCCCAGGAGTCAGAAATGACAAACACCATCTTAGAAAACAGTCTGAAACCATTTCTACACTACAAAATTAAGTCGACCTAACTTACGTTGGCATACAGCCGCCACAGTCATTACATCGCTTGTGCATGTTTACACTTTGCTCCTTGTGTCGGTGGTGCACGTCCTCACCAGGAGCGCTTGTATCGATTGTACTGTCAGCATGGGGCATTGTGAGATGGCTCCTGAAAGCCAATTACAGTTGACCTAACTACATCTACACCGCCCGTGGAGGTGGAGTTATTAAGTCAGCATAGCGGGGCAGTTACTTCGGCGGGAGTGAAATTTAAGTGCAGACACTTGTATAGTTAGGTCAACATAAGCTGCCTTATGTCGACCTAACTCTGTAGTGTAGACCAGACCTGACAATATATTTTCAGTCTCAAGTTTGAAACTAAGGTGATTGTTAGGGTTGGCACCTCTCTAAACAGCACAGTTTCTAAACCCCCTTGTTGGCTTGTCTTAGGAGTCCTGTGCAGTGGGGATTTCCATTGCAGGCACCTCCTAAATTGTGCAGTTACTTCAACTATCAGAGAGAGTGCAGGTCAGGTGCTCACTAATACTTAGCAATTCTGCATATCTTCCCCAGTGTCAGAGCCCAAACAGACAGACTGATCTTGGGGTGACATAACATTAGTTAAAGTTGGCTGGGTGCTCCCTTCCAGCCACCCCCTGGACTGCTCTGAGAGGAATCCACGCTTCCGAGTCCCTGGGTGTTTTCACCTTACAAAGCCTGAACAGAACCCAGCCACTGCCCCAATCCCACGGTCCCTAGGCACATGCCCATAATGCATAAATCACTCCCCCTTAACTCCCTCCTGAGAGTTGGAACCTGCAGTCCAGCCACCTAGACCCTCTGGGCGAAATCCAGACTCCTCAAACTCCCCTGTACTTAAACACTCCAGTTCCCAGAACTCCACCCCAAAGGTATGAAGCTTCTGGTTCATACTTTCCTTTCCTTTGGAGGCATGCAGTGGTTATGAAACACATGACTCACATTCAGACACTTTGCTCAAGTCTAAACACATTTGCTCCTTTACTTGGGGATGGAGCAGGGAGTCAGGGTCCGTTGGGCTGTCCAGAGTACTTCTGCTTCACTGCATGGATTGAGGACTACAATATGGAGTCTTTTTCTCCCTAGGTCAGCCTGCTTCCTTTGCTCCTGACTACTCTGACCGCTTCTCTTGGGAGTCCTGGGGCCAACTGAGCACAGGAAAGCAGACAGCCCCTTCATGCCCACATCTAACGCAGGCCCCTACATGCAGGGTTGCTCCTCTCTACTTTTCAGCTAGAGAGAAAATGGCCAATAACCCCAGAAAGACCACGTCCTCCCTCTTTATAGCTCTCTCTGTCAGGTGACACGCTTGCCAGCTTCCCCATACATGCACAAATCAATACCATGTGACTTTGTTGCCAAGCCGACCTCTCCTGACAAAACAGTTCTCCTGGGGGGAGCCAGACTATTGTCTACAGCAATTACATTTCAACAGTCAGCGCATTTGAAGTCAAATGAAGGATAATACAAGAACTAGGGGTCACCAAATGAAATTAATGAACCCATAATACAAGAACCCAAATGAACCCATAATACAAGAACTAGGGGTCACCAAATGAAATTAATAGGCAGCAGGTTTAAAACAAATAAAAGGAAGTTCTTCTTCACGCAGCGCACAGTCAACTTGTGGAACTCCTTACCTGAGGAGGTTGTGAAGGCTAGGACTATAACAATGTTTTAAAGGGGACTGGATACATTCATGGTTGCTAAGTCCATAAATGGCTATTAGCCAGGATGGGTAAGAATGGTGTCCCTAGCCTCTGTTCGTCAGAGGATGGAGATGGATGGCAGGAGAGAGATCACTTGATCATTGCCTGTTAGGTTCACTCCCTCTGGGGCACCTGGCATTGGCCACTGTCGGTAGACAGATACTGGGCTAGATGGACCTTTGGTCTGACCCGGTACGGCCTCTCTTATGTTCTTATGTTCTTATGAGAAAAACCTGATTAGAGGTGGAGCCCATTTAAAAAGGTGCAAACTTAGTGTCTCCCTGAAAAAACTAGAGTAAGACAAGGCAAGTGTAAATAACTAAATAACTGAGGAAGACAAATTGTGCATAGACTAGTTTTCTTACTGAGGTGCTCATCAATGACTCTTGATTGAGAGTGGGAACATGGTTTTCATTTTCTTTGTAAGTAGCTTGGATAGGAAGTGGAATGGATGAAAAAAAAACTAAACACCTAATGAATGGGTTTAACCTACACTATAAATATGTTTTACAAACACTAAGCCTTATAAATATTATGGGCTAGTAGGCTGATTTGACTAATGTTTCTTAATTGTTTCTCATTTTAGGCACAAGTTTACCCCCCATCGTAGGGTTGCCAACTTTCTAATTTCTGAAAACCAGACCCTCCCCCCAGCTCCACCTCTTCCCCCAGGCCCTGCCCCAAGCTTGCTCCTCTACCTCCTCCCACCATCGCTCACTGCTCTCTCCCCACCCCCTCCAGTCCCCACCCCCACTCCCAGGGCTCCCTCTGCTCAGGGGGCTGGGACGGGAGCTGCAGCCTGATGTGGAGCCTGCTGACTGACTGCCCATGAACATAAGAACGGCCATACTGGGTCAGACCAAAGGTCCATCAAGCCCAGTATCCTGTCTACCGATAGTGGCCAACGGCAGGTGCCCCAAAGGGAATGGACAGGTTATCATCAAGTGATCCATGCCCTGTCACCCAATCCTAACTTCTGGCAAACAGAGGCTAGGGACACCAATCCTGTCCATCCTGGCTAATAGCCATTGATGGACTTAGCTTCCATGAATCTATCTAGCTCCCTTTTGAACCCGGTTATAGTATTGGCCTTCACAACACCCTCTGGCAAGGAGTTCCAGAGGTTGACAGTGCGTTGCGTGAAAAAATACTTTCTTGTGTTTGTTGTAAACCTGCTACCTATTAATTTCATTTGGTGGCCCCTTGTTCTTGTATTATGAGAAGGAGTAAACAACACTTCCTTATTTACTTTCTCTATACCACTCATGATTTTATAGACCTCTATCATATCCCCCCTTAGTCACCTCTTTTCCAAGCTGAAAAGTCCCAGTCTTATTAACCTCTCCTCATACAGAAGCCGTTCTATACCCCTAATAATTTTTGTTGCCCTTTTCTGAACCTTTTCCAATTCCAATATATCTTTTTTTAGACGGGGCGACCACATCTGCACGCAGTATTCAAGGTGTGGGCGTACCATGGATTTATATAGAGGCAATATGATATTTTCTGTCTTATTATCTATCCCTTTCTTGATGATTCCCAACATTCTGTTCGCTTTTTTGACTGCCACTGCACATTGAGTGGATGAGATGCAGGTAGAAGGTGGCCCCAGCTGAGCAGGGGCTGGTGCAGGTTGATGACTCGGCATCTCCCTCCCCCGTCGGTAACCAGAGTTTTGATGTCTGATCAGTACATCTGACCGGACACTGTACAGGTCCCCTTTCAACCAGACTTTCTGGTCAAAAACTGGGCACCTGGCAACCCTACCATCATCTCCCCTTCCCCTCCAAAATTGACAAATGTATAACAACAAGTTGTCCTGACACCAAATCATGACACTGATTTTCGATTTACATTTTAAATTTCCAATTTGTCCTGGGTCCCTTACTTGCATGCTGTAATATAAAATTTCCCAAGCAAAAATAAAATTTGCTTTTACAATGTGTATTTCAGTAGTGCTCATCATGTGCTAGGTGCTCCGTGCGCATACACACACCTCTCTCCTGCCAAGATGAGTTTACAGTTTAAGAAATAAAATTAGCCTTTATTAAAATTTACTGATCAGCTTTCATAACCAAGATTATTTTCACAGAGGATAATACTAAATAGCATAAAGTATTATGGAAATAAGACTATATGAGGAACACACAACAGTTGCATATGGTACGACTCCCTGGACAATGCTGCCCCATCCCTTTTGTCTAGATTAGAAAGCTGAGTTCACAAGGCATTAGCATTTGAGGCACCACAGTTTAGTAAACTGATTTGAGGAAGTCCAAATTTCTCTAAATTACCAGAAGCAGAATAGTCACTGAGGCAGACTACCATTTTGCCTTTAATTGGCAAACATGGCAAAACCTCAAGCAGACAGGTACAGAAAGAGATGACTTTTGAGAACAGGCTACAGTTTTAGTGTGCAAAGAATAATAATAAATAACAATAATAATAAAAAAAATCAGGCCAAACTTAAGGAGCTTTGCCAACTCCAGTTAAATACAGTGCAAGTTCCTAAAGTAACACCTCACACAGAAAGTTCCAGAAAGATAGTTCTCTCTGGCTCGCAGCATTTTTAAGGGAGAGGACTAGCTTGTCTACTGACATGATTTGGAGGATTCTTTTACCACCATTATACATTTTGGTTTTTAAAAGTAACATATAATAAAGTCAAAAGGTAGTAAAGTATTACCTTCTGGAGGAGTTGCAACACTGCTTCCAAGTCCTAATATAACAATGCTGTGGTTCCTTGGTGCCATCATCATAGCAGACTCTTCTCCCCTCTCCCAGTGAGGCACTTTTACAGGCTCCAGGTGAACATTTTCCAGACTATCCTCCTGCAGGACACTGAACATGTATTTGATAGCCATCTCTAGATTTTTGGAGCCGCTGAGTCTAGGTCCAATGGTGTCAACGAAACGTGCCAGTCTTTCATAGGATCTGTTCTGGGCATTGCCATAAACAGCAAGGTTGATAATAGCCTTGGCAATATCGGAATACCCAGCTATTTCTCTTTTAATTTCTTTGAATGTGTGTTGGTGTTCATCCCAGCTTAAAGGTTTCCCGGTGCATTGTGGTAAGAGATGGATGAAAGCTATTAAGAATAGGAATTTCATTTTCCTTCCTTTTCTTTTACTCAGATGCCCTGTTGGAGGGGGGAAAAACACAATTTTAAATCATTCAGCTATCAGCGATACTCTTGTTATTTATCAAGCAGGCTAAGATAAAAACAAATCTGATCAAAACAAACTCAAGTGGCAGAGAAGTAAACTCAATTTAGAGACAGAATTATTGAAGACAAACACAAAAAGATACTTAAACAACTGGACACAAACTTTATTGCTGTTTAAAAAGACATTTCACCCACTGGAATGCAACATTTCTTTAAATAATAGTATTCTGCACTAAATAAAAACTCAATTCTGCTTCCATTTAAGTCGATGGGATGTTTGCCACTGACTCCACTGGAAGCAGGATTGGCCCCTACTGCTAACCCAACACTGGACAAAGCGCATTACTACTGTCAGCACACAATACATCTGGACAAAAAGTCTTCTGAATCTCTTGTGAATAAAATTGTTTCATACTGACCGGCTCTATAAATCAATAATATGCACTTTATATAGTACTTTTAATACCAAGATCTCAAAGCAATTTACAAATGTTAAATAAATCCCAATGCCACCATGAGATAAGAATTCATTTCCCCATCGCAGAGATGTGAGGTTAAACTGAGAAGTAGGTTTCCTAGCCAATCACTTGGGGCCAGAATTTCTGATGTCAATGGGAGCTGGGGGTGCTTAAAAAGATTGTTTGTCTAAAATACAAGTAAACTGACCCAGGAACTTCTGGAAGCATTTGAAAGCTTGTAAGTTTCTTAGTTGTGTTTTTTGTTATAAAAGAATTGGAAGGTAGAATATGTAACGCTCTTCATTCTTATACACAAGAGGATAGAATTGTTCCTTTGAATTTAAATTGAGCTGCTATCTGAATGTTAAATATTATGCTCTTAGATGTTAAAACACTTTTTAAAAAGTTTAATAATGAAAACTAAAATGCTTTAGATGGCCCTAAATCTACAGATGTTGAGACCTTTTTAAAAATAAGAATACTATGCCAATTAGTCCCTGAAGGGTTTGATATACTACTTTCACACATTTATGCACTCTTTATAACCAATAGTAAGAAATTATATTTTTCACAGAGAACAAAACATGTTTTTTTAGAAAAACCTTAATTCTAAATGCAACATGTACAGTTTACTCTACAAAGGATATTATTCTTGGTAATAATTGTTCTGTGCAGGGGCGAGGGACTAATTGAGTGAATGCTTATAAAGTGCTTTGAAAATGAAAAAAGTGCTCTACTGCCAAAGTATTATTTTAAGCTGTCCACATTATATTTTCAGGTATTCTTCTTCACCTCTATTCATTTAACAAATATTTCTGGATACATGTACTATTCATTTTATTATCACTGACTTGAGAAATTTGTATGGACACATACGTACATACAAGGTTTCCAGTAAAAACAGTAGAATACTCAAATATACCGCTGTACAGGTTTTCAAACATTACTTTATTAATTCTCAATAGCCCTGTGTGGTAGGTAAATTTTCAGCAAGGTTTTATGACTTCATAGATTATAAATCCAGAAGGGATTGCTGTGATCATGTAGTCTGACCTCCAACACAGGCCATAGGACAACCCTGAATATATTCCTGTTGCTCAAAGTCATACAGCAATTCAGTGGTAGAACTGATGGCTGTCAGACCTACACCAAGCTAACACTCAGTTTTTAAAATCCTTAAGAGCAAATGTCCAAACTATATTTAAGAACTCAACCCTTTTTCTGAACACACATTTCTTGCAGTGGACCCTATGTTAATGTACTCACTTCTCCTTGACATCCATCTTGGTCCATTTCTCAGCGCTTTTTTAAAAAATCCATCTTAGAACTTCATTATTCCAAAGGTGTTTTTTAATCTGACTACTGCTGACTCCATATCTATTCTTTTTTCTACTCCTCATGCCCTGAACCCTTTCTTCTCCTTCATTAGTTTCACCATCTTTAAATGTATACAGTAACTCCTCACTTAACGCTGTAGTTATGTTCCTGAAAAATGCGACTTTAAGCGAAACGATGTTAAGCGAATCCAATTTCCCCATAAGAATTAATGTAAATGGGGGGGTTAGGTTCCAGGGAAAAAAATTTTTGCCAGACAAAAGGCATTATATACATTTTAAACAAGCAATTTAATAGAGGTATAAGTTTTAAACGATTTTAAAGAAACAATTTAATACTACAATCATCATTGCTGAGTACGAAGCTTGGTTGAGGTGGTGGAGTCAGAGAGTGGAAGAGGGTGGATTGTCCCGCTGCTCCTCTTGCTGTTCTTCCAAGCACAGGCACCAACTTTGCCAGGGACGGGGGGCTCAACCCTTGGGCTGCCTACTCCACCCCTTCCCCCAAGTCCCCACCTTTAACCAGCCTCTTCTCCCCCCCCCACACCTCCTCCTCCTTTACTCCGCACGCCACATCCTCACTCCTCCCCCATCCCTCCCCTGCCTCCTGAACGCCGCAAACCAGCTGATTGCTGCGGGCAGCAGGCAGGGGAGGAAGGGGGAAGGCTGTGTGCCGCGTCCTCGCTCCTCCCCCCTCCCTCCCGCAAAGCCTCCCCCCTCCCTCCCCTGCCCACGGCAATCACCTGGTTTGCGGCGTTCAGGAGGCAGGGGAGGAAGGGGGAGCCTGCACGCCGCATCCTCGCTCCTCCTTACTGCACGCCGCAAACCAGCTGATTGCCACGGGCAGGAGGCAGTGGAGCAGGGGGAAGGCGCTAATCCGTGGGGTCCGCCAGCGGGCGGGAGGCGCTGGGGGGGGCGTAGGGGAGCTGATAGGGGGCTGTAAGCCGTGGACAAAGCTGGTGGCCAAACGACATTATAACTGAGCATTGCACAACTTTAAACGAGAATGTTCTGTAATTGAGCAGGGACGTAAGATCGAAACAACGTTAAGCGAGAGGACGTTAAGTGGGGAGTTACTGTATTTATATTTCCACACCAAAATCTTTGTTTAGGTAAAGGTTGCAGGCACACCCTGGTTTGACTGCATATTACCTTTCAAGAACCATAGAGTTAAGAACAACAGCAAGCCTTCTAAATATTAGATACCCAATACATTCAGGTGTTAAATTTACAAGAAACCTAGACCCCTTTAAAATTTGGAAATGCACAGTATCCAAGGTATCCAAACTGTAAAGATACTTTGATGTTTCTCAGGATCTTACTGTAGAATCATATCCATCCAGAGCAGTCTCAGTGACCATAAAAACTACAATACCTTCCTCTTGATCATATAGCAGCTGTGAGGGGATATTCTCCTTCCCCATGTAGAGACTCTCTCTTTTCCACTCCCTCAAGGAAGAGCACATTGGTGTTCATATATCCACCACAGAGACAAAGGAAAGGCTTCAGGGCTTAAGGGGTCTTCTTTCTCCCATATCGGGTCCTCTGTGGTAAGGAGACCACTAGATTGGGAGGGTCTGGCTTGGTAGCATGTTGGAAGGAGCTGGAGCAATGATTTCAGTAGTAAGCTAGTAAGCACTTAGGACACGTCTATCCTGCTTATGTGCTATGTGCTACTTAAAGAAAGCATTGTGTATACATATGGAAAAGTAGCATAGCCTGTGGACCTTGGAGTCAAAGGGAACAGAAGAGGCCAGCCCACACCATTTTTGGGAGACCCAATTGCTAGACTTTTAAATTGAGATCCAGAAGAGGATCCATAATCTCTTCTGGGATGCTGACAGTGCAAAGGCCTTAGAGGCACAGAATGAAAGAGCAGATGAGTTTGAGGATTACCTCAGGGCATTCAGAGAGGGAACTATAAAGGCAGAGGTATAGATTTAGTTATTGTTTATTATATGGTTACACTACAGCCAGAATACTGGTATGTTTTTATTGCTAAGCAGTATGTTTTCCCCATGTTCCTTCTCCTTAGACTGGTTAATTACATGCTCCTAGCCACCCTCTGGTAGAGACATTAGTAATTTTCTCAGGACTACTCTGTTCACTTTCCTCTGATTTTGCCAAGTTTGTGGGGATGATAAGCAAGTAAATGAGCTAATCTGATTTTTGCCATAAACTGAACTTCTGCAATGTGGAATAAGACAAGGATTTAATAGAGTTAGCATCAAGATTTGAGAGGTTTGGGGCAGGGGGGGCGGGGGGGTTAGTGTTTGCAATCTCCTGAACAAAGCTTATGCAGATAGGAGTTTTTATATGGGAAACACAAGTTTAAAAAAATAATGTTTGCAAATGCATCTAGACACACATTTTCAACTTACTGTATTTTTTTTAGTTGAAAAACTGAACCCCTTAACTCAGAAATGCATTCTTCACTAGGAGATTGCTGCTACGGTAACTCCTCACTTAACGTTGTAGTTATGTGCCTGAAAAATGCTATTTCAAGTGAAATGATGTTAAGTGAATCCAATTTCCCCATAAGAATTAATGTAAATGGGGGGGGGGGGGGATTGGTTCCAGGGACATTTTTTTTTTACCAGACAAAAGACTATTTTATACACACACACACAGAGTTTAAGTTTTAAACAAACAATGTAATACTGTACACAGCAATGATGATTGTGAAGCTTGGTTGAAGTGGTGAAGTTAGAGGGTGGAAGAGGGTGGGATATTCCCCAGGGAATGCCTTACTGCTAAATGATAAACTAGCACTCGGATGAGCTCTCAAGGGTTAACACATTGTTGTTAATGTAGCCTCACACTCTACAAGGCAGCATGAATGGAGGGAGGGGAGACAGCATGGCAGAGAGAGACAGAGACACATGGTGTGTGAGAGAGAGACGCGCATTGCCCCTTTAAGTACGCTGGCCCCACTCTAAGTACACTGCCTTTTTAAATAGATCAGTAAGTTGAGACAGCAGCTGCTGCCAGCAAGCTCCCTCCATCCTGAGCCTTGTCGCGTCCCCCCCTGCTCTGTGGAGATGGGGGGCAGGAGCAGGGGAGAGGGGGACACCCTGACATTAGCACCCCTCTTCCCCCCCAACCCCTTGCACAGCAAGCAGAGGCTCCCGGGAGCAGCTTCAAGGCAGGGGGCAGGAGCAGCACATGGCAGTGGAGAGGAGGGACAGCTGAATTGCCCAGCAATTGATAGCCTGCTGGGCAGCTGCAGCACAGGGAACTTAGGGGAGCAGGGAGCTGATAAGGGGGCTGCCAGTCCACCCTGGTTCCAAGCCCCCACCAGCTAGCTCCAACGGGCTGCTCTTCCTGCAAGCAGTGAACAAACCAGGCGGCTGCCAAACAACGTTATAAGTGAGCATTGCGCAACTTTAAACGAGCATGTTCTCTAATTGATCAGCAATGTAAGAACGAAACTACGTTAACCGGGACGACTTTAAGTGATGAGTTACTGTACAGGGCTCACCCACACTCTAAGTACTGGTCCCACCCCAAGGGGAGCTCCATGCGGAATTGTATCTAGGTCCCAGAATTCCTCTTGGAGCTTCCCAATGCACAAGGGGAGCACATGTGCGGCTAAAGGCTTTTGCAGATGCAGCATACTCCCCATCATATACCCCAGCAATTCCACTGACCATGCGTGGCAGAGGTCTAGCTCACGGCCCTGCTTCCTCCCTTTGGGAGGAGCGTAAGAATTGTGATTGAAACTTGTTCAAGGGTGCAAGGATGGCAGTGAGGCTTATAATGCTCTCCTGGAGCAGCCCAGCAGGATGTGGTCAGTCGTTAGTACACTGTAGGAATCACTCATTACTTGACAAAGTAACATCATACTCTGTTATACTACAATACAGCAAGCACTCTGCTCCTTATGCAGAAGGAGAACAGAGCATCTGTTGTCTCAGTCCACGGAAAATGAAATTCAGCATTTCAATGAATCGGCTGGGAAAATAACGTGCTGATCCTTACATATTCCAATAGTCAGATATTAATCAGATTTAGCAAACGAAAACAACTGTACCAGAGAGATTAACAGTAATAGGACTTAATAATTACTCAGCATATTTAATCAATCATTTGAAAACAAAAATCAGCACTTTGTTAGAACGTAGGCTGCAAAATGAGACACTAAAAAGCAAAGCAAGTGTTCAGCAAGTACATGCTTTCAACAGGGAGTTTGAATAGGGTGTTAGAACCAACTTGCAGACTCTTCGCTACAGAAAAACAAAGGTAAGATGAGAAACTAGGGCGATTTAAAAAAATAGAAACCTGAGGGTTTGTCCACATGGTGCATTGATGTGCACCAGTTAGGGTGTAAATTCTAGTGTGCACCAGCATGTCGTGCACCAACTGTCCCCGTGGACCCTTCTGGTGTGTATTAAAAGTTCCCTAGTGCAAAGCCATTTCTTTGCCAATTACTAATTACGCTTTCATCCAGACTTCCCTGTGGACTCTCCAGCTCCTGCACTATACAGTTGGGTTAAACACCTACTGCAGGACACACCCGGCTTTGCGGTGGGGGACAAGGTCTGGGTTTTTCCAAGCACCCGTCAGCAAAATTGGATCACTAGTATAATGGTCCCTTCCCAATCATTAAATAAATCAACCCAGTACCTTTAAGTTATAGCTTCCAGAATCTGAAAATCCACCCCACCTTCCATGGCCCTCTCCTGACACCACACACAGAAAACCCATTTCTGGACTGCTTCAACCCACTGCCCCCACTGGTAACTGTCCAGGCCAGGAAAAATATATAGTCAGGCAGATTCTATACTCCAATGGCTGCAGGGCAAGCTATTCTACTTGACAGACTGGGAACGGTAGAGTCCAGATGAATAATCTTGGGAACTTGAGGAGCATTCATGCCCCAGAACTAGGGTTGCCAGGTGTCTGGTTTTTGACTGGAACTCCTGGTCGAAAAGGGACCCTGGTGGCTCCAGTCAGCACTGCTGACTGGGCCCTTAAAAGTGAGGTCGGCAGCGCAGCGGGGCTAAGGCAGGTGCAGTGGGGCTATGCATAGGGGCGTAGGAGCCGGAGGGGAGACATGCCACTGTTTCCGGAGCCACGGCAAGCAGAGAGCCTGCCTTAGCCCGAAGTGCCAGCTCCACAGCTCCCATTGGCCACGGTTCCCAAGGCGGGGGCAGCGCCTGCGGACAGGACAGCACACAGAGCCGCCTGGCTACGCCTCCACATAGAAGCCGGAGGGGGGACATGCTGCTACTTATGGGAGCTGCCTGAGGTAAGCACCACCCGAGCCTGCACCCCTGACCCCCTCCCGTGCCCCAACCCCCTGCCCCAACCCTGATCCTGCTCCCACCCTCCAAACTCCTCAATCCCAGCCCGGAGCACCCTCCTGCACCCCAAAACCCTCATCCCCAACCTCACCCCGGAGCCCGCACCCCCAGCCGGAGCCCTCACCCCCCCATGCCCCAACCCACTGCCCCAGCCTGGAACCCCCTTCCCCCACTCTGAACCCCCAGCCCGAAGCCCTCTCCTGCACCCCAGATCCCTCATCCCCGGCCCCACACCAGAGCCAGCACCCCCCCTGCACCCCAATCCCCTGCCCAGCACAGAGCCCCCTCCCACACCTGAACCCCTCATTTCTGGCCCCACCTCAGAGCCCGCATCCCATTCTGCACCCCAACCCCTGAGCCAGCGCGGTGAAAATGAGCAAGTGAGTGAGGGTGAGAAGAGCGAGCGACAGAGGGAGGGGGGATGGAGTGAGCGGGTGAACGGGGCCTCAGAGAAGGGGTGGGGCAGGGGCAGGGGCAGGGCCAGGGTGTTCGGTTTTGTGCGAGTAGAAAGTTGGCAACCCTATCCAGACCTACAATGGGTTTTCCACCAGGCCCATCCTGACAGGCCGGATCCAAGGGCTCCTGGAAGGCACCCCCGTAAGGAGTGGGGTACTGTCACCCAGACGCAGCTCATTGCCCTCAGCTAATTAACCTGGCCCCTGATTGGTCGAAGACTCCAGCAGGCACCTTCTTAAACTCTGCAGCAGCCCTGTGTCCCTGGCTGCTTAATAGCATTCCAGGTCTGCAGCTGTGTCTCTGGTCCTGCTTCTTGCTCCTGGCCCTCGATCAAGACCTCTGCTCCAGCTGATACTCTGGCTCTGATCCTCTGATCCTGATTCCTGGCTCTCAGCTTCAGCTAACCCCCTGTGCATGGTAACTCAGCTCCTGATTTGGGCTCTGGTCACCTCTGCTCCAACCACAAGGCCAGCCTCCTGCTATGACCATTAGGCAAGACCACCCACGGCCCGGTGCATAACACAGAGAGAAAACTTAAATGAATAAGTGTCTGAGAAACTCATCTATTCTACTGGGGTAAGGTTTCCCAAAATCCCAGTTGAAAAAAAATACAGACAGAAAGAACACAGTTCACAAGGGTCATGGTTATGGGAAATGCAGAAAGGAAACAATAGGTTTAGGATAATAACCACTTAATTGCTAAAGGTCTTCTAAATCTGTGAAGTATCGTTTCCCCAACTATGTACAGTGTGATTGTCCTCCAAGGAATGCAGGAAATCACATATCTTGAAATACATGCAGTGGTTAGGATAACATCAGATTACACAAAAAAGCCCCAGGCTAAGGAGAAAGAACTTGCATGCTGAACAGAGATGTCTGATACATTTAGTGACACCTAAGGGAAAGTTTGTTGTGACAGCTGTGGAGTAAGATGGCTTGAAGGTTAGGTGGATTTGCAATATTAGAAGGAGATTTCCCTTTTAAAAAGTCACAGGGTTCTTCCATCACATGGAAAGAGAAAGCAGCAAAACGCTTTAAAAACCTGAAATGCGAGTAGTAAAACAGATATTTCTCCAGGATTGCTCTCCAGTGTTGCCAAGATTTGCGAATGAAACATCATCCTAGATAATAATCAGTTAAGGCTCTTGGCTCTGGGAACCCACCCAGTCAAAGTTAAAATTATGACTTGCACTATAGAGTCCCTTCTCATTAGCTTTTTTGCATCTAGAACTTGGGGAGGGAAGGAAACTGGATACAACATGGAAGTCTTACTGTATGTGGACCTTGAAGCCTGACACAGCAGATAGAGGGCCAACTCTTGAGCTGGTGTATACCAGCATAGCTCCATTGACTTCAACAGAACCATGCTGATTTACAACAGCTCAGGATCTGGCCTGTAGGTTGTTGGTTTTTTTAAGTATTCTTTGTAGGCAATGAAAATGACTACTGTAGACAAAGTAGGAAATGAAGTGTTTAAAAAGGATTTGGGATCTGAGTTTGGAGACCGCCTAGCAGAGGTGTTACAGGTACAGCTGCTTGCTACCCAGTTGACGAATGTAACCTTTTTATACCCATATTTAAAGTACCATTGTATAATGTATGCTGAAGTGGAAAGGCAAAACTGCGCTAAACTTTTCAACTGAAAGCCTCAGTCTCTCAGTATGATACTTTGATGTCATCTCACTCATTAGCTGCTGCTAAAACAGTTGACAACAAGCCTGGAAAATCACACCATGAATTACCTGAAGAGTTCCACAACAAAACAGACAGCAATGGTCAGTCTGCAATTTGTCCAAGAAACAGTGAAGGCCAAGACAAAAAAAAAAAAAATAGAGAAAACGGATAACAGTTAATCATAGAGCAATGCTTAGACCAAACAAAAGCTGAGATAAAATAGCAGAAATAACTATCAGTGAAGTATCCAAGATTAAAAATCCTTGCCAAGGAAAAATGTCATCCTTTTGGATTAGAGGCACAAGACCAAGATGTGAGTCTAGTGGGAATCTCAAATAAGGAAGTAACTGAGTGAAACACATTCAATGGGAGGAGGATATTTGTAAAGCAATAATCCTAAAAGAGGCACAATGATGTGAATGTTACAATGGATATGACTTATAGTAGATACAAGCTGGTGGTGTGAAAAAGCAACTGTAAAATCAGTGGCGTTTTGGACAGCACACACAAATACATCACATTACAGAGTAGGGAGAAAACATTTTCTCTCTCTCACGTGTTGGCAGCCACCCCTCAAATACTGAATTCAGCTTTGGGCAAAATCTCTATACTAGCAAGATATTTACAAATTTAAGGGAAGTCACAGAACAGAAATAAAATTACATTGTGGATTTGAAGGAACTGATTTTTGAGAAAAGACAAAAGGATGCATGCATATTATAGGGTGGGATGACAGAGAGTGACCTCTTATATTTAGGGCATATAACACTTCCCATTATAAAAAATTCTTGCAACTTTTTGTCTGAGAATCTCTAGTACCTTTATTAATTAGAGCAGGCCTGGGAATACACACATGCCTTTCATTTCTCCATGACATCCAGTTTGGGTTTGGTTGAGCTATAAACTGTTAAGAATTATCATTTTCCTTCTCTTGTTTCAGTTTCTCAGGAAACTTTTGGCAGCAGGAAAAAATAATAAACATTTGAAAGAGCTGAGCCCACCCCAACACAAAACCAGCAGACAATGCACTGGGAACACAAAGCTGCTGGACCAAAGGCAGTGGGTAGGGACATGGGAAGAGTGTGAGGTGGCCAGATATGTGGGTAGACTTTGCAGACTTTTCCACAGGAAGACAAAAGCCATCTTTTACAACTGAACAAATAAGAATACTTCACAAATACCTTCTCCCCCATAACTCCCTCCCATGGTTTTTACCTTAGGACAGGATGATCTGGACCACGGCAAAGGATGTGATCAAGTGAGAGAAAAGAAGAGGCTAAAAGGTTGGAGTTTTGGGGACTCAAAGACGAGGAGAATTTACACTTAAGAGGCAAAGGGACCAATACTAAGAAATCAAATTCTGATCTAGCTACATTGCTTCATCATTCAGCCACACTAAAAACAAGGTCAAACAAAATGTCTTGTATCCTGGATTTGCTAGTTAAGATGTACTCCTGCAGCTCTGATGCCAAATGTTTTGATTTCAAGGATTCCACTCTAAGACTAGCAGAGCAAATCTGGCTGAATAAAGGGAAACCTACGTGCCAAGATAAAGCTGAAAACAGGAACCATTATCTATGGAGCAACTGATCAACAAATCTCACCTGGATAATGCAAGTCTCTGAGGTTGAGGGGTGAAAGTTCTATTGGAATTTTAGCAAGTTTCCTCAACAGCAGTCAATATGGGGCTGTGACTTTATCAGTCAGACCCCTGCAAAGGCTGGTCTGCTAACCCTGTGGAATTATGGAAGCTGAATACAATCAGTTTGCCAAATCATGCAGCAGTTACAAAGACATTTCTTGGAGCTCCTCCAAGGAGCATTCCAGCAGAGAGGCTGTTCAGCTTTGCTGAAGACACGTACACTCAACATTGCTGCATACTTTTGACAGAAAATGCCAAGACTCTCTTTAATGCAATTTGCCAATATTTATATTTCAGTGCTAAGGGTGAGTATTTTCTACTAAAGCTTTTCACCAAAAATAAGAACTGGACAAGTGAAGTACTGCAAAGGGAAAGGGCCTAAATTACTTTCTTTAAAAAAAAAAAAAGAAAAGTGCTGATACATACTGTTCAGTGGATGAAGTTCTTTCCTGGTGTAACTTCACTGACTTCAATGAAATTACACGGGTGACTAATTTGACCTAATAGTCATAAAGCACTCTTACATTGCACAGTTATTAAAAAAAATGTACTTTTGAAATGTACTACATCTTTCTAAGGCCACAATCCTACAAAGCATTTCAGCAGCTGCTTAATTTTGCTCACAGGAGTATAAGTCATTGAAGTCAATAGAACAAGAACTAAGTTATTTGTAAATGCTTTGAAAGAACAGGCCCATAAGATTAACACCAAAATTTTCAAAAGCATCCAGTGATTTTGACTGCCTCAGTTGAGATACATAGAGACTGACTTTTCAGACTTGTGGAGCATCCACAGTTCCAAATGAAGTCAATGGGAGCTGCAGATTATTCAGCATCTCTGAAAAGTATTAGAGATTTCAACACAATGCTACAACAAACTTTACCATCAAAATATTAGTTTCTTATCTAATCATTTTCATTATTCGACTAAGACTGCTAGGTTCTTTTTGGTGTTGAAACTTCAGAAAAAATAGGTTAATCCAGGGCCAGTGCAACCCATTAGGCGACCTAGGCGGTCGCCTAGGACACTAGCATTTGTGGGGCAGCATTTCGGGTCCTTTGGCGGCAACCGCGGCGGCCGGATCTTCGGCCGCCCCGGTCGTCATCGGCATTTAGGCGGAGGGAGCTGGGGCAGGGGGGGCGCAGGGAGGGCCGCCTGCAGCAAGTAAAGGGGGGGGGCGGCATGCAGGGGAACCGCTCCCCGCCCCAGCTCACCTCTGCTCCACCTCCTCCCCTGAGCACGCCGCCCCGCTCTGCTTCTCTCCCTCCCAGGCTTGCGGCGCCAAACAGCTGATTGGCGCAGCAAGCCTGGGAGGCGGGAGAAGTGGAGTGGCGACGGCATGCTCGGGGAGGAGGCGGAGCAGAGGTGAGCTGGGGCAGGGACCTGCCGCATGGCTCCCCGGGCCGGGGGGAGCTGCCGTGGGGGGGGCGCCTCAGGGCGGAGGGGGGGAGCTGCCGCAGGGGGGGTGCCTCAGGGCGGAGGGGGGTGGGGAGATGCCACGGGGGGGCGCCTTAGGGTGGAGCGGGGGAGCTGCCGCGGAGGGGGCGGCACCTCAGGGCGGGGAGCTGCCACAGGGCTCGGGGAGGGGGGGGGGGNGGGCGCAGGGAGGGCCGCCTGCAGCAAGTAAAGGGGGGGGGCGGCATGCAGGGGAACCGCTCCCTGCCCCATGGCTCCCCGGGCCGGGGGGAGCTGCCGTGGGGGGGGCGCAAGGTGGAAGTTTTGCCTAGGGCGCGAAACATCCTTGCACCCACCCTGGGTTAATCACATTCCTAGGGTGCTTACATGCAACTGACTATGCAAAGTTGAAAAGTTTGCTGATTCCTGGTTGAAAATCTTGCTGGACTTATTGGGGAAATTGGTATCTGGACTTTTGCTTCTTTGTCATAAGATATGCCTTCAGGGCCTCTATTTCCACCTCCAACAACAAGTGGTGGATTGACAAGCACCAACTGTACGAAAAGAACATAATTTAAATTATTTCCTATTGTGTTAGAGATCTTCTCTCCAGCAACTATATACAAGCTTGTTAATGAGCATTATGGATAAAAAAGGATATTTATTTCAGTTGTGTGTGCTATCAGTTATGAGGTTTATGACAAGGGCAGAATGCTGCTATGTAAACAACATATTCTGATATAGTAATACTAACACTAATATTAACTTATGTGTATCATATTAGTTGGGCCAATATTCCCCTCTGTGTTGTACTGAAACATACCAAACTAAAGGCAAGTTTTTAAAAAGCTTGATGGAAGAACTGGAAAGCAGATATTGTATTGACAATAATCACCAACAATAAAGAAATATATTTAAGATGTTTATAAATAGCTTGAAGATAGTTCTTCAGCCCATTTGAAGAAACAAGCTTTTGAAACAAGGTCTCTTTCTTTTTGGTGCTGAATTTAACTCCAATAGCACTTATTAGCAAACCCTATCCCCAGGGGATAAGTTTTCACCATGTAGTGCACCTTTCACTACTCTGATCAGTGTCTACCAAGAACAGAAAGGGGGTTTTTGTTGTTGCTTTTTGAAGTGGAGGGCTCTTAGATTGTCTATGTATTCAGTCACTGAAGAGAGTTTTAAATTAGTTTTCTTCACTACTGCACAGACCAAAGGTTAACCGGACAGAATAATTTGCAGTTTTGTAGGAGAAAGGAATTCAGTTAGTACTCAAGATACCTAATATTATTAATTATTATTTGTGTTCTATTAGCACCTAGAGGTCCCAGCTGAGATCAGGGCCCCATTGTGCTAGGCACGTCATAAACATATAGGCTATGTCTACATTGCAATTAGAGGTGTGACTGCAGTATGTGTAGACATACACAAGCTAGCTGTGATCTAGTTAGCCTGAATAACAATAGCAGTGAAGCCTCAGCAGCAGGGCAACAGCACAGGCTAGAATACATACCCAGGTCCCAAGTGGGCTTGTACAGCCTGTGCTACCGTGACTGAATTGCGACTGCAGCACAGATCCATACGGAGAGACATTCCCTGCCACAAAGAGTTGACAATCTAATTAGACAAAAGAAAGGTTAGGAAGAGAGAGGCACAGAAGTGATTTGCCCAAGGTCACATAGCAGGTCAGTGGAAGAGTAGCTCAGTCATCATGTCCATTCAGTCTTTGGCTTGTCTACTGAGATTGCTAGCGTAGTGCCAATTTGTGCCTGTTGTGATGGTGGTGTTTTGTGATAGGGCCACTTACGACTGGAAACTGGAGTCAGAACCCCAAGTATCAGGGTAACTGCACTTTTATTCTCCCTTCGGGGTCCACCAAGGGCACCCACTTTAGGCTCCCAGCTCCTAACTGTCACCTCTCTTGGACAGAGACCCACATCTCCCTCCCTCCTGACTGGGGTTTTAAGGCTGCACTGCTTCCTAGATTATAATGCAATATCTCCAGCAAGCCACACTTCCTCGACAGACCAGCGTCTACACTTTGCTTACACTCCAAAGGCTATGACCGTGTGTTGCCCACAGTTATAAGCTACTATCCAGCCTTTTCTGAGCAAGCACATTTATTCTTAAGGTAAAAGCATTACAGAAAAAGCATATAAAAACCTACTTGCTTGCTAAAAAGCTTGCCAGAGGTCACCCATCAATCTTACGGGGCCCTAGTAAGTCAAGTCTTTCCGACCCTTCCACAAGGATTGGGGCCCCTCCTTGGACAGAAGATACATTTCCTGGATCAGAAAGAAGGCCCTGAGTCAGTTAAACTCAGGCTCTTGACCCAAAAGCTCTTTCTTTTTCTATTGGTCTCTGAGAATCCAGTCTGAACCAGTATATGTAAGCCTCTCCAGTGGGTGGTGTCAGGAACCAGGGCCTACAGCAGAGCCAGCTCTGGCCAACCTAACAAGCACAACTGGCTTGAAGTAGGCTGCCTGAGTGGCTATGCTGCCTGATTGATTGGAATAGCCATCATTAGCAGACCAGCTCTTAAGCCCAATAACAGTTCAGCAGTAACAGCACTCACCTATGGCTGCGACAGTTTCTGTGCCTTATTGTCCGCAGCCCGGCTCCTGTCTTGGACACAGCCCTGCTCCTGCCTTGCCTCACTCCATGTAATCCGGTTCTGACCCTCAGCTCTGATTCCTAACCTCTGACTTCAGCTCTGGCATCTGGCCTCGGACTCCAGTTCTGACTCTAGGCTCTGACTCCTGTCTCCCAACTCTCACTGTGACCTTTGGCTTGGACACCCAGCCTCTGATTCAGGCTCTGACCCTAGGCCCCGATTCCTGTTCTAACCACTAGGCCTGACTCCCACTCTGACCATTAGGTATGACTCATCCAACCACTAGACATGACTGCCCATGTCCCAGTCATGTGACAGGGCAGGCAGTACTTCTCTGAAGGTGTTAGAACCTGAATGAATTTGCCTAATCACCTCCCACTGTTGTTAGTTGTAGAACACAAACCAGTCATTTAAATCAATGGACCCCCCCAAGATAGATATTGTAACCTCACGCAGTGTCGCATTTCCCCCCTACAGAGGTTACACACAATCCCTGCCCACAATAATACATAAACTAAATACCATACGGTATTTCAAAGACATTGCAGGAAATTGCCATATTTGTCACAATATGGACACTTACAACTGGAAAATGAAGTAACACTACCAAATGTCAATCAGATATTAACAACTGTAGTGACTGTTATGGCAAGAGTCAGACTAGCCATTTACAGGTCAAGGCTCTAGACCCCATTCCTAAATTCCTAAGTCATGCAATCCCTCTTCTGAAAAGCATTTTTAAAAATTGACTTTCATATTCTAAGTAGAGTTGTAAAATGTAATTATTTTGTTCCAAGCTTTAACTCTAACTCTTGTATTTTTCTAGTAAGAAAAATCTTCAAGGCAATTATTTTTAAATGTAAACTATAGCCACTCATTATATATCCCAGTAATAAACATCTGTAACTCTTTGTTCTCAAGGAATATTTGATCACACATAGAAATGAACTAATGTAATGTTTAAAATTAAATTTAAGCATTGCTTGTTTTCAAACATGATGCCTTTGTGCTATGCCAAATTACATAGCTTGAAACCACTAAAATGTTAGGGGCCAGGAGTGAGCAGAGGAGCACAAAGAATTATTGACAAATGAATGCACATTATGCAGAGTAGAATACACATAAAATGTCTATGAATCCCAGGTATCAGACTGAAAACGAAGAGTTATAAATGACAGACCATTATCTAGTGTAACCCTGATATAAACTGTATAATCCTGAGTAGATTTAAACAGAGTTAAGGCTCCAAGACATCTAATAGAGGATTGCCCTTATTTATTACTTGGTGCACAATAGCACCAGCCATGAGAAGTAATTGAATTATCATTTTTACAAGTTCAAATCTCATTCATGTGCTAGACATACAAGATATTTAATTCAACAATATAGCATTTATGCTAATCACTTCAAGTATTATATTAGTATCATATATACTACATTGTCTACTGAAAACTTAAACCAATAAGATGCTGTTATACTGGATTATCTACAAAGATAAATGCAAAATGTACTTACAATACTGTTTTGTCAATTTAATCATACTTCCTATTACCCTTAACCGGTGTCCTATTGCACAAGACTTCCAAAACACTTGACAAACTGCAAGTTCTATGGATACCTTTTCTTTCAGATTTTCCTCAAAGGAAAAATCTTTAGAAATATATATAAAAATGGTACAAAAGTAGTCTCTTATTAAATATTGTTAATACAGATCAACTGTTATAGCAGAAATAAATCTCTTTACAATTTACTTTAACACAAAAACAGGTACCAACAAAAGCTTTTCAATCAATGTAGGAATAGCTACAATCCCAAAAAAGTTTAGCTTTAGTCCACCAAGGAAGAGAGTTTTTCAAAATTCAAGAATATTCACCAGGGCGTGGCTAATTTTGTAAACTATGAAACAATCGTCTCTCAATAGACTCATTGATTGAACCTCATGGTATTTTTTAAAAAAATAACCAAAATCAGTCCTTAAAAATGTTCATAATTTCCTTGTCCCAGCTGCCAAATTATCCATTTGTGCCATTTGTTTCATGGTCTTAACAGGACTCTTGAATTTGACAATACAAAGGCTGGTACTGTGTTCAGGTCATAAATGTTAGGGGAGGATACTGCTCTTGGCAAGTAAAAGCTGACTATAGGATTACGTATGCCATCTTGAGCTATATATTTTACAACACTGGTGACAGCACTAAGGATTGTGAAAGTGTATACAGAAAGCCCTCTCTCCCTCCCCAAATATATGCTAGCCCTTTCCCTCCATCTCTTCAGTAACAGATATGTTCTACCATTAAACATGACCAGTAATACTCCTCAAGATAAACTAAGTTAAACCAAGTACAACAGGAAATAAAACAGCAAGGGGGAAAAAATGTTCTTCCTCAATGTCTAAGTGCTGCTCCAGAGCTTCAGCTGTCTTTAAATTTCCAGTTACTAGAGTTTACGTTAATCAGAGTTCCCAGGCCTGTTGGCCCATGAGCATTAAGGGAATAAAGGTTTTAGACTCAATTCCCTCTGGACACTTCTCTTTGATTTAGTTACACACTATTGGTGATTTTGGGAAATTCCTCATCTGCCCATAGGAAACTGGAACCGTGTGAATCCCCCACCCCCACAGTAAGTCAGTGGGTATGAGACCTCTACTGCAGAGAAATAGTGAGACTTTTTGGCTATCAACATGCAGGCAAAATACAACCTCTACCTTGCTAAATGCCATCATCAAACCCAGATAATGCAGCTTCCATGCTTTTTCAGTTTCTTGCTGAGATAAGGGTTTGGACAACCAAAAGCTGACTAAAACTCAATCCAAAAAAAGGGGAGGTGATGCAGGAAGGTTGGGGGAAACATCAGAAGGGTACGTGAGGGATCCTTCATTCAAGAGGTTTACAGCCTGGGACTGCTGATAGTTACATGAGAGCCTTACCCACTTTCGATTGCTCCTAGATTCACAGGTGGACAAAAGCCCCTTTTCTTTTTCTGGTAATGCAGAACATTATGGGGAACATTTATCTCAGGCTGTGGACCTCACCACATTTATCCATGCTTTTGAGACATCTAAATTAGATTAACTCTACATGGAGCAATCCTTTGAGAAGACAGTGCAGAACACGAATGTAGTTTGGTCAAGTTAACTGTATTTCGGCCTCTCTGTCTCTGACTTCCTGTTTGCCAAACAGTGCAATTCCAGGTGGCAACATTGATTTATAAAGGCCTATACAGAGCAGGTCCTGACTACCTGAGACTACCTCACTGCATGTTTACCACTGCCAGTGGAGCTCAAAATCCCTACATGTGAACTTCTGGAGGTTAGGCGGCCTCACTAGGGTGCTCTCAACTCTGAAGTTGACTTTCCCCATTTGGTGCAGAGCTCAAAGCCTTGTCTACATGACAGTTACTGTTTGCTTCCAATGGGTACAGCTGATCTGGTGCTGAACATGGTTGCTTGTGGAGACATTTGCAGCCAACTGTTTTAGCTGCCCATACTGCTGATGCCCATTGTCACCAATGAATACTTTTCATACTGTAGAGAAGGCTAAAGTGAGCTGACTTTCATACCTTCTCAGGCTTTTGTCAAAGGATATAGGAGAGTATAAGGGGCAGTTTTGCTTTTATGGTACAATTGAGCGGGGGGTGGGATTAGACACCATCGACCCTAGTTCATATTATTTGTACAGGTTTTTAAAATATGGTATATGTACACATTGTTAATTTTTTTAATCTATAAAACTGTCTTCCAACACACTTTTACAAAACTCCCATTCAACAATTATCAATTGCAGCGTGAGTTCTGGAACTTCAGAAACCAAAATTCTAGTCAATTCGATTTTAGCACCAACACACAGAGAAAGAGCATAAGCGAAGTCCCAGTTTCGTCAGCCTTGCACACAAAAAAAAGAGGACAACATTTATTTCAAGGAACACAAAGTGAGGTATAAAACAAAAATTAAAAATGAAATGTAGTCTTCTGTTTGGCATTAATTATAGGCTGGGTTAGTAGCATGACTTATTAGGTTGTCTGGCATGTCCACTACAGACCTTACTTTTAGTATTATAACTTTGCCAAACATTTACCATTTGGGCTCAGATTTCCCATGCTGGGGATCTGCTTCAGACACAGTTCTTTGGGAAAAGTTTAGTGAAAGCAGTTTGGCTGTTCTTGAGAACAAAAACAACATTTTTCCAATGTTAAAAATTTCAGGTAACTACCTTTGAAAAGCTGTAGCATGCATGTAATTTTAAAGAAAAGGACTTGAAATTTGGCAGGAGGTGGCCCTTGTGTCAGGAATGCGCCTTGTGTTTTCCCCATTAAAATCCACCCACATTTAGCCAAGCTATAAGCCTTTGAAAAATTATAACTTGAACATATTTAGGAGAGACTTGCTGAAGCTTTGCAGCTTCATTCCCCTGAAATTTTCCTACATTGCAGGTCTTGGCTATTGTGGGCTATGCTTGGGCTGGGCACCGAACTGAGAGCAGGGAGCCTGTCTCTTCTGTGCCCTCAATGCCTCTCCTCCCTACTCTGGGCCCAGGTAGTAGGGAGGAAGAAGCTGCCTGATTTGACTGCAGAGGGAACAAGAGGCAGACCTGGAGGGGAGCTGAAGAGAGAAATTGATTGGGGTAAGCAGCCTGGAGATACTGGGAAGGGAGTCTGGGATTGGAGGCTAGCAGGGGTGAAGGAGACAGAAACTGGGACTGGGAGATGGTGTAGCAGAGACTGGGACTGGGAGCCAGGGAGGGAAAGAGGGGGTGGGACTAGGAGCCAATGGAGGCGGGGGGTAGAGGGAAGAGGGAGAAGCCTCAGCATAGGGGAGAACTGGGACTGGCTGAGTGTGAAGACAGTGACTGGGACAGGGAGTCCAGAATGGTGATATTAGGACTTGCTGGGCAAAGAGACTGGGACTGGGATGAGACACCTGAGGAGTGACGACTGGGACCAACTAGGTGAAGAGAATGGGACTGGGACAAGAAGAGAGAGCACTGGGAGTTGGGAAGAGAGAGCACTGGGCCAGGGAGAGATTGAAGGAGATGGGGCTGAAGGTGTCACACTTGAGGGAGAATAGGCAGCAGATCCCCTTCAGAGTCAGCACAGAACCCAAGACTCCCAAGTCTCACCATTCCTCTGTTGTCAGCAAATACCTGTCAAACCCAGTGGCAAAGTGTCCCCTCCCTGGCTAGTGTTTCTCCACACAGAGGACAACTTCCTAGTGCTATCAGTTATTTCATTAGCTCAAGAGGCAACATGTCATGACCAGGATATGCGTGGCCAAACCTAGTGGGTGGAGCAGGAGTCAGGATCAAGGAGTCAAGTAGAGGGTCAGAGCTAGGAGCAAGCAGGACTGGAGCAGAACAGGAACAAGGCTGAGAACAAGACTAGAAATAAGGCAGGCACAGGAATGCTAGCAGTTGTGGGCATAAGCGTTTAGCAGCCAGCAACCTGCTGCAGCTGCTGCTGAGCTTAAAAGCAGGCCCGCTGGCTCCCTTCAGCCAATCTGGCAGCCCTACTGCAACCCAGTGGAGCTCATTAATCTGCCTGAAGGCTTGTCCTCGGGTTCAGCTGAAGGAGCTCAACCTTCACGGACACCTTCTAGGGGCCCTCGGCTCAGGCTTTTCAGGATGAGCTCAGTGGAAGTCCTGCAATAGATCTGGTGCCTGGACACTCCCCGCAGCTCCCATGACCAGTTATCAGGACCACAGCCTTCGCAATCCATTAGGTAATGAAACCTAACCTGCAATTCATCTGGAGCCCAGAATCTGCCAAACTAGGTCCTCTTGTCCTTGGACCACTACAGGTGGCGGTGGTGGGTTGGGCAGACCAGGGAATAGGTTTTTACATAAGGTTTTTGGAGAGAAATGTGGAATTCCACATGAGTTTTCTTTGACTCTAGTAGCTGCAGTTTGAACGTCAATAGGTTGATTTGCTCCATGATCTTCAATGAACCTATATAATGATGGTCTAACTTGGCTGACGATCGGATTGACCGGAGGTTTCTGGTTGACAATCAGAGCACATCCCCCATGATAAGGATATGTACAGTCTGGTGGCCCTGATGGACAGAGCCCTCAATCTGATACAGTTCTGGTTGGAAGTCCACTGAGCCAGAAGACATGTTCTAAAAAGAGGCAGGTTGTCTCTGGGGCAGTAGGAGAAAAGGAACAAAGTGTGCCATGTTGATCATAAGACTGACTGCAAATAGCACCACCATGCAATGATGGGAACAAGGCAGATCCACAATGAAGTCCAGAGACAAAGTCCACCAGTGCTGGGATGGGGTGGGCAGCAGCTGGAAGAGGCCAAATGAAGTCATGCATGGGTTCTTCATTCAGGAGCAAAGGTCACAAGAGCCAACATATTTCTTGACGAAAGACTGCACACCCAGCCGCTAGAAGTTCCATGAAGCTAAGCTCCACATTTTAGTTTGACCAAAGTGACCCTGAGCTATGTATTGTGACAAAGTTTCAGGACTTCGAGTTCAGGAAGACCATTGGGGACATAAATGCATTCCTCATAGTTAAGGTTAAGATTTTTCCATGGTTATTTTTGTTAGAGAATGAGCAGGCTGACCCAGAGGCGGATTGAGTAGACGGGCTTCTTTATTGCAGTACTTGTTCCCCTTGACCCAATTGTTGAGTAAGCACTGAGTTAATCACATCACATTCTTTTATCTAAGTTAATATGTAAATACCTACATTTACTACAACACCCCCAAAACCCTTATTGAGTAATATGACCACCCATACAATGAATATTAATAGCTATATGCTGAATATAATTATCCCCGCCCCGTTTACTGTTTACAGCATTAAGCATATTCTACAGACATTTTTACCTTGAAGATACATTTCTTTGCAGTAATTGCAGCCACAAATTCCCTTGATCAGCAGTTCACAAGGAAGGGAGGAAGGGGCCATGACTCAGCTCGTTTATGTAGCCGGGAAAGGAAGAGAGGGGGAGAGAACACTTCTTTACACAAAGGGTATTCTTTAGACACCCACATTACTTATGCAGCTGCTACGCTTATCAATCTTTAACAAGCAGAAGGGAAGGGAGAAGGATGGCACTTTGTCAGCACACCAGCGGTTTCCCAGGTCTCTACTTAACCCTTACATATCCCAACAATTTTTAGTAAAAGTCATGGACAGGTCATGGGCAATAAACAAAAATTTACAGAAGCCTGTGAACTGTCCATGACTTTTACTAAAAATTGTTGGAGAGAAGAAGCTAACTGCTGGGGGGGGCTGACAGCTAGAGCCCCACTCCGGGGTGGGGGGGCAGGCTGATACCCGCTGCCACTGCCAGGGGAGCGTGCAGCTATAACTCTGGCTCCAGCGCCTGCTGCAGCCCTTGAAAGCAACAGCCATGGCTGCTGGGGATTGGGGTGACAGTTCCAGCCCCGACCCTGCCCACAGCCGGCTGCAGCAGGGGCTGACGCCAAAGAAGTCACGGAGGTCTGTTAAAGTCACAGAATCCATTATCTCCGTGACTAGATAGTATCCTTACCCATGGTAGAGAATCCCATTCTGTAACTGGAAACCTGAACTGGGCTAGATATCTGTATTGTCCATGGCCTGGCAGATCCAGGTAGCGAATGGGTCATGAGGCAGCAGGGACCGAATGATGGACATTAGGCTCTCATCTACCATTCTATTGGGAAAGCTGGATGGTTGAAGGACTGTCAAAAGAGGGTCTGTGTGGGATTCAATGTACTCATCTTTGCGGGCTGAGATCCACCTTTCCATTTCTAACACTCGGGTGGTAAGTCATGACAAACTCACATCAGGGGACAAATAGTGACCAATCTGATGCTGATTTAAGTTTCAGGCTGTGCAAAGATATTCCAAGTTCTTGTGGACAGTAAGGACTTGAACTGGGAACCAGGTTCCTTCCAGAAGGTGATGTCACTCTTCAAAGGCTACCTTGATCCCCAAATGTCATACTTCCTTTCTGCCAGAGTTAATTTAATGAATAAAAAGCACATGGGTGGAGTGGATTATGTGGGCCCATTTGATGCGTCAGTACGGCTGTCAAACTTTGGAGTGCAATCCAGACCAGTGAGGGCTTGTGTCCTCACCTGCCTTAGAATCATAAGACTGTTAGGGACCTCGAGAGGTTATCTAGTCCAGTTCCCTGGACTCATGGCAGGATTAAGTAACCCTAGATGCATTGTAACCTTGTAACCCTTGGTGCCTTAAAATATTCTG
The DNA here is from genome assembly GCA_003942145.1 of Platysternon megacephalum. Taxonomy (NCBI): domain Eukaryota; kingdom Metazoa; phylum Chordata; order Testudines; family Platysternidae; genus Platysternon; species Platysternon megacephalum. Next base: position 2,100,014 of record QXTE01000115.1, on the reverse strand, counting down.
CTGCTGTAGCTCCCTTGTCTGGAGGCTCCCAGCCAGCATACAAGCATGCACTGTGTGTCTATGTGATAAGCAGCTCTGGTCCAGCAACCTGCTTGTTACTGTCACAGGGAGCTCCACTCACTGCTTGTCTGGCGCCTCCTCCTAGTCACTTTGGAGATTAGCTCTCGAGGTCAATGCATCCTTCCTGCGGTCGCACACTGTCACTCCACTTCTCTCTCTCTGGTCTGCAGGCCCTCTCTCGTTCCAAGAGCCACAATCTCCTCTTCATGACTCGGGGCTCTGGCCAGGTCACTCAGCATTCCCCCCACTTCTGGGGTACAGTCCTTCAGTACTCTGTCACTCCCACAGTGAGCCAGGCAGTCTTCCAGTTCACTGCCCTGCCAGTGCCACTTCCCCAGTGGCGGATAGGGGAACCTGGACCTGCCCTCTACTCCAGTTTCCAGTCCAGGGACCCTCAACCCAGCAGTGCTGGGCTCTACTCTCCCAGCCCTCACTGATCTTTCCCTGGACTGCTTCCTACCACTCCCGGTTCCCCTCCTTACTCTGGGTAGACCAGTTTCAAACCCTCCTCCCTCTTCCCAGAGAGTGACTGCCCTTTCCCAGCAGCAGCCCGTCTGTTGCCAGGTTCCTGGCTTTATAGGCCCCACCTATTCCTGCACAGCTGAACCTGTTTGCAATCAATTCCCTGCTCCCTGCCTCTTTCTCCAGGTGCAGCCTTGCCAGTTAATAGGTCTACCTGGCCACCTTAACCCCTTCCAGTCCTGTATGGGGTGGACATGCCATCACAGTTACCCACCAGCTTTTTGGTTACACCTGGCAAGATGACCCCAACACACACACCCCTGACCCAATTTTTCCCAAAAGCATGCGCTCTGCAGTGTCCAGCCCCTTCCTGGACCATTCGGAGGAATAATAAGGTTTATTTGCTCCTCTACAGGGACAAAATGCACAGCTTATCACTTTAACTGGTGCTAACAATCACTTCAATTCAAACAGCATGGGGTTGGTTTAGATTAAAAGTAAAAACAAGTTTAAGGAGATAGGATTTTAAGTGAGTTCAAGTATAAAGAAGAGAGTTAGAAATGGTTACAAACAAATAAAAGTGAAAAATGCTCTCAAGAGTAAGACTTAACAAAACTACAGACTTAGTTCAAGGTACGATTTTTATCACACTACCTCTTCCAGAAAGATGGCAAACCACCCTTCTAGTCACGTTCTCCCACAAAGTCCAAAGTGCTCGGTTCCTTTGTCTTCTTAGGTGAAAGACAACTTGGGGCTCTTTGCTCTTCCCTTTTATAGTCCAGTGAAGCTTTGAAATGGAATCTTCTGAAGATCGCCCTCCCCCCCCCGAAAGTAAAGTTAATTCACGCTGTGGAGAAGAAGACATGGAGTCTGCTAGTGAACAGAATTCTATGCTGGCTTCTTCCCCTGCTGGTATTTGCTAAAATGCAAATGAATGGCAACTTGACCCATGATTGCTAATCAACTCTGATGACATCAGGCTGGAGGCATCTGCCAATCCTTTGTCTGGGAGAAATCTGTTTATCCAGTCCCCAGACTTGTCTGGTAAATAAATTTAAGTTTCACGTATCCTTCATATTTGTATAGTCCCTCGGGAGTTTATCACAGATATCCCCCACAAGAATACTACTGCTCAGTGTGTTATTAGTTTTCCAATGATACCTTACATGACACATCTCAGATACGATTTATGACATTAACAAATTAGGGCAGAGTGAACTTGTCAGGCCAGCTGAAACTCACTACCATGGGTTCTCAATCTTTTTCTTGCTAAGCCCCCCCTCAACATGCTATAAAAACGCCAGGGACCAATGGGGATGAAGGGGGAACTCGGGGCTCTGGGCCAGTGGGCGGACCCTTGGGCACAGGCATAGTTTTACTTCTATTTTGGGGGGAGGGGAAGAGCTGGCAGGGCTTGAGCCAGCTCTGCACAGTGGGGTCCAGGGAGGCAGCGCCACCTCCACTGTGCCCTGAGACAGCCCCCTGGCTCCCCCTCACCCCACCCACCACTTGCTCCTCTCGGTCTCCATCCCTTGGCCCCACCCGCCGGCTTCTCTCTGCCTCCTGGCCGGATCCCAGTGCGGCTCCAGGCAGTCTCTGCTTCCCACCACCTGTGGGGCCCCACCTGTCTCCCCGGAGGTGAGCCACCTGAGACTGGTGTAGAAGCCTGGCCAGTCTCAGCCAGTTCGGGGGTGGGAACAGTGTGGAGGGCTTGACTGGGCCCCTCCAGACAAGTGGGTCCTAAGGGACCAGCCCTGGCTGCACTGCCAGCTCAGCCCGGCAGACAGAGTCACCTCCCAGAGAGTCTGTGAGTGCGGCCGGGAGGCAGGGCGTGGGGGTGTGGGTCTCTGAAGGGCCTGGGGGGGTGCTGCTGGGCGGTGACAGGGTGCGGAAGATCTCTGTGTGTTGGGACACTAGAGAGTGGGGGTTCTGTGTGGGGTGCTGGGCAGTTGTGGTGGGGCTGTGAGCAGGGGGCGCTGGGCAGGGGTGGTGGTGGTATGCAGGGCGCTGTGCATTTGTGGTAGGATCGGGGAGGGGGGGGGCGCTGAGCATAGCAGGTCCAAGGGGGCTCTGGCCATAGGGAATCAGGGGGGTGTTCCAGTGTTGGGCGGGGGCGGGGCTGTGTGGAATGGCATGGGCCCGCCCCCAAGGGGAAGGGGCATGCTAGCAGCACAGGGCCAGGCAGGCCATTATGCGTTTGGCAACTGCTGGTTTGTAAATAGTGCCCTCACACTGGGTGGAGCGCCCCCCCCCCCCCATGCTCCATTGCCCCCATGGGGGCTGTGGCAGGGTGCTGGTGGAGAAGTCCTTAATCAGCTCCTGCCACTCCAGCCCCAATCAAGGGGAATGGATTGGGGCTGGGTGAATAGCCTGGTAATTGGCCGCACCTGCCAGCTTCATTAACCCGTAGCTATAAAGGCTGGGGGGAAGCCAGAGAAGGGGGGAAGGGAAAGAGAAAGGTCAGGCACAGAAGGAGGTGGGAGCCTCCTAGTCTGTTTCTGGCCAGGCCTGTTGTAGGCAAAGTAGCTGTGATGCCTGTATATAGTTGGGAACTGGTGGTGGGAAACCTTTTGAGACTAAAGGGCACGGGTGTTGCACCAGACTGAAGTGTCCCTGAGTCATTGAAGAGGGAGGCCCAGGGGCTGAATGCCCAAGGGCGCAGCGTGAACCCCATTACAGGGGCCCACAAATATGTTTGGTGCCAGGCCCACAATATGTTAATCCGGCCCTGCAGAAAGGGGGTAGCTAGGGGCTGTGTGAAATGAGGGGAGTAGCTTAGGGTGCAGACAGGGGAGTAGCTAGAGGCTGTGCGTGGACAAGGGGGTAGCTCAGGGTGCAGGCAGGGGGTAGCTAGGGGCTGTGTACGTGTGTACGGGGGGGGGGGGCTCCCAGTGCAGCTCCCAGCTTCGCGGGGGGAGGGCGCCGGTGCTCCCAGCTTCAGCCCCACGCCGCTCCTGGCTGGGGAGGAGGGCGCCACCTTCAACCCCGCACCACGCCCAGCTTCAGCACTGGGGCTTGGGGCACTGGGTTTCAGCTGCAGGGCTCTGCGGCCCCCCTGAAAGGACTTGCGGACCCTCAGTTGAGAACCGCTGCACTACCAGATATCAGTGAGCTCCTTGCCCTCTTGCACTGGGATGCTGATATGGTCACAGGCTCCAATGGCAAAATCTGATGCATCAGCCTCCACAGTGACTGGCTTGGGGTTGGGGGGGTCTGGATGGATAAGGATGGGAGCCACAGTGAAAGCTCTCTGTAGTTGGTCAAAGGCCATTGAGTCTCGGGAGACCAGATAAATCAGACTCCCTTCCAGAGAAGCACCTCGTAGTAGCTACCAGGTAGGAAAATCCCTTGATAAAATGTCAATAAAAGTTGGCAAAACAGAGGAATCACTGTACCCCTCACAGGTCCCTCAGAGCTTCCCACTCACAGACAGTAGATATCTTATGTGGATCCATAGTCAGCCCTTCAGGTGACATAATGTACCTCAGGAACTGATTGTGCTCTGGCTGAAATCACATTTCTCTAACTTAGCCTCCAACAGAACCGTCTCACTGCTTTCCAAGGCACGGCACACATTAGTCGTGGAGGACCTGGTTCTCTGATAAGACAAGGATATCAAGGCAAATCATGGTGAACCGATCCAACATGTCTCTAAATGTATCAAGGCCACTGCACAATCCGAAGAGCGTTACCAAGTACTCAAAGTGCCCATATCAGGTGCAGAAGGCAGTCTTCCACTCATCCCCTTCCCAAATACGGACCAGATTTAAGCTCCATGGAGGTCCAGCTTCATAAAGATCTTAGCAGAACAAAGTCTCTCAAAGAGCTCACTGATGAGTGATAAAGTATATCGATTCTGGATGGTTATCTTATTCAAGGCTTAATAGTATACCCACGGGCACAGGGAGCCATCTTTTTGGCCACAAAAAAACTAGGGCTCCTGCCAGGGACATAGATGTGCAGGTGAACCCCTTTTCCAGATTCTCTCGAAGGTATTCTTGGCACACCTGCAGCTCAGCCTCTGAGAGGGAATAGATACATCCAAAAGGAACCTCAGCTCCTGGCTGAAGGTCAATAGGGCAATCATAGTGGCAATATATCAGTCTTCTTCTTACTGAAGACATCTGTCAGTTCCCCGTACTTCATTAGTACAGCCGGGGCCACCAGGGGAGCTGCAGGTGCTGACAGAGGTTCTGCTGACTTGATCCTCCTTTGTTCTGAGATCCACAGGGGTGTTGGGTTTCTTTGGGTTTAAACTATAAATGGCCTCCATCACAGAACTGGGTTCAAGGAAAAAAGAATGCTGGCAAAATGCCGAGCAAAAAGGGACCATGCCTATTCCCTAGTGAATAGACGGATCATGTCTAGTGAGCCATGAGATGCCAAAAGTGACTGGGAAATGCAGGGAGCAAACTAAGCCAAACTGAAGGGTTTCAAAATGACCCTGAAGGGTTGTGACCTCCGAGGGCGCCATCTCTTGCATGATAAGCCAGATGAGAGGAGGGCCCCATCAACAGATTCCACAAGGTCAGGAACAGCCTTGCTCTGTGTCAGGATCCCTTGTGCCCAGGCAAACTTCAAGTCCATAAAGTTCCTAGAGAAACCAGAATCGACTAGCACAGGGGTCGGCAACCTTTCAGGAGTGGTGTGCCGAGTCTTCATTGATTCACTCTAATATAAGGTTTCGCGTGCCAGTAATACATTTTAACGTTTTTAGAAGGTCTCTTTCTATAAGTCTATAATATATAACGAAACTATTGTTGTATGTAAAGTAAATAAGGTTTATAAAATGTTTAAGAAGCTTCATTTAAAATTAAATTAAAACGCAGAGCCCCCGGATCGGGGGCCAGGACCTGGGCAGTGTGAGTGACACTGAAAATCAGCTCGCGTGCCGCCTTCGGCACTCGTACCATAGGTTGCCTACCCCTGGACTAGCATTTCTAGACTGACCTTCTGCATGGTCAGACAAAACAGAAGCTGGAGGGATGTTGGCCACTGGCTGGATGTTACAAGAGCTCCTGTGGACAGGTGCGGGCTCTGCATACTAAAATGGGGGGAGGAAAACTGGTCTCGCCCAGACTCCTCTAGTGTGGCTGGTATGTTTCCTGATCAAGATGTGAGTCTGGCCTTCCATGGGCAGAATGAAATGTAATTCCCTAACTGTCCACAATATGGACAGGGACACCTCCCACCCCCACCCACCGTTGAGACTTCTCCCCTTCAGAAAGGGTGTCTAGGCCATATCGACGTGCATGGGTTCAGTCTGTGGGGTGGGCACAGGAGATTGACTGTCAAAACCTGCAGGACTCAGAGCATCTTTCTTTCTTGGCAGTATTTGTCCATTTGAATGCACAGATCAATGAAAGGCCATTGTTAATGTACAGTGTCACTCACTGCTTGTCTGGTCACTCTTGGGATTCACTCTTGAGGCACACGCCCCTTCCTGGGTTCGCACGCCATCATACCCTCTTTCTCTCAGGTCTGCAGCTCCTCTCTCATCCCAGGAACCGCAGCATCCTCTTCGTGACTCAGCCCTCCAGCTACGTCATTCAGCTTTTTCATTTTCTGGGGTATATCAAAGTCTTTCCTTCAGCAGTCCTAGGCATCACTGCCTCAGGTGCCACTCCAGTGCCTGCTAGGGGAACCCGGGCCTGCCCTCTACTTCAGGCTCCAATTCAGGGACCCTCAACCCAGCAGTTCTGGGCTTTACTCTCCCAGCCCTCTCTGCTCTCTCTCTGGACTGCTGTCTACCACTCCTGGTTCCCCTCCTTACTCTGGATGGACCAGCTCCAAACCCTCCCTCCCTCTCTCCCTCCCTCTTCCCAGGGAGTGACTGCCCTTTCCCAGCAGCAGCTCCTGTCTCTTGCCAGGTTCCTGGCTTTATAGGCCCCACCTATTCCTGCATAGCTGAACCTACTTGCAATCAATTCCCTGCTCCCTGCCTCTTCCTCTAGATGCAGCTTGTGGAGTTAATAGGCCTACCTGGCCACCTTAATCCCTTCCAGTCCTGTGTGGGTGGACACCCTATCACACACAGATCAGTAAAAGTGTCCAGGCCAGCCAGAGGCCCTACCTGAGCCACCTCATCCTTAACGTCATCATTAAGACTGTGCCAAAAATGATGGCACTGAGCGGCCGCATTCCATTCTGTATCTGGCACTAGGTGCTGGAAGTCAGCAGCATAATTATCCTAACCCTGCCTTAGGGTCCAGACTGCAGCCTCTGCCCTGCACAAGTGGTTTGCATCACCAAAAATCACCAACGTGGCTTGGACAAATTCTTCAAACTGCTTCAAGAGGGAATGGACTTTTCCAGGACTGGGGAGGCCCAGGTCAATGGCCACTCGGTCTGCAAGCTGATAAGTGCTGCCTTGGTCTTGTTGGCAGGAAATGTCTGCATCCACAGTAGGAACAGGAGATGACACTGGTTTAGAAACCCACAGAACGTCCCCCGGTCACCATCAGGCTTGTTGGGTAAAGGTCTCTTCAAGTTCTCAGTAGGTCTGGGTCACAGGTGACACAGCTTGAATTTGAAAGGTGGCATTCTGCACCTACAGGGCACTGATCTGAGTCTAGATTCTTCAAGGTGTCCACTAGCTCCGCCAAGGAGATGTTGGCTTTAATGGGGTCCATCCTAGCTGTTAACCCAGGTTCTTTTGGGCTGCTCAACCTGTCACCACTGGGGCATAGGCAGTCATGCCTAGTAGTTGGAGCTGGAGCCAGGAGTCAAGAGTCAGAGCCAGGAATCAGGAGAGGTCAAGCAGAGGGTTGGAGCTGGAGTCAGAAGCAAGCAGGGAAGCAGGGCTAGAGCAGACTGAAGCAAAACTGTGAGCAAGGCTGGCACAAGATTGATCACATCTGTGGGTATACGCACAGAGCTGCCATTGACCTACCGCTGGGCTTAAAAGCAATCCTCCTGGCTCCCTGGAGACAATCAGGCAGACCAACCAATCAGGTGGTCCTACTGCAACCCAGCTGAGCTCATTAATTTGCCAGGAGCCTGGGGTGGCTAGTCCTCAGGCTCAGCAGAAGGAGCTCACTCCTGACACAACCCTGCTAATGTGACCCTTATGGATGTCAATAGGATGACACTTGATGGAATTTGGTTTTTTCAGTTTGCTTTTTTAAAAAGCTAAGAGTTACCTAAAAACTAAACCCAAAACACTATGTTGTTAGAACATTATTAAGACTGCAAAGTCAAGTACCCAAAAGTTAGGAAATGTCAGAAATAAAGTTGCCTTATTTACTGCACACTATTCAAACCCTGCTCCGAAGACAGAATTATTAATTTCCTTGTGGACTTTTCTCATCATGGGTGCTTATTACCATAGTATCTGAGTACTCATAACATTAATTTTCTCAGCATTCCTGTGAGGTAAATTGGAATCATCCCCAATTTACACATGAAAAACTGAGGCACAGAGAAATTAAGGCCAAACTTATCAAGTGTCCACTAATTTTTGGGTCCCTACCGTGAGTCACCTAAGCCCTGACTTTTCAGAGTACTTGGCATTAGGTAGCCCTTTATATGTTCAAAGCACAGCTGCCATTGATTACTTCACTTGCAGTTGTCAATGCTCAGCATTTCTGAAAATCAGGTCCCAGGTGTCTCAAGTTGGGCACCCAGAAAATGAGAAACACACAATTAGTGACCATCTGTAAAAAGCCTGGTTTAAGTGACTTGCCCAACATCAGAGAGGAACGCTGCGGCAGAGGCAGAGATAGAATCCAGTTCTCCAGGGCAGCCTTCAACTGCCTTAACCATGAAATCATTGTCCTCATCACGGGGCTAGCAGCATCTGACCCCCTTCTGGTCTCACTCAGCACACCCTCCCTCGTGTCAGGCCTTGTGCCTTTACCTATTCAAGGATAAATTCTGAATTTCTCCCACTCTTAGACCAGGTCTTAGGCTACATTACAGCACCCTGTATATCAATCACGCTTATCCTGCAAGTTCGACTGGGTTTAGCATCTGTGGTTCTTCCCTTCAGGAGTCTGTGATCAGTGGTGTGCGTAGTGACCAGACAGTCTTCTTACAACCAAAGTATTGTTTATTTTAACAGTAAGTACAATGCATTTAAAGAAAGGGGATTTTAAAACAACATACATGCATGTCTATCTTACCTAAAGGCTTACCCTCCCTTATTTGTACTCTAAACATGCCAAGCTTCTTCAGACACTCCAGAGGACCCTGTGTCTCCATCTGGTCCCCCCAAACAACATCCCTCCCCCACCTGAGAGTGTTCTTTTTTACACTGCCAGTCCTTTTAAACTTCTGGTTCCCAGGCCTTGGCCCCGCAGGTCAATCAGTTCTGCAAATCGGCTGGAGCCAAGAGGTAGAATCTTCAAAGCTAACAAGTCATTATCTCTTAATAACTCTTAAGTATTTACCATGGGATGGCTTAATTTAAGCCATTGCTTCCTTTCCTGTTCGTTTTTTCTCACAACACCCTATTAAACCAAACCAACATTCATACAAAAACATCCCAATAATCAGGTCAATATACCATATTCAAAAATTATTACAGAACAGCTCCACTTCCATCTCAGTTATTCTCTCTCTTCCTGCAATTCCCTGCCTCATTCACTACCCACCTTCTAACTTCAGCAACAAATGAGGCAGGGGTCCTATAGACAATAGTCTCCTTCACTACACAACCCTGATTCATCCCCAGAGCACCATCTGTGCACTGAATGAGGAAGGAGTCCTGTGGAAAGACAGTCTTTAATTACATGATACATCATATGTTATCATAATAACAAGGGGGGCAAATTAAGCTTGCACAGGCAGCCTGACACAGAGTACAGAACTTATGGACCTATGGAAATATAAGCATGAATCTCTATAGTTTCAGCTAAAGAGCCAGGCTCTCTAGCTGGAAGCTAGAGCAGACTCACGTTCTCTACAGACTGGCATACCGGTGGACAGTTAATACACACTGACCAATGGGTTACATACTTTCTCTGGACACAGGTAGCTCATCCCAAGTGTCTGAGATCCACAACAATTCAAAGCATAGATGCGCCCCCATCCACTCACCCCCTATGTGATTGCCCCCATCTTGGCTGGTACCAGAGATTAAAACAGGGACCTCCAGAGCCAAAAGCAAGAGAACAGATTCGCAGATTGGGGGACATATAACACACTGACCCAGAGGTTACTGTAGTAGGATTGGGCATTTGACCAGATCTAAAATAACTGGTCAATTGACCAGTCAAAATATTAGTCAAATATTTTCAAATGTCAAAAAGGATCAAATAATATTTTAAAGCACTAATTTTTTAGAATGATAACAGCAGTAACAATAATAAGTAATACGTTTTGGTCTCCAATAGGCTTAGCCTAGATCAGGGGTCGGCAACCTATGGCACGCGTGCCAAAGACGGCACGCGAGCCAATTTTTAATGGCACGCTGCTGCCTGCTGGAGCAGCGTGCCATTAAAAATCCTGCCTGTCCGTATCTGATCTTCTCTGCCCCCGCCCCTCTCCCGGTGCGGCAAGCTGCGGGGTCCGCGCTCCCGGGCCGGCCGAGCACAGCAAGCTGCTGGCCCCTCCCGCGTCTTCCCCTCTCCCCTGGAGCTATGCCGCCCCGCGCGCAGCGCTCTAGGGGCCAGGGCTGCCTGCTCCCGCGGGGCAGCATGTCTGGCTCTGTGCGGAGCAGAACATGGTAAGGGGGCCGGGAGGGTTGGATAAGGGATGGGGGCAGTCAGGGAGCAGGGGGGGTTGGATAGGGGGTGGGATCCCGGGGGGTGGTTAGGGGCGGGGGGG